>CM056740.1:78627489-79207222 GCA_029844215.1 Przewalskia tangutica | reverse complement strand
TTTGTATTGCCAAACGGGCTGCTGCCCATCGATCTCCCATCGAGCGCCACCCACCACGCTGGCTTTCCTGCGATGGTAAAGAATACTAAGGTCATAATACTTAAGCAACTCTAACCATCTTCTTTGTCTGAGATTCAAATCCTTCAAGCGCGTTATGTACTCGCAAACTCTTATGATCTATAAATATGTCCACATGCACACCATACAAATAATGTCTCCATATTCGTAAGGCAAACACCACCGCAATTTAATTCCAAGTCACGAGTTGGGTAATTCTTCTCATGTATCTTCAATCGCCTAGATGCATACGCAATAACCTTTCCGAATCAGATCAAGACACATCCTAACCCAACTCTGTAGGCATCACAATAGATCGTGGAACCCTTCTTGTCCCGATGGTAAGGTTAGGATCGCAAAGAGTCAACAATTCCTTTAGTTTCAAAACTTGCTTCACATGCTTCGACCACCGGTACTTAACCGCTTTTTGAGTCAACCGGTTGTGGAGCAAAGAAGACTAGAAAACCTTTACGAATCTTCTATAATACCCAACAAACCCAAGAAACTTCTAACCTCTTTGAAATGGGTTTGCTGGCCAGTTCTTCACTGCTTCTATCTTCTGGGGGTCTACCATAATTCCATCCATTGACACAACATGACCCAAAAAGGCTACATTTTTCAACCAAAATTCACACTTTGAAAATTTAGCATATAGTTTCTCCTGTTTCAAGACTTGAAACACTACCCTCAGATGTTCTTCATGTTCTTCAACACTCTTACTATAAATTAGGATATCATCTATGAACACGATCACGAACAAATCTAGGAATGGTTTGAAGATTCTGTTCATTAAATCCATAAAAGCCGTTGGGGCATCAAGTTAACCCAAAAGACATGACCAAGAACTCATAATGGTCGACGTTCTAAAGCGTCGCTTGATATATCATCCGATTTATTTTCACCGTGATACCCCGAACTGAGATCAATCTTGGAAAAATAGCTAGCTCCTCGAAATTGGTCAAAAAGATCATCGATTCTTGAATGTATCGGTTCTTGATCGTGACTTTATCGAGCCGCCGATAATCGATGCACATTCGAGCGATCCGCCTTTTCTTTTTCACAAACATGATCGCGCACCCCGGGAAACACTAGGCCTTATAAAACCTTTATCCGTAAGATCCTTCAATTGTTCTTTTAACTCCTCAATTCATGTCACGCTCGACTTTTCCTAAGTCTTTACTTAGTATGATGGCACTGACAATTATTTTCCACCAGAGCACCATTTAATTCTCTTTATTTAGAAATTTAAACTTATATTCAGATACGAGCTATTAATAAAATAACAATAAAGAAATTTGTTCATGACTTTATTGAAATATAACGCGAGCCCATGCTCAGGCAAACATTGTTTCTACATAGACGCATCGACAAATCTTATTCTAAGTCGAAGCGGAGCCCATTCCACACGCATTTCCCGAGACACTGGAACTGACATTCTGAACCTGACGAGTACCAAGCCCAAGAATGGACTTTGTATGAGAAGAGGTCATGGACGATCGCTAGCCTTCGCGTGAGCCTTTCCTCTATCACGCTTCTCAAACATGTTAAATAAAGAGTCACCTACCATCCGGGCCGAGGAGAACCTTACCTCGCAATTCAAAGTAACACCACAATATTCCAAGTGCAATCACATTATAACGTAATAAGCATATTGCAAAACATATCAAAGTTACAACATCTTTAAATATGCAATAACTCCTCATAGGAAATTCTCGCTTAACTAACACTTCATTTTATCTCAGATATACGCAAGACATTACCCGCATTTCCACATGTTTATTACATTTATATACTTGTGAACGCTGTATTCACTTTTCATATTTATATATAGGTGAACATGTATTCATCTTTCATATTTGTTGCGCTGCAACCCGATCCATTATATTTACGTGATTTGTGAACACGATTCACTTTACGCTTTGTTGCGCGCGCAACCCGATCCATTATGTTTACGATTTGTGAACGGTATTCACTTTACGCTTTGTCGCGCGCAACCCGATCCATTATATTTACGATTTGTGAACATATATTCACTTTACGCTTTGTTGCGCGCAACCCGATCCATTATGTTTACGATTTGTGAACGCTGCATTCACTTTACGCTTTGTCATGCGCAACCCGATCCATTATATTTACGCATTTGTGAACATATATTCACTTTACGCTTGTTACAAGGCAACCCGATCCATTATGTTTACGTATTTGTGAACGCGTATTCACTTTACGCTTTGTTGCGCGCAACCCGATCCATTATATATTTATATATTTATGTGAACACGTATTCACTTTTCATATTTTTCGTAAGATCAAATAAATACTATTCTCTTTTCTAACATTCTCACATTCATACTTGTAACGATTATAACTTTTTAACCATAGCTCCAACTAAGGTGTTTCAAGCGAAAACTAAGGTAAGACGGGATCTTCATCACTCGATCAATTTCATTTAAAACTACTTTGGGTAACTAACACAAATTTATCCTCAAAACAGCCACATGAAATTTATTTCGCAGAATATTTATTAAACAACACCCAATCTTAGAATAGTCATAACTCCTAATATGTAAACCTGCTCAAGCCCCATAAAATCTCAAAACGACGAGAACAGAGAGCTACACGTCTCCATGTGAACCATCCTTTCATATTCTGTACCATTTGGTACAGTTTTACACTTTTATTCGCTGCCCTTCCTGAATCTCGATAGATCCGAGGCAGAAACTTTAAACAGCGATAACTCTAAATCTGTAAGTCGGATAGACCCCGTAAGGTCTCAAAATGTCCACAACAAAGAGATATAGAACTTTCATTTAGCAACAATTTTCATATTCCCACATATTAGTACAGTTTTATTGTTTCAACGCCCTGCCCTTCTGGATTCCGACGAATCCGAGGCAGCAACTTCAAACTACAATATCTCTCAACTCGTAAGTCCGCTTTAATAAATCTTTATATATATCTGTCCGTAACAGAGATTTACAACCATGTAAATTTTCATATAATTCTAATAAGTAAAACTCAATAAAACAGTCCGTAATTATGCCTTTCCGAATTTCTGACCAAATCTAAGGCAGGAACTTTGAACTATGATAACTTTCAAACCGTACGTCCATTTTACCTCATTTTTGGTTCTATATGATCATATTAGAGAGGTGTACAATTCCTCCGAATTTCATCAAATTCTAACAATTATAACTCAGTGAGAACAGTTCGTAAAGTTCATGACGCAACTAGTTGTCTAAACAATCAAAAGTTCAATATTTCTTTTCAACACTCAATTTATTCTAACATGTATTGAACTAAAAATAAAGGATGTTACCAAGAATTTCTGAGTGAGAAAACTCACCTTGTAAGTGTGAAAAGATTGTGATTGCTAAGCTGCTGTCCTCGCTCAAAGTGCTCCCTAATCAGATTGCTCTCCTTCCTCCCTTGATATTTTCTTGATTTTTTCCTTCTTGTTCACTTGTTTTTTCTGATTTTCTAACCTTTATGTTATGCCCTTTGTTTGTGTGTAAATACAATGTATAAATGAAGGAGTTTTCTATAACCTATGGAGGTGAAAACCAAAAGATCAAGGAAATGAAAAGGAGAGGGGAAGGGCTTAGAGGTACGTGAAATGCATGCTGCATTTTGTTTTTTTTTTTTTTTTTTTTTTTGTTTTGTTTTTCTTTTGTTTTGTTATTTTACTTTCATCGATATATTTATCCAACTTTAACACTAAATTTATCCCAAACAATTTATTCTTTGTTTTTCTTATATATATATATATTTTTTTAACCCAACCACAACTATATATTATTATTATTTTTTCCTAATTTTACATTCTCTCCTCCTTAAGCAACATTCGCCCTCGAATGTGAATAAGGTCGTAACATAATCACATAGACACAAAATGTTTATTGTTATTGTAACAAATTTGGGGCTTCACATTCTCCTTCCTTAAGAAGCATTCGCCCTCGAACGGTAATAAGGTTGTAACATTACGCATAAAGACACGCAAATGACACACATATGAAGTATTATGTAATGCATTTTTTTATTACCTTAGTCAAATAGAACTAATATTTGACTTTCATCGCCTCTTCCGCTCTCTGTGGCTTCCTGCGAGTGGTTCCTCCATAGACCTTCACTAAGCAATATCTTTATTCCTAAGACGCTTAACCTTCCTATCAAGTATTTCCACCTAACTTCTTCATATCAAGCTCCTCATTAAGAATTATCTCCGGGAAGGATGACGTGACTTGATCGTGCAAGTATTTTCGCAATATCGACACACGAAATACCGGATGACCGCCTAAATTTCTGGAAGTGCTAATTCGAAGCCAAATTCCCACTCTTCGCAAGATCTCATACGCCCAATAAACCTTCGCTCAATTTTCCTTTCTTACCAAAACGCATAACTCCCTTCATCTGGGACACTTTTAAAAATACTTTCTCCCCTCTGAAATTCAGCGTCTCTTTCCGATGATCCGCATAGACTTATGACGACCATGAGCCGCTTTGATCCTCTCCGAATCATCTGCACCTTACCATTTGTTTCCGAACGACTTCAGTCCGAACAATAGGCCTCACCCACCTCGAACCATCCAAGTGGAGACCTACATTTTCGCCCATATAATGCTTCAAACGGCCATTTGTATGCTGTGAGTGAAAACTATTGTTGTAGGCGAACTCAATTAGACATAGATGGTCCAACCACTTCCAAAATCTAACACACAAGATCGCAAATACGCCCTCGTGTTTGAATTGTTCGCCACTTGTCCATCTGCTTCATGTGGAAAGCCGCGGCTTAACTTAACTTTTGTCCCGAGACCCGCTGAAACTTTGCCAAAAGTGTGAGGTGAACTGGAACCCCTATCCAAATAATTTGTAAAGGAATCCTGTAACCGCACAATCTCCTTCAAATAAATCGCGTTGCATCATGGTGCGCGATATGTAGTCTTGACCAGAAGAAATGGGCCGACTTTGTAAGTCGATCAACAATCACCCAAATAGAATCATACCCTTCTCGAAGTTTTCTTGCACTCGCCATAAAATCCATACGAATCGCCTCCCATTTCCACTGGGACTCCAATGTCCTCAAGTAATCCGCTGTGTTTTGATGTTCAAATTTTCACCGCGACATATAAGACATCTCCGACAAACTCGCAACGCTTCTTCATCCCGCCCCACCGCAATTTGCCTCGAGGTCCCGATACATTTTTGTCGACTCGGACGAATGGAATATCTTGGTCGCGGACCTCCTCTAAGATCTTCCTCCTTAGATCCTTTACCTTAGAACACATAACCTACCCTTAAACCGGCGGTTCCGCCATTATCTCCCAATGTAAATCGTGAATGTTTTCCTGTTGATTCTCTCCGAAATCCAACAAACTCCGTATCCTCAAACCGACTTTCTTTATTTCAAGCTAAGGCGCATCGCGAGGTATCATGTACCACCACCCTACCTTCACCGATCTCGCTAAGTTAACCCCGAGGTTTCCCAATCTTTGTACCTCCCTAACGATAATTTCTTTTGTATTGCTAAACGGGCTGCTGCCCATCGATCTCCTATCGAGCGCTACCACCACGCTATTTTCCTGTGATGGTAAAGAATACTAAGGTCATAATCCTTAAGCAACTCTAACCATCTTCTTTGTTTGAGATTCAAATCCTTCGCGCGTTATGTATCGCAAACTCTTATGATTCAGAATATATCCACACGCACACCATACAAATAATGTCTCCATATTCGTAAGGCAAACACCACCGCAGCCTAATTCCAAGTCACGAGTTGGGTAATTCTTCTCATGTATCTTCAATTGTCTAGACGATACGCAATAACCTTTCCAAACCGCATCAAGACACATCCTAACCCAACTCTGTGAGGCATCGCAATAGATCGTGGAACCCTTCCCGTCCTGGATGGTAAGGTTAAGATCGCGCAAAGAGTCTACAATTCCTTTAGTTTCAAAACTTGCCTCACATGCTTCTAACCACCGGTACTTAACCGCTGAGTCAACCGGTCAAAGGAGCAAAGAAGACTAGAAAACCTTTTACGAATCTTCTATAATACCTACCAAACCCAAGAAACTTCTAACCTCTGTCTGAGTGGCCGGCTTGGCCGCCATCGCTTCTATCTTCCGGGTCTACCATAATTCCATCCTCGACACAACATGGCCCAAAAAGGCTACCTTTTCCAACCAAAATTCACACTTTGAAAATTTAGCATATAGTTTCTCCGCTTCAAGACTCAAGACTACCCTCGATGTTCTTCAACACTCTCATCAGAGATTAGATATCATCTATGAACACAATCACAACAAATCTAGGAACGGTTTCAAGATTCTGCTCATTAAATCCATAAAAGCCGGGTATCGTTAACCCAAAAGATACGATCAAGAACTCATAATGGCCGACGGGTTCTAAAGGCCGTTTTGATATATCATCCGATTTATTTTCACCGTGATATCCTTAACTGAGATCAATCTTGGAAAAATAGCTAGCTCCTCAAGTTGGTCAAAAGATCATCGATTCGTAACGGGTATCGCTCGATCGCGACCTTATTGAAGCCGATAATCGACGCACATTCGAGCGATCCGCCTTTCTTTTTCACAAACAGATCGTGCACCTCAAGGGGAAATCGAGATCTTGCCCCGATATGCCCGATTAATATCGAGATCTTGCCTCGCACCCGAATCGCATTGTTATGATGCCTTTGCCGCGCGACGCGTTGCCGCTTTATGCTAGGTTTTGTCATGAACTCAACTTTGATTGCCGATTGCTGACGCTTTTTCGCCGCTCGCTTGCCGCGACTTTGATTGTTGTCATCCTCTCGCTTTGGTCGCTTCGCTTCGCAAGAGACTTTCGCCGATTTTCTCGCTTCATTGCCAGACTTTACGCTTCGCTTTAAAAGCACTGCGCCAAAGAAAATTTGCGAAGTTTTGGGGTCGATTCGCATTTGACTTCGCCGCCTGTCCTCACGCTCAAGTTCGCTTGTTTCGACTTGCAACCCGCTCTGCTTCCTACACCGCCCCGCTGGAAAAGTGCGTCCGCCTAAAACGGGTCTCAATGTAGCCGCCAGAGGCTATGTGCATTCTTGTCATTTTCAAAGCAAAAGGAAAGTTTCAACGTGCGACTGCCGATTTAGGCCGCCACGATCCCCACGAGGGAATCAGTCAACGTAGTTCATTACAAGTGAAATTGTAAAATTAAAATTTCTAGACGCTGACCGCTCGAGACGCCGCCACGTATCCACTAAGGGAATCGTGTCAAACGTAGTTCATTACAAGCAAAACGAAGAAAACATTATTAAAGCTTAAATATGAGTTTATAATTATTCCGCTAAAATAAATCGTTTTTCCTATCCGTGCTCTAGCGACCAAGACAGTGGTGCAAATCCAACCAATACACCTTCTTGCTCGCATCGCGGCCGGCCGGGTCTTCGCGCTCGTCAAGATCTCCTTCTTTGGCTTCGCGCGTGCCCGCTGATAAATAATCGATTCAGCGAGAGGGTTCGCAAGGAACACCTCTCTTCCTTCGGGGGTTCATTGTACTCATCAGTAAGCCTCTCCACCGAATGAATCCCTCCTTGATCGCCTCCCTTACTTTGTCTCGAGTGTATAACACCTTCCCACGCCGTGTCCGACGGCTCCGTAACGGTATGCACGCCTTTTGTTTCCATCACGAGCTTGACTCGATTGGGCACATTCTTCGAATTGGTCGAGTATCCTCGCAAACCTCAACCTCTCGCATAACCGCGATAAAGGCTCGCTAAACGGGCGTATATTTTGGCCGCCTTTCTGGTATTTAGGCGGTGTGAAGATATTTGGCGGCGGGCTTGTGACGATACACATACGGTATCGCAGCGGTTGCCATACGATCATGGAAGCGGTTCAGGCGGCCTTTGGTTCGTGTTTAGCCGAGTACGTTAGGCATTCGGTTTTGCGCGATATACGGGTGCATCAGATATTGGCCGAACGGGATATGTAGCAAGCTGCATCGTAATAATTTGAGATTTTTGATCGCTTTGGTTATTTGCGTGCGACGCAGTGCTCGTAGGTTCTCGAGCCTTTTGATTTCGCCACAGTGGTTGCCATTTGTCAGGTAATTGTGCGAAGCCGTCGATCGATCCGTGTACGCTTTTCTCTCCGAGACCGCTTGCTTATAGAACCAAGACAGTTCCGACTGCCCGCTCGGATGTCCTTGAATCACCCCGCTACTGACCGCACTTTGATCTTGTGAAATATCATGCTCGCCATTGTTTAGTCAAATACGAACCGACTTTCGGAGGATGATAAATTTTCTAAAAACGCAACAAACGATGTTAGCATAAAGCACATAATTTGCAGGTATGTAGCGCATACATAGCACATTCAAACGCTTCCTAACATGCAGGACCTCTTTATGCCGCAGGTAAGCCTGACGCCACTTACGCGAGATTATGACGGATTTGTCCAAGTCGCCCAACTATAATGCCTTTGTTGGAAATGGCGACCAAACGACGCACAAGTGCACTTTTCCCAATTTCAGCATGTCATGATTGGTTTGATTTGTCCACAATGTCACGCTACACATAATACGCCGGTTGGTCGCTGGTCGAGAAACCCGCTGACAAGTTTCGCGTCTTCCTAATCATGGTGTCGACGCCAGACCGACCCACCTAAGGTAAACGCACGCATGCCCTAAAATAAGCGTGGTATAGCTCTATCTTAAGTTTGCTAAGATTTGGCTTTTCGACGCAAGGTTCCCGAGCGACAACTCGAGTGGTAGGCTACGCGGCCGATCGACGAACCGATCTAACTCGCAGCGCCAACTCTCCTAAAATTTGGATATTTTTGAAAGAAATTTATGGTGCGCGAGCACACCAAATGCGAGTGTGTGATTGTGTGAATTTTCCAGAGTGGAAGAAATATGAGCTAATGCCGCTTAAGGAAAGCAAAGCAGTAGCAATCAAAATAAATAAAACAAAATACAACACACAAAAATTAAATGCCAAAGTAATTGCCAAATAATTATCCCAGATCTCAGTTAAGAACCTAAAATCCCCAAGTGGAGTCGCTATTTGTCGCGCCTTTTTCGCCGCGCATTTTTTCTAAACCTTCGCTCAAATTAAAAAGGTTAGAAAATAAAAATAGAAAATGCTTTAAAAGAATGTTAAAATCGCAAAAGAGGCTAAAAGTGCAAAAGATGCTAAATGTTGCAGCGGCTAAGAAGTGCTAAAAGGCTAAGGGTTCATGAGTCGCCACCTAATTAGTTTGGGTGAATTAGACACCTAAATGTTTAACTAGTTTAAAGAAAAACATTAACTCCATTTTAACGGTCCGCTAAACTTAATGAGATTCTCGTAAGGGTTCTTTATTAATCTGTGGGAAGGGTTAGGCACCCTCTAAGATCCGCTTAACTTGCTGTCCTGTCAAACCTAGTAGTTATTATATTTTTAAAAATGCAAAGTAAAAGATCTATAAAAGTGCAATGTTAGAAAATAAAATGTGGATGTTAAAATAATGCTAAGTAGTTAAAAGGGTTTTAAAATGTCGAAGATGTTTAAAGCAAGAGGTTAATTTTAAAGCTAACTGCTAAGGTGTAAAGAGGTGCTTAAAAGTGCTAAATACTAAAGAGTCAAGGCTGTGAGATGACGCTAGCATGTTAAAATGTTTAAAAGGTGCTTAAAGTATCGAAAGCAAAGGGTGCTATATGCTAAAGTACAAAGAATGCTATAGGTGCTAAATGTTACTAAAGTTTAAAGCATGCCTTAAATAATATATAATGCAAAAATAGACTAATTGACTAAATATACACATTTGCCTACCTTGATTAGTATAACACACGCTAAGTGGATTTTCTTAATATGAAAAATAAGATTTCTATACGGGTGCTATAGCAAATGAGTTAGAAATCTTGAAAAATAATATCATAGCTATACGTGATTAGTCAGGCAAGTTAAGATTTAATGACTAAATAATGTCTAGACTACCCGAGTAATTACGTGATTAAACGGTTTAATAATTTAGGCAATTAACTTAAGAGGGGGCAACTACCTTCTAATTTATTACACAATGTTTAACTACTCCAAATGTTTTACTAATAGCGAATGTTAGACAATTATATTACAATAAATGAACGGGGAAGCGTAAAATAAATGACCCTAAGGAATGGTAGCGAGCATTTCATTGGGCTTTAGGATATCGACGTGAGATGCAACGATAATGTAGGCACGATCTTCATTTGGGAAGATAGCGACGAGTCTCAGACAGACTCTCCCTTTGCTCCAAGGCACGTGTTTCATGTAAAATAAGAAAAGATAAGGATTAGCAATCATCCTAGAAAACTTATCAAACGGCCAAACCAAAGAAAGTTTAAACCTATTGAAACTATTACGCTTGTCGCTCATAAGCCGAGCAGCCCATACACACACAACAACCTCGAGAAACTAAATAAAGAACATACTAATGCATTATTACCTAACGAGCTTATCTATAGAATTTAACATGTTTATATCATCTCTTTCCACAATTTGAACGGAAGTGACCCAAAAACAGATGTGTATTCAGATATTCCACCAAAACAAATTTTTCACGATTTAAATGCAAGTGAATGGGCTTAGCAATAATAAATCATGAGGCAGATGCAAAGAAATACTAATGGGCAAACCCCCAATTATTGTCTGGAGTATACTTCAAAGAATCAGCAAACAAACACAACCGACGGGCCACCAGAAACATGATTCACTGCTTTTAGTTATATTATTCGAGAACGGTGATAATTTCAAGTATAAACACCGCCGCCCAAGCAACGGGTTGTGAATGCAGTGCCAGTAAACACATTTCAAGAAATTCTAAATGACAAAGATCGATTCTACAATGCACTTCGTCCTAAAAATGATTTCACATTTTTGCAAAAGACATATTAGCTTCCTACAAGATATCAGACATAGTCATAAGCTTAACTAGCAAACATGCAAACAAGAGACATAGTTTAACATGACACCACTGAGTTCGACACAATACATGATATTAATACCGACTCATTCAGCAATCCAAGAGACAGGTAACATAAAATGATCAAACAATGAGATTTAAAACCCACTGACTATGAACACACGTGGAATCCTATTCATGCTATGTACCAAACAACAACCATTCTCCCAGTGATGTAAATCACAAAGCACACACCATGACCTTGTTTTGCTTGACAAAGGATTTCAAGAATAAGATAATCCAGCCTTAGACTAATCTTTTATACCCTGGTCTTTACTATACGGATACTAAGATGGCATTCTGGCCACCTAATGCCAACTATGAACTCCAACACCACATTATGAGTATTAATGACAAAGATGATAAGTTAACAAATAAGTCGACATTAAACCAAAGAACTTCACCACACACATCATAATAGGTAATTTAGACGAGGATCCAATTCAGGCAACCAATAAGAAACACTAAACAATCGACAATAGACATTTCTCTGGTTAATATCTATTTCGGAGACTGAGTTACGACAGCAACAAAATGGTTCGTGATACCAATACAAAGGAATAATTTAGCAAACCAAATGTATATTCATCCACGCAGAGGATCACAAGTATACAAAGATTATGGAATGATCACGATAGCTTAAAATATTAATAGAAATGGATTAGAAATCGATATCAAACATGCACATTTCCCGCTTATTTGAAAACAAAAGTGAGCATTTTTAGACGGAACAGAAACATATATGCCCCTTTTCATGGTTCGATTTTTAAGTCAAGTTTAACAAGAAATTAGAATATAGACCAATTCATACCCATAGCAAGAAATCAAAGTCAATGCAATCTCATACAAACACTTTTATTCAACATACATCATAGTAATTTTGACAATAGCGATCCGAACCTTTTCAAGACTAACAAAACAGAATTACAAATACTAATAATGACACTCGACTAACAGATTCGACATGACGCATTTAACGCACTTCAAATCATACGAACGTGGTATTAAACACAACCAGCGTAAACAACATTCAAGCAAATTATAAAGCGAATCACCCCAAGAAACTGAAGTGAACGGTTTACCTTTCGCAATGACCGAGCAACAGACGTCGCCGATCCACTGACGTTTTAGGTTTATGGCGCGAATAGAGGCGAGGTTTGTTTGGTTTCGCCGGAAAAGAAAGGATTCTTAATCACGCAGGGGGTGTTCGACACCGGTGAATGTATACCTCACCGAGCTCGCTGCCTATCGCTATCGACTCGTAGCGCGGGCGGGTCCGATTGTCGCCTCCTATGCCTATCGTGCATGCTTTTATAGCCATCCTTCGTTCCAATGATGGTAAGTAAACGGGCGTCGATTCTAGGCTTGATTGGTACGTGGTTCGCGTGATTCTTATCGACGATTTATGGTAAGGTTCGATTTTTGAAAGGATTTGTTTGGTTACGGAAAGGTATCGCTGATTCGCTTGGTTCCGGAAAGGAGAGCCGCCAGGTGCTGGGTGGAGCTCCTGATTCTCCGCAGAATCTCGGCCGCCGCTCGCTGCGATGGTGGTTTCGCCAGGTTCCGAGTAAAGGAAGGAACTTAAGAACGGGTCGCACGGACGACGGTGTAGGGAAATAATAGGTGGGCTCATGCGCCGATAAGTGAAAAGTGGACCGCCGCGCGTCATGGGTCTGGGTAATGGTCGCGAATTGGCCGAGGTTAGTTAGTTTTAATTAGTTTTAGGCTTTAATTAGTTAGCCTTTGGGAGTTAATTAGTGATAAATTAATAACATAAATTGCTTATATTATTTAGGTGCTTTATTAAAATTAATTGTTATAATAAACGCGCGTGTTATTTAATTAATGCTTAATGCTTTAGACGCGACGCTATTATTTAAAAATTTTATTGTTATGCATTATCATAAGTTAAATTAAAATTAAAATGAGCTTAGATTGAATTATTTAAATGCTAAATGCAAAATATGATTTTTTAAGAATTGTTTAAAGCTTTTATAAATGCGACGCTATTAAACGCATGTATTTAGATTTAAAAATTGATTTTAAATGATTACTAATTAATGCGTTATGTTACCCGACACGACGTTATCGCTAAATTATTTATTTTATGCATTTATTAATTATTTAAGAATTACGACAAAGCTTAGAGTTAATAAATGCGCGCTGGACTCTAAATGCTTAAGACTCTACGTAAGACGCGACGCCATTATTAAATTAATTATTTATGTCAGATTTATGTTTTATTGTTGTATTTTATTATAAAAATCCTAAAATTATTTTTACAAAATTAGTGTAATTTTATAGTTAATGGTCGGACGGAGGGTCAAAATTGCGTCAACAGACGCCCTCTTGTACGGAGACGATGGAAGAATCTTCTGACAAAGACGCTGACTCATAGCCAATTTTGTCTCGATCTTCACTGCAAAAACGCCGGGCCAGACAAGGCCGACGCAAAAATCAAAACCGCCCCAAAGGTCGAGTTACGACGACACCGATACCATGGTCTAAACACCTGCAGCGCTAACGGGACTTAAATCGCCCCAAAGGTCGAGTTACGACGACATCGCTACCATGGTCAAAACACCGCGCAAGCTAACGCGGGCGAGATGTCCCTGTCGAAGTTATGATGACATCGGGCTACGGTGCAAAAAGTAAAAGAAAATAACCGCCCGAACTCGTGCATCGCTACGGCTTCGCAGTGCCGGGTTCTATGGTGACGCGAGCGAGTGGACTGACGCTGAGGCCGCCGCTAATCGCTGGGAAGGTCGCCCCAACAGATTGCCCTGTCAGAAGAGAAAATCCACGCCAGGCTCTCGCCGCATGCTAAGACTTGAACAAACGGTTAGTGATAAATCGCTAAGGCAAAATAATTTTAAAACAATGTAACCGTGAATGTAAAAGGTTATCCCGCAAAATATCACGTCATATTGACGCGACGCAAATGCCGTGATTTCGCCTCTTGCACGACGTGTCGCGATCGTGGAACGCGATACGCTGTCCTTGCCGCAATTGTCCTCGTGATACTAAAGCTCAAGAAAGAGTTAGCGCATAATCGCAAGACGTAATAATATATGAAAAAATGCAATTATGGAATAGAGAAAATCTTCTCGTAGATGTAATACGTCACGGTGGCGCTGCTGACTTGCTGGCCGATAACGCCGCGTTCGACGTGGCCGCCGGGCGCCGCTCGACTCGCTGGCCGATAACGCCGCGTTCGACGTTGCCGGGCGCCGCTGCGACTTGCCGACACGCTGTTGACGACGTTGCCGCCGGGCGCCGCTGCATGGACTTGCCGACACGCCGTTGTCCGACGTGTTGCCGGGCGCCGCTGTACGGACTTGCCGACACGCCGCTGTTCGACGCGTCGCCGCGAAGGCCGCTGTACGGACTTGCCGACACGCCGCTGTCCGGACGCGCCGCCGGGCGCCGCTGCACGGACTTGCCGACACGCCGCTGTCCGGACGTGTTGCCGCCGGGCGCCGCTGTATGGACTTGCCGACACGCCGTTGTTCGACGCTTGCCGGGCGCCGCTGCACGGACTTGCCGACACGCCGTTGTCCGACGTGTCGCCGGGCGCCGCTGCATGGACTTGCCGATTACGCCGTTGTCCGACGTTGCCGGGCGCCGCGCCGCTGCACGGACTTGCCGACACGCCGCTGTCCGACGTGGCCGCCGGGCGCCGCTGCTGTACGGACTTGCCGATTACGCCGCTGTTCGGACGTGTTGCCGGGCGCCGCTGTACGGACTTGCCGACACGCCGTTGTTCGACGGCCGCCGGGCGCCGCTGCATGGACTTGCCGACACGCCGCTGTCCGACGTGCCGCCGGGCGCCGCTGCACGGACTTGCCGATTACGCCGTTGTCCGACGCGTTGCCGGGCGCCGCTGCACGGACTTGCCGACACGCCGCTGTCCGACGCGCCGCCGGGCGCCGCTGCACGGACTTCGCCGACACGCCGCTGTTCGACGGTTGGCCGCCGGGCGCCGCTGTACGGACTTGCCGACACGCCGTTGTCCGGACGCGGCCGCCGGGCGCCGCTGCACGGACTTGCCGACACGCCGCTGTTCGACGTGCCGCCGGGCGCCGCTGCACGGACTTGCCGACACGCCGCTGTCCGACGCACCGCCGGGCGCCGCTGCACGACTCGCCGACACGCCGCTGTCCGGACGTGCCGCCGGGCGCCGCTGCACGGACTTGCCGACACGCTGTCCGGACGGTTGCCGCCGGGCGCCGCTGGCGCGACTTGCCGACACGCCGTTGTTCGACGGTTCGCCGCTATAGAATAAATGCTCCGCAAGCTAAGCTCGGGAAAACGTTAGTGTATACCGCTAAACAAAATGATAAATATATACGAGAAGTGCAATTTTACGGATAGAGACGCCGCCCCGATATGCCCGATTTAATATCGAGATCTTGCCCTTGCATCGCAAATCGACGAATTGTTATGATGCCTTTGCAGCGGCGCGCTACCGCTGCCGCTTTATGCTAGGTTTTGTCATAACTCAACTTTGATTGCCGATCGTTGATGCCCCTTTCGCCGCCGCTTCCGCGACTTTGATTGTTGTCATCCTCTCGCCTTTGGTCGCTCGCTTCGCTAAGAGACTTTCGCCGATTTTTCGCTTCGCCAGACTTTATGCTTCGCTTTAAAAGACCGCGCCAAAGAAAATTTGTGAGTTTTTGGGGTCGATTCGTGATTTGACTTCTCCGCCTTGTCCTCACGTCTGCGTTCGCTTGTTTCGACTTGCAACCCCGTCTGGTTTCCTACACCGCCCCGCTTTGAAAAAGGTGTCCGCCTAAAACGGGTCTCAATGTAGTCGCCAGAGGCTATGTGCATTCTTGTCATTTTCAAAGCAAAGGAAAGTTTCCTAACGCGCGACCGGCCGATTTAGGCCGCCACGATCCCCACGAGGAATCAGTCGAACGTAGTTCATTACAAGTGAAATCGGGTAAAATTAAAATTTCTAGACGCTGGGACCGCCGAGACGGCCGCCACGATCCACTAAGGGAATCAGTCAAACGTAGTTCATTACAAGCAAAACGAAAGAAAACATTATTAAAGCTTAAATATGAGTTTATAATTATTCTCGCTAAAATAAATCGCTTTTTCCTATCCGTGCTCTAGCGACCAAGACAGCGGTGCAAATCCAACCAATACACCTTCGCTCGTGATCGTGGCCGGGCTGGTCTTCGTGGCTCACGCATTCCTCTTTTTCGCTTCGCGCGCCCGCTGATAAATAATCGATTCAAAGCGAGAGGGTTCCGCGGAACACCTCTTCCTTCGGGGTTCATTGTACTCATCAGTAAGCTCCTCCACCGAATGAATCCTCCTCGACGCCTCCTTACTTTGTCTCGAGTGTATAACACCTTCCCACGCCGTGTCCGACGGCTCCAATGGTACGCACAGCTTTTGTTTCCATCATGAGCTTGACTGGATTGGGCACATTCTTCGAATCGCCGAGTATCCCCGCAAACCTCAACCTCTCGCATAACCGCGATAAAGGCTCGCTAAACGGGCGATATTTTGGCGGCCTTTCGTGGTATTTAGCGGGTGTGAAGATATTCGCGGGCTTGCGGGCGATACACATACGGGTATCGCAGCGGCTGCCATACGATCATGGTAGCGGGCTCAGGTGGCCTTTGGTTCGTGTTTAGCCGAGTACGTTAGGCATTCGGCTTGTGCGCGATATACGGGTGCATCAGATATTGGCCGAACGGGATACGAGTGCGGCATCGTAATAATTTGGAGATTTTTGACTGCTTTGGTTATTTGCAGCGACGAGTGCTCGCGAGGTTCTTGAGCCTTTGATTTCGCCGCAGGTTGCCATTTGTCAGGTAATTGCGCGAGTTGCTCGACCGATCTGGCCGCTTTTCTCTCCCGAGACCTGCTGCTTATAGGAACCAAGACAGTTCACTGCTCCGCCGATGTCCTTGAATCACCCCCGCCTGACCGCACTTTGATCTTGTGAAATATCGACGCTCGCCATTGTTTAGTCAAATACGAACCGACCTTCGGGGAGGATGATAAATTTTCTAAAAATGCAACAAACGATGTTAGCATAAAGCACATAATTTGCGTGTACGTAGCGCATACACATAGCACATTCAAACGCTTTCCTAACACGCAGGACCTCTTTACGCCGAGGTAAGCCTGCACGCCACTTATGCGCGAGATTATGACGGATTTGTCCAAGTCGCCCAACTATAATGCCTTTGTTGGAAATGGCGACCAAACGACGGCACTTTTCCCAATTTCAGCACGCCATGATCGGGTTTGGATTTGTCCGCCAATGTCACGCCACACATAATACGCTGGTTGGTCGTCGGGTCGAGAAACCCGCTGACAAGTTTCGCGTCTTCCTAATCGCGTGTCGATGCCGACCGACCCACCTAAGGTAAACGCACGACGCCCTAAAATAAGGGTGGTATAGCTCTATCTTAAGTTTGCTAAGATTTGGCTTTTCGACGCAAGGTTCCCGAGCGACAACTCGAGCGGTATGCTACGCTGATCGACGAACCGATCTAACTCGCAGCGCCAACTCTCCTAAAATTTGGATATTTTTGAAAGAAATTTATGGTGCGCGAGCACACCAAATACTGAGTGTGTGATTGTGTGAATTTTCCAGTGGAAGAAATATGAGCTAATGCCGCTTAAGGAAAGCAAGAAAGGTAGCAATCAAAAATAAATAAAACAAAATACAACACACAAAAATTAAACGCCAAAGTAATTGCCAAATAATTATCCCAGATCTGCTGGTTAAGAACCTAAAATCCTGGAGTCGCCATTTGCCGCGCCTTTTTCGCCATGCGCATTTTTCTAAACTCCTTCTCGCCAAATTAAAAAGGTTAGAAAATAAAAATAGAAAATGCTTTAAAAGAATGTTAAAATCGCAAAAGAGGCTAAAAGTGCAAAAGATGCTAAATGTTGCAAAGGGCTAAGAAGTGCTAAAAGGCTAAGGGTTCATGAGTCGCCACCTAATTAGTTTGGGTGAATTAGACACCTAAATGTTTAACTAGTTTAAAGAAAAACATTAACTCCATTTTAACGGTCCGCTAAACTTAATGAGATTCTCGGGTAAGTGGTTCTTTATTAATCTAGAGGAAGGGTTAGGCACCCTCTAAGATCCGCTTAACTTGCGCTGTCCCGTCAAACCTAGGTAGTTATTATATTTTTAAAAATGCAAAGTAAAAGATCTATAAAAGTGCAATGTTAGAAAATAAAATGGATGTTAAAATAATGCTAAGTAGTTAAAAGGGTTTTAAAATGTCGAAGATGTTTAAAGGTGCTAAGAGGTTAATTTTAAAGCTAACTGCTAAGGTGTAAAGAGGTGCTTAAAAAGTGCTAAATACTAAAGAGTCAAGGCTGGAGATAGACGCTAGCATGTTAAAATGTTTAAAAGGTGCTTAAAGTATCAAAGTGGCAAAGGTGCTATATGCTAAAGTACAAAGAATGCTAGGAAGGTGCTAAATGTTACTAAAGTTTAAAGCATGCCTTAAATAATATATAATGCAAAAATAGACTAATTGACTAAATATACACATTTGCCTACCTTGATTAGTATAACACACGCTTAAGGATTTTCTTAATATGAAAAATAAGATTTCTATACGGGTGCTATAGCAAATGAAAGTTAGAAATCTTGAAAATAATATCATAGCTATATGTGATTAGTTGTGCAAGTTAAGATTTAATGACTAAATAATGTCTAGACTACCCGAGTAATTACGTGATTAAACGGTTTAATAATTTAGGCAATTAACTTAAGAGTGGGGCAACTACCTTCTAATTTATTGCCAATGTTTAACTACTCCAAATGTTTTACTAATAGCGTAATGTTAGACAATTATATTACAATAAATGAACGGGCGGGAAGCGTAAAATAAATGACCCTAAGGAATGGTAGCAGAGCATTTCGCCAGGGCTTTAGGATATCGATGTGAGACGCAACGAGGAACGTAGGCACGATCTTCATTTGGGAAGATAGCGAGTCTCGACAGACTCCTCCCTTTGCTCCAAGGCACGTGTTTCATGTAAAATAAGAAAAGATAAGGATTAGCAATCATCCTAGAAAACTTATCAAACGGCCAAACCAAAGAAAGTTTAAACCTATCAAACTATTACGCTTATTGCTCATAAGCCGAGCAGCCCATACACACACAACAACCCGAGAAACGTAAATAAAGAACATACTATCGCATTATTACCTAACGAGCTTATTGCTATAGAATTTAACATGTTTATATCATCTCTTTCCACAATTTGAACGAGAAGTGGACCCAAAAACAGATGTGTATTCAGATATTCCACCAAAAATTTTTCATGACGAAATGCAAGTGAACGGGCTTAGCAATAATAAACTGTCATGGAGGCAGATGCAAAGAAATACTAATGGGCAAACCCCCAATTATTGTCTGGAGTATACTTCAAAGAATCGTGCAAACAAACACAACCGACGGGCTACCAGAAACATGATTCACTGCATTTAGTTATATTATTCGAGAATGGTGATAATTTCAAGTATAAACACCGCCGCCCAAGCAACGGTCAGGAATGCAGCAAAGTAAACACATTTCAGAAATTCTAAATGACAAAGATCGATTCTACAATGCACTTCGTCCTAAAAATGATTTCACATTTTTTGCAAAAGACATATTAGCTTCCTACAAGACATCAGACATAGTCATAAGCTTAACTAGCAAACATGCAAACAAGAGACATAGTTTAACATGACACCACTGAGTTCGACACAATACATGATATTAATACCGACCTCATTCAGTAATCCAAGAGACAGGTAACATAAAATAGATCAAACTACGAGATTTAAAACCCATGACCATGAACACACGTGGAATCCTATTCATGCTATGTACCAAACAACAACCATTCTCCGGCAGGTGATGTAAATCACAAAGCACACACCATGACCTTGTTTTGCTTGACAAAGGATTTCAAGAATAAGATAATCCAGCCTTAGACTAATCTTTTATACTCGGTCTTTACTATACTGATACTAAGATGGCATTCTGGCCACCTAATGCCAACTATGAACTCCAACACCACATTATGAGTATTAACAGTCAAAGATGATAAGTTAACAGTCAAGTCGACATTAAACCAGCAACTTCGACCACACACATCATAATAGGTAACTTAGACATGAGGATCCAATTCAGGCAACCAATAAGAAACACTAAACAATCGATAATAGACATTTCTCCGTTAATATCTATTTCGAGATCGAGTTACGATAAAGAACAAAATGGTTCGCATACCAATACAAAGGAATAATTTAGCAAACCAAACAGACATTCATCCACGCAGGAGGATCACAAGTATACAAAGATTATGGAATGATCACGATAGCTTAAAATATGAATAGAAATGGATTAGAAATCAGATATCAAACATGCACATTTCCGCTATTTGAAAACAAACAAGAGCATTTTTAGACGGAATGTAAACATATATGCCCCTTTTCATGGTTCGATTTTTAAGTCAAGTTTAACAAGAAATTAGAAATATAGGACCAATTCATACCCATAGCAAGAAATCAAAGTCAATGCAATCTCATACAAACACTTTTATTCAACATACATCATAGTGAATTTTGACAATAGCGATCCGAACCCTTTCAGCACTAACAAAACAGAATTACAAATACTAATAATGATTAATTCGACTAACAGATTCGACATATTTAATGCACTTCAAATCATACGAATGTGGTATTAAACACAACCAGCGTAAACAACATTCAAGCAAATTATAAAGCGTAAATCACCCCAAGAAACTGAAAAGGAACGAGCTTACTTCTTCGGCAATGATCCGAGCAACAGATCGTCGCCGATCCACTGACGGTTTTAGGTTTGCGATGCGCGAATAGAGGGGCGAGGTTTGTTTGCTGGTTTCGCCGGAAAAGAAAGGATTCTTAATCGCCGCTGGGGTGTTCGACATGGCGAACGTATACCTCACCGAGCTCGCTGCCTATCGCTATCGACTCGCTAGCAAAAGCGGGCGGGTCCGATTGTCCCCTCCTACGCCTATCGCATGTGCTTTTATAGCCATCCTTCTGGTTCCAATGACGGTAAGTAAACGGGTCGATTCTAGCTCGATTGCATGTGGTTCGCGCGATTCTTATCGGACGACGGCGGTAAGGTTCGATTTTTGAAAGGATTTGTTTCGTTATGGAAAGGTATCGCTGATTCGCTTGTTCGGAAAGAGAGCCGCTAGGGCGCTGGTGGGTAGCTCCGATTCTCCGGCGAATCTCGGGTCACGCCGTGCTCGCGCGATGGTGGTTTCTCGCCAGGTTCCGAGTAAAGGAAGGAACTTAAGAACGCGGGTCGCACGGACGACGTGTAGGGAAATAATAGTGGTCGCGGCTCATGCGCCGATAAGTGAAAAGTGGACCGCCCCGCATGTGTCAATGGGCTCGCAGTAATGGGTCGCGAATTAGTACGAGGTTAGTTAGTTTTAATTAGTTTTAGGCTTTAATTAGTTAGCCTGGGAGTTAATTAGTGATAAATTAATAACATAAATTGCTTATATTATTTAGGTGCTTTATTAAAATTAATTGTTATAATAAACGCGCGTGTTATTTAATTAATGCTTAATGCTTTAGGACGCGACGCTATTATTTAAAATTTTATTGTTATGCATTATCATGGTTAAATTAAAATTAAAATGAGCTTAGATTGAATTATTTAAATGCTAAATGCAAAATATGATTTTTTAAGAATTGTTTAAAGCTTTTATAAATGCGACGCTATTAAATGCATGTATTTATATTTAAAAAATTGATTTTAAATGATTACTAATTAATGCTATTATGCTACCCGACACGACGTTATCGCTAAATTATTTATTTTATGCATTTATTAATTATTTAAGAATTACGACAAAGCTTAGAGTTAATAAATGCGGGCGCGGGACTCTAAATGCTTAAGACTCTACGTAAGACGCGACGCCATTATTAAATTAATTATTTATGCCTGTATTTATGTTTTATTGTTGTATTTTATTATAAAAATCCTAAAAAATTATTTTTACAAAATTAGTGTAATTTTATAGTTAATGGCTGGACTAGGGTCAAAATCGTGTCAACAGACGCCCTCTTGTATGGAGACGATGGAAGAATCTTCTGACAAAGACGCCGACTCATACCAATTTTGTCTCGATCTTCGCACTGCAAAAACGCCGGGTAGACAAGGCCGACGCAAAAATCAAAAACCGCCCCGTTGTCGAGTTACGACGACACCGATACCATGGTCTAAACACCCAGCGCTAACGTGGACTTAAAATCGCCCCAAGGTCGAAGTTACGACGACATCGGGCTACCATGGTCAAAACACCGCGCGCTAACGCGGGCTTAAAGATGTCCTGTCGGTTATGATGACAAGCTACGGTGCAAAAGTAAAAGAAAATAACCGCTCGAACTCGCGCATCGCTATGGCTTCAGGCCGGGTTCTATGGTGACGCGAGCGAGCGGACCGACGCTGAGGCCGCCGCCAATCGCTGGGAAGGTCGGCCCCAACAGATTGCCCCGTCACGTAAGAGAAAATCCACGCCAGGCTCTCGCCGCATGCTAAGACTTGAACAAACGGTTAGCGCATAATCGCTAAGGCAAAATAATTTTAAAAACAATGTAATCGTGAATAAAAGGTTATCCCGCAAAAATATCACGCTCGCTGATTGACGCTGCAAATGCCGTGATTTCGCCTGCACGACGTGTTGCGATCGTGGAACGCGATACGCTGTCCTTGCCGCAATTATCCTCGTATACCAAAGCTCAAGAAAGAGTTAGCGCATAAATCGCAAGACGTAATAATATATGAAAAAATGCAATTACGAATAGAGAAAATCTTCCTCGTAGATGTAATATCACGGTGGCGCTGCTGACTTGCCGCGGCCGATAACGCCGCGTTCGACGTGCCGCGCCGGGCGCTGCCGCTCGACTCGCTGTGGCCGATAACGCCGCGTTCGGACGTGTCGCCGGGCGCCGCTGAGACTTGCCGATTACGCCGTTGTTCGACGGCCGCCGCCGGGCGCCGCTGCATGGACTTGCCGATTACGCCGCTGTCCGGACGCGCCGCCGGGCGCCGCTGCACGGACTTGCCGATTACGCCGTTGTCGACGCACCGCCGCAAGGCCGCTGTACGGACTTGCCGACACGCCGTTGTTCGACGGCCGGCCGCCGGGCGCCGCTGCACGGACTTGCCGACACGCCGTTGTCCGACGCGGTTGCCGGGCGCCGCTGCACGGACTTGCCGACACGCCGCTGTTCGACGGCCGCCGCGGGCGCCGCTGCACGGACTTGCCGACACGCCGCTGTCGACGGACGCCGCCGGGCGCCGCTGCACGGACTTGCCGACACGCCGCCGTCCGACGTGCCGCCGCCGGGCGCCGCTGCACGGACTTGCCGACACGCCGTTGTCCGGACGCGGCCGCCGGGCGCCGCTGCACGGACTTGCCGACACGCCGCTGTCCGGACGTGCCGCCGCGCCGCTGTACGGACTTGCCGACACGCCGTTGTTCGACGCCGCCGCCGGGCGCCGCTGCACGGACTTGCCGACACGCCGCTGTTCGACGCGGTTGCCGCCGGGCGCTGCATGGACTTGCCGACACGCCGTTGTCCGGACGTGTTGCCGCGCCGCTGCACGGACTTGCCGACACGCCGTTGTCCGACGTGCCGCCGGGCGCCGCCGCACGGACTTGCCGACACGCCGCTGTTCGACGTGCCGCCGGGCGCCGCTGCATGGACTTGCCGACACGCCGTTGTTCGACGTGTTGCCGCCGGGCGCCGCTGTACGGACTTGCCGACACGCCGCTGTTCGACGTGCCGCCGGGCGCCGCTGCACGGACTTGCCGACACGCCGCTGTCCGACGCTGCCGCCGCGCCGCTGCACGGACTTGCCGACACGCCGCTGTCCGACGCGCCGCCCGGGCGCCGCTGCACCGACTTGGCCGACACGCCGTTGTCCGACGCGTTGCCGGGCGCCGCTGCGGACTCGCCGACACGCCGTTGTTCGACGCTGCCGCCGCTATAGAATAATGCTCCCGCAAGCTAAGCTCGGGAAAACGCGTTAGTGTATACCGCTTAAACAAAATGATAAATATATACGAAGTGCAATTTTACGATAGAGATGTCGCCCCCGATATGCTCCGATTTAATATCGAGATCTTGCCCTTGCACCGCAATCGATTTAATTGTTATGATGCCTTTGTTGCGCGCGCGGTTGCCGCGCTTATGCTAGGTTTTGTTGCGAACTCAACTTTGATCGCCGATTGTTGACGCCTTTCGCCGCCGCTTGCCGCGACTTTGATTGTTGTCATCCTCTCGCTTTGGTCGCTTCCTCGCTTCGCAAGAGACTTTCGTCGATTTTCTCGCTTACCGCTGCACTTTATGCTTCGCTTAAAAGACCGCCAAAGAAAATTTGTGAGTTTTGGGGGTCGATTCGCATTTGACTTCTCCCCCTTGTCCTCGACGTCACGTTCGCTTGTTTGGACTTGCAACCTCGTCTGCTTCCTACATCGCCCCGCGAAAAAGCGGTGTCCGCCTAAAACGGGTCTCAATGTAGTTGCCAGAGGCTATGTGCATTCTGTCATTTTCAAAGCAAAGGAAAGTTTCCTAACGCGCGACCGGCCGATTTAGGCCGCCACGATCCCCACGAGGGAATCAGTCGAACGAAGTTCATTACAAGTGAAATTGGGTAAAATTAAAATTTCTAGACGTGGGACCGGCCGAGACGCCGCCACGATCCACTAAGGGAATCAGGTCAAACGTAGTTCATTACAAGCAAAACGAAAGAAAACATTATTAAAGCTTAAATATGAGTTTATAATTATTCTGCTAAAATAAATCGTTTTTTCCTATCCATGCTCTAGGCGGACCAAGACAGTGGTGCAAATCCAACCAATACACCTTCTTGCTCGCATCGTGGTCGGCCGGTCTTCGTGCTCGCCAGATTCCTTCTTTTGGCTTCGCGTGGTGCCCGCTGATAAATAATCGATTCAGCGAGAGGGTTCTCGCGCGGAACACCTCTCTTCCTTTGGGGTTCATTGTACTCATCGGTAAGCCTCTCCACCGAGCGCATCCTCGCGCAGACAGGCATAAACTTCAACGAATGCCGCTCAACCTCCCAAGTCATCGTGGTGACATCGGGGACGATTTTTCTAAAATTCCTCCACCACACCCTCGCATCATCCACTAGTCGCGCGCCTACCAAGTTGACGCCCGCCTCCACGCATCCCAATGTGAACATTAAGTCTTCAACTTCATCGAGGAATACCATCTGCCCTGGGGTCCTTCCCCGAGTACATGGTTCTCTTCTCCTCATAAAATTTGCCCATAGCCTATCGTATCGCTGGGATTCTACACTCCGGCCTCGGTGCGCCGCACCTGGCCCCTCGGCCGCGTTCTCGTTCGGCTACGACAGAGACACTAGCGTGCGGAACCATGCGCGATCCACTGCCATTAACTCTACGAAGTCTATCTAGTTTTTGTCCCACCGCTTGGGCCATTTGACTCTCGTTTTCCAACATTTTCTCCGACATTTTCTCCGCTCCTTCGCATACACCACTACGCCAATCGAGGTACACGAGCTTCGTGATGAACCTCCTCTCGAGCCCCGGATTTGTGAATTCACCATTTTCTCGTGAAGACAAACACACTCATATTTTAGAAGACTAATGTCTATTCTAGCTCCTAAATTTTCTTATAGTTCATAAGCACGCAACACCACAATATGCCAACAAGAAAAATAATTTAATAAAACATATCCTTTCTTTCTTGTATTCATAGCACTTCATTCATCATATTTTAAAATAACAATGTCATGACTACAATACATCACATCAGTCAACTCGCCATCAGGCAACCCGCTATAGCCCTTTGTAATCGAACAGTACACCTACTATCACGCGTTCTAAAGCGGCTTAACCGCATGATTCGCCTATTCTCGCAGTTGGCATTCAACTCCCCGTGAACCTTCCTTTTGCTTCTCTTTCCATATAGTTCATTTTATACCTTACTACTTTACATAATGCGAAATTGGTGCAATGAATTTTCTCAGAATATCTTCTCTTAGCATCCTTGCCTTTCGAACGCGAATGAAACTTTTCTCGACGGAATTGACTATTATCTGTAGTATGACTCTAATTGGAAAGTTGAAGAAGGTTGGATCGTATGAACGCCTTTTCCTTCTAGTCCTAAGCAAATATGTACATAGTACGATTGTGTCATCAATGTACTCATCAAAATCACCTTCCGAGTCCATCTTGACGCATGAACTCCTCCGAGCTCTCATTTCCTTTGCCTGCTCCACGAGTACTTCCTTTTGTTGAACTCGCTTATAATCGCCATCTACACAAATCATATTAGTCAAGATAACGTTGTACAACCCTTTCTAACCCGTGTGAAGGAGGTAGTACGAGAAATCAAGTCTTTGAAAAGACTCAAGGCACGGTAAGAGTAAGAAGTGGAAACTTTAGATGTTATTCGCTCACTTATTACTAAGGTGGCGCGCACACCGTCGCAATAAGTAACCGTTCAAACACCCAACTCGAAGAAAAACTTCCTAGAATCTCTTAACCTGGTTTAGCTTTGATACCAACTTGTCACGCCCCGACTTTTCCTAAGTCTTTACTTAGTATGATGGCACTGACAATTATTTTCCACCAGGAGCACCATTTAATTCTCTTTATTTAGAAATTTAAACTTATATTCAGATACGGAGCTATTAATAAAAATAACAATAAAGAAATTTGTTCATGACTTTATTGAAAATATAACGCGAGCCCATGCTCGTGCAAACATTGTTTCTACATAGACGTACTGACAAATCTTATTCTAAGTTGGAAGGAGCCCATTCCACACGCATTTCCCGAGACACCGAACTAACATTCGAACTCGACGAGTACTAAGCCCAAGCAATGGACTTGGTATGACAAGAGGTCGCGGACGATCGCTAGCCTTGGCGTGGAGCCTTTCCTCTATCACGCTTTCAAACATGTTAAATAACGAGTCACTCTACCATCCGGAGGAGAACCTTACCTCGCAATTCAAAGTAACACCACAATATTCCAAGTGCAATCACATTATAACGTAATAAGCATATTGCAAAAACATATCAAAGTTACAACATCTTTAAATATGCAACAACTCCTCATAGGAAATTCTCGCTTAACTAACACTTCATTTTATCTCGTATTATACGTTAAGACATTCCCTGCATTTCCACATGTTTATTACATTTATATACTTGTGAACGCGTATTCACTTTTCATATTTATATATAGGTGAACATGTATTCATCTTTCATATTTGTCATGCGCGCAACCCGATCCATTATATTTACGTATTCGTGAACACGTATTCACTTTACGCTTTGTTGCGCGCAACCCGATCCATTATGTTTACGTATTTGTGAACGTGTATTCACTTTACGCTTGTTGCGCGCAACCCGATCCATTATATTTATGTATTTGTGAACATATATTCACTTTACGCTTTGTTGCGCGCAACCCGATCCATATGTTTACGTATTTGTGAACGCGTATTCACTTTACGCTTTGTTGCGCGCAACCCGATCCATTATATTTACGTATTTGTGAACATATATTCACTTTACATTTTGTTGCGCGCGCAACCCGATCCATTATGTTTACGATTTGTGAACGCGTATTCACTTTACGCTTTGTTGCGCGCAACCCGATCCATTATATATTTATATATTTATGTGAACACGTATTCACTTTTCATATTTTTCAAGATCAAATAAATACTATTCTCTTTTCTAACATTCTGTCATTCATACTTGTAACGATTATAACTTTTTAACCATAGCTCCAACTAAGGTGTTTCTCAAGCGAAACTAAGGTAAGACGGGATCTTTCACTGTACCGAATTTCATTTAAAACTACTTTGGGTAACTAACACAAATTTATCCTCAAAACAGCCACATGAAATTTATTTCGCAGAATATTTATTAAACAACACCCAATCTTAGAATAGTCATAACTCCTAATATGTAAACCCGTTCAAGCCCCATAAAATCTCAAAACGACGAGAACAGAGAGCTACACGTCTCCATGTGAACCATCCTTTCATATTCTGTACCATTTGGTACAGTTTTACACTTTTATTCGCTGCCCTTCCTGAATCTCGATAGATCCGAGGCAGAAACTTTAAACAGCGATAACTCTCAATCCGTAAGTCGGATAGACCCCCGTAAGGTCTCAAAATGTCCACAACAAAGAGATCTAGAACTTTCATTTAGCAACAATTTTCATATTCCCCACAGATTAGTACAGTTTTACGTTTCAACGTCCTGCCCTTCTGGATTCCGACGAATCCGAGGCAGCAACTTCAAACTACAATATCTCTCAACTCGTAAGTCCGTTTTAATAAATCTTTATATATATCTGTCCGTAAGAGAGATTTACAACCATGTAAATTTTCATATAATTCTAATAAGTAAAACTCAATAAAAACAGTCCGTAATTATGCCTTTCCGAATTTCAACCAAATCTAAGGCAGGAACTTTGAACTATGATAACTTTCAAACCGTACGTCCATTTTACCTCATTTTTGGTTCTATATGATCATATTAGAGAGGTGTACAATTCCTCCGAATTTCATCAAATTCTAACAATTATAACTCAGTGAGAACAGTTCGTAAAGTTCATGACGCAACTAGTTGTCTAAACAATCAAAAGTTCAATATTTCTTTTCAACACTCAATTCTTATTCTAACATGTATTGAACTAAAAATAAAGGATGTTACAAAGAATTTCTGACTGAGAAAACTCACCTTGTAAGTGTGAAAAGATTGTGGTTCGTTGCAAGTGGTCCTTGCCCTAGTGTTCCCTAATCAGATTGCTCTCCTTCCTCCCTTGATATTTTCTTGATTTTTTTCCTTCTTGTTCACTTGTTTTTTTCTGATGTTCTAACCTTTATGTTATGCCCTTTGTTTGTGTGTAAATACAATGTATAAATGAAGGAGTTTTCTATAACCTATGGAGGTGAAAACCAAAAGATTGAAGGGAAATGAAAAGAGAGAGGGAAGGGCTTAGAGTGTACGTGAAATGCATGCTGCATTTTGTTTTTGTTTTTTTTTGTTTTTTTTGTTTTTTTTTGTTTTGTTTTTCTTTTGTTTTCTTATTTTCATTTCATCTATCTATTTATCCAACTTTAACACTAACTCTATCTCATACAATTTATTCTTTTTTTTTCTTATATATATATATATTTTTATAACCCAAACACAACTATATATTATTATTATATTATTCCGGATTTTACATTCTCTCCTCCTTAAGCAACATTCGCCCTCGAATGTGAATAAGGTCGAACATAATCACATAGACACAATAATGTTTATTGTTATTGTAACAAATTGGGGCTTCACAATTCACTGGGCCATTCGATATGGAGGAATAGAAATGGGTCTTGTACCCTAATTAACTCTATAGCAAACTCCACTTCTCTATCCGAGGAAGGCCCGAAGATCTTCAGAAAACCTCCAAAAATTTCAACAATAGGGACATCATTCATCACTGAGATTCTTTTGGGTATCCACTATATTAGCCGATATGCGCACTCCACTCGTGACTTCTCAATAACTTTTGAGCCCCAAGGTAGAAATAAACCGACCGAGGATATTCCAATTCTACCCTTATAACAACTTCGTTCTCCGAAAAGTTAATCTCACTATCTTTCGCCGACAATCTAACATGGCATAACATGCCGACAACCAATCCATACCCAAAATGACGTCGAAGTCTACCATATCAAGTAGTACTAGGTTCACCATTGTTCCCCTGCCATTCGCTTCTAATGGGAAATTATTTACCACCCGAGAGGCCCAAATTGAGGCCCCTACTGGTGTCATAACCTCAAAAGGTTCACTTAAATAAGAAGGTTCTACGTGTAAATTCTTAGCAAAGCCCATTGACACATATAAAAATGTAGAGCCGGGATCGTATAATACAAATGCAAGAATACTCGAGACTAGCAAAATACATGTGACCACCGCATTAGATGCTTCTGCCTCATTCCTCTGGGGCAAAGCGTAGAGCCGATTAGAATTGTTGGGTTGTTGACCTCCCTGACTCTGGCGGGGTTGTTTCCGATTTCCATCAGAGGCACCGTGGTTGCTTCTGACCTCCCCTGAAAAGATTGAGTTTGGGTCCTCTTCTTGCAATCCCTGGCATAGTGGCCTGACTATCCACAGTTATAACATGTCTTCGTTAAGAGCCGACATTCTCCATTGTGTTTCCTTTGACAAATCTTACAAATCGGTTTGTCATCTCCTGTGTTAGGGTTGGTGGTCTTGTCCTTCCTACATTGGTAATTAGACAAATTGTGCCCCTTAGGCTTGAAATAAGACTGGCCCACAGATTGGTTCGGTCCTGAAGATCCTTTACTAAACTCCTGATTCTGATTTTGACTCTCGTTAAATGATCCTGACGTCCGAAATCTCTTCTGCGAATATTCTCTTTTTGCTTTAGCGAAACCTTCTACCCTCAAAGCCATATCGACAATCTGAAGATAAGTTCGATCGTTGGCTAACGCCACCACCTTCTCTGCTATGTTCGGTTTAAACCTCTACAAATCGCTGACTCTATCCATTTCTTTAGTGGACGACATGTGTTGTATGCCGATAACCTCACGAATCGCGGTATCATATTCTTGTACATTGCGGTCACCTTGCTTCAATTGTTCAAACTCCGCCCGAGCGCATCCTCGCGCAGATATTAGCATAAATTTCAACGAACGCCGCTGAACCCTTCCCAAGTCATTGGTGGTGACATCTGGGACGATTTTTCCTAAAATTCCTCCACCACACCCTCGCATCATCCACTAGTCGCGGCGCCTACCAAGTTGACGCCCTGCGTCTCCACGCATCCCAATGTAAACATTAAGTCTTCAACTTCATCGAGGAATACTATCGGGTCGGCCTTGGGGTCCTTTCCTGAGTAAAGTGATTCTCTTCTCCTCATAAAATTTGCCCATAGCCTATCGTGCATCGCTGAGCTTCTACACTCTCGGTCCGTGGTGCAATAAATCGGTCCTGGGCCGTCTGCTCGTTCGGCTATGACAGAGACACTAGTGCGGGCGGAACCATGTGTGGAATTGCACTGCCATTAACTCTACATGAGTCTATCTAGTTTTGTCCCACCGCTTTCTTGTGCCATTTGACTCTCGTTTTCCAACATTTTCTCCGACATTTTCTCCGACATTTTCTCCGCTCTTCGCATACACCACTACGCCAATCGGAGGTACATGAGCTTCGTGATGAACCTCCTCGAGCCCCGAGATTTGTGAATTCATCATTTTCTCGTGAAGACAAACACACTCATATTTTAGAAGACTAATGTCTACTCTAGCTCTTAAAATTTTCTTATAGTTCATAAGCATGCAACACCACAAGAAAACGCATTAATAATGACAACTCATAACTTGCATTAATAATGTTTCATTCTCATATTTGAAAATATTTCATGACATTACAATACATCGTAGCATGTCATTCTATGTCATTCCCTATAGCTCTCTTACTCGAACACGCACCTACTACAACACGCTCTAGTGGCTTAATCGCATAATTCGCCTATTCTCGCTGATTGGCATTCAACTCCACGTGAACATTCTTCCTTGCTTCCTTTCCATTTCGCCATTCTTTCCTTACTACTATTACCGAAATAGAAATTTAGTCCAGAACCTTCGTAACATCTCCTCTTAGCATCTTTGCCCTCCGAACGAGGATCGAATTTTTCCGGGACAGAGTTGAATATTATCTGTAATATGACTCCAATCGGAAAGTTGAAGAAGGTAGGGTCGTAAGAACGCCTCTTCTGTCTACTCCTAAGCAAATACGCACAAAGTACGATTGTGTCGCACATATACTCGTTAAAATCATCTCCCGAGTTCATCTTACGACGCATGAATTCCTTCTGAGCTTGCATTTCCTTTGCCTGTTCCTCGAGTACTTCCCTCTTTGTTGGAACTCGTCTTATAATCACCATCTACACAACAATTATTGGTCAATATAACGTTGTACAATCTTCTTCCTAACCCGCGTGAAAGATGTAGTACAAGAATCAAGTCTTGAAAAAAACTCAAGATAAGCACTGTTGACGCCCAATTTTGTCCCTCCCTTTCAAGTATTTATCATAAGATTAAACAATTTTTTTTATTTGTAATTTAACACCCCAAAAATAATTTTTATAATAATAATACACACATAAATAAACATATACATACGTAAATAAATAAGGAAGTTAATAATAGCATCACATTTATATAAAGCATTATGTATTTTTTAAATATCATATCCACATTTATTACCTATAATAATACTCAAAACAATTTAATAATAAATATTGTTTATAATTTAAACCGCATTGTTTATTTCCCACCACATTAAAATAACATCCTAAATTGATACCTCAAATTCAAATTAAATAGCTCCATCATTTTTAGCTTTCCAAGCCCAATAAACTCAGCCCAAACTCCCCTTTATAATCTCCTCTTATCTTCAGATAAGCCCAAAACCCATCAGCCCTTTTATTTCATCTCATCTTCCCCACTCTTTAACCTTAAACAACCATAAACCTAAAAGACAAAAAGAAATAAACTCTCAACCTAAAAAAAAAAAATCAATCCGTACGCCCCAACTTAAATTATCACCAAAATCATCTCACAAAACCATATTGAAACCCTCACAAATCCCTCCAAAATAATTGTATTCGAATTACCAAAATGACGGCTAAACTTACCATTTTTACCATAACCGTATCTCTCAAAATCTATCCCAAAAATTGCACCCGAAATCAGTACTAAAATACACCCAAATCTTCCAAATTCAGACCCCAAAATCACTCGATGAATCACCAAAATCGAGACCAAATCGCCTTCAAAATCACCCGACAAATACACCAAAATCACGCCTAAAACGGAATAAACTCCGTCACTAGCACCAAAATCAGTCCAAACGGTACCAAAATTAGAACCCAAAACAACTCAGCTATAAATACTTTTTCTTGCACATACAATAGGCATCCTTTGGCCATAAGCGAAGCCTTTTACTACCCGAAAATCAGAGGAGAAAAGAAAAAAAAAACACTTACAAAGAACATTACTCTCCAAAACTATTTTTCTTTAGTCTAAGCATTAATTTTTCAAAGCAAAATACCAGTCTCTCCCGTCGCATAAGCACGGATCTTTCGAGTGTCGTCGACGTTCGAAGCGCTGCCTCGGTTCGCTACCCAAAAAAGGTCCTTCATATCAGCAGAAGATACAACAAAAGTTCTTCATATTAGCAGAAGCAGAAAATACAACAAAAGCAGGAAAAAAGCAAGAAAACCAGCAAAGAACACACTAAAAAAGAAGAAGAAAAACCTTCCCCCGTCGCAAAATGAGTGGTAAACCAGCAAGTCGTCCCAATACAAAGCTTCATTTATTTTCTATCGCATAAGCAAAACAATCCGAGTGAATCGACGACTTGATACGCTGCCTCGCTTCGCTGCCCGGAGAAGGTAAAACCGATTCTATCTTTGATTTCTTGTTTACTTTACTTAATATGGTTGGTATGATATGTTGGCGTGCTTATTAGACGTTTTTTTTGTTATTGTGCGGGCTCATTAAATTGGTATTAATCAGGGTTAGTTAGTTTAAGTCTATTTAAGCAGAGGTTCACCGTGAAATCTATGTAATGGGAATTGGTTTGTTGTTTATGTCTATTAAATCAATGTAGGATGTGTTTAGTTTAGTATTGATGATTGTTTGGATCTATTATGTTGGGTATTAACGAGTTGAGGCCCTGTTGGCATTAATTGTTATAATACAAATCTTATTAGTTTTAAATAGTATGGAAATTGTCCAAATAAGAATGAAAGAACCTGGGGCAGTAGGCAATAAACTGCCCCTCTGTGGTGGAAAATTAAGTATGAGTTGTTTGTTTAGGCTGTAGCCGTGATCTAAACCAAAATGTTAATTCTTTAGCTTCCTTTGTGTGCAGTTAAATATATTAAAAAAAATTGAAAGTTTTGGACCAATCTATTCATTTGGAAAGGGAAGATACCTTGTCGATTTGCTCTCTTTTCTTTAAATCTAAAATTGCTTTGTGTCGCTGTTAGGCTTCATACATCCGCATCTCGTGTCTGCTTGGGTTACCAAAAATGGAATCAAAATTTATGTCACTGTAAGTTTGCTGTTTCATGGATCTGGATAAATACTAATCCTTTTCCTTCTTTTATTTTACATGAAATGCATTGGAGCAAAAATGAAGAGTCTCATGGCGAGACTCACCTTGAGCTACTTCAAATGAAGGCCCGCATTTATGTGCTTCATCCTCTCCGCATCACAAACTCCAAACCATAGGCGAGATGGCCTCGCCGTTTCTTCAAGTCATCATTAATTCATATCCTCACCCTATTATTTGGTTGTAATTATTTGTCTAACATTACGCTACTAGTAGTACACTTAGAATAATTAAACTTTGGGCTGTCACTAGAAAAATAGTTTGACGCTAGAAATTCACTCTCCTTTAATTAGTTATTTCTTGACTTGTCATGCATGCCTAAACTTTACTAAACAATTTAACCCGCAACTAACGTATTACTTCCTATAAAATTCATGATAAAATAAATTGATTTTCTCATAAGCTCTTTTATTAGCAAAATATAAACAATTTATGTTGAATAGCCTTCTTATCATAAAATTACAAAATAATCACCTTTTGCACTACGTCATATATATCTGATTTTAAAGGCATATCTTTGATCATAAACTTTGCACCGCTTATATCTATAAACAATATAAATGCACACTTTAAAACTTTATTTTTATAGCATTAGTCTTACAAACTTTTATCAACATGCCTCCTTTTATAAAATATTTTGAAACATCTTTTATATTTTCAAAACACACATTTTTAACATAATAATTACCCTAGGTTTGGCAGGACAACCGCAAGTTAGCGGATCCTTTAGGATGCCTAACCCCTTCCCTTTAGGATAATAAAGAACCTTTGCTCAGAATCTCATTAAGTTTAGCAGACCATTAAATGGAGTTAATGTTTACTTTAAACTAGTTAACATTTAGGAGTCTTAATTCACCCAAAATAATTAGGTGGCGACTCCCGAACCCTTAGCACTTTTAGCGCCCTAGCAACCCTTTTACTTTTAAAATTAATCTTTTAAGCACTTTTAATATTTAAGCACCCTTTTTAACATTTAACATTTTAGCATTCTTTTGCACATTTAGCATTTATTTTATTTTCTAACCTTTTACTTAAGCAGGGTTCGCTAAATAAAGTCGCGGTCGAAAAGGGGCGCGACAGGCACGAGAGGATTATGAAAGAAGGGAAATTTTAGGATGTTATTCCGTTCACTTATTACTAGGGTGGCGCGCACACCGTCGCAATAAGTAACCGTTCAAACACCCAACACGAAGAAACTTCCTAGAATCTCCTAACCTGGTTTAGCTCTGATACCAACTTGTCACGCTCCGACTTTTCCTAAGCCTTTACTTAGGGCGTGATGACACATGGATAATTATTTCCCACCAGGAGCACCATTTAATTCTCTTTATTTAGAAATTTGAACTTATATTCAAATACGGAGCTATTAATAAAAAATAACAATAAAGAAATATGTTTATGGCTTTATTAAAAACATAACGCGAGTCCATGCTCGTGCAAATATTGTTTCTACATAGACATACTGATAAAGATTATTCTAAGTTGGAAGGGAGACCATTCCACACGGGCATTTCCCGAGACATCGAACCGACATTCGAACTCGACGAGTACCAAGCCCAAGAATGGACTTGGTATGACAAGAGGTCACGACGATCGCTAGCCTTGGCGTGGAGCCTTTCCTCTATCACACTTTCCAAAACATGTTAAATAATGAGTCACCTACCATCCAATGAGCGAGAACCTTACCCGCAATTCAAAGTAACACCACAATATTCCAAGCAATCATATTATAACGTAATAAGCATATTGCAAAACATATCAGTTACAACATTTTTAAATATGCAATAACTCCTCATAGGAAATTCTCGGTTTAACTAACACTTCATTTTATCTCGTATTATACGTTAAGACATTCCCCTGCATTTCCATATGTTTATTACATTTATATATTTGTGAACGTGTATTCACTTTTCATATTTATATATAGGTGAATATATATTCATCTTTCATATTTGTTGCGGCGTGCAACCCGATTCATTATATTTACGTATTTGTGAACACGTATTCACTTTACGTTTTGTTGCGGCGTGCAACCCGATCCATTATGTTTACATATTTGTGAACGCGTATTCACTTTACGTTTTGTTGCGGCGTGCAACCCGATCCATTATATTTACGTATTTGTGAACACGTATTCACTTTACGCTTTGTTGCGCGCAACCCGATCCATTATGTTTATATTTATATATTTATGTGAACACGTATTCACTTTTCATATTTTTCAGAAGATCGAATAAATAATATTCTCTTTCCCAACATTCTGTCATTCATACTTGTAACGATTATAACTTTTTAACCATAACTCCAACTAAGGTGTTTCTCAAGCGGAAACTAAGGTAAGACGGGGATCTTTCACTGTACCAAATTTTATTTAAAACTACTTTGGGTAACTAACACAAATTTATCCTCAAAACAGCCACATGAAATTTGTTTCGACAGAATTTTTATTAAACAGAACTCAATCTTAGAATAGTCATAACTCCTAATCTGTAAACCCGTTCAAGCCCCATAAAATCTCAAAACGACAAGAACAGATAGATACACGTCTCCATGTGAACCATCCTTTCATATTCTGTACCATTTGGTACAGTTTTACACTTTTATTCGCTGCCCATTTTGGATCTCGATAGATCCGAGGCAGAAACTTTAAACAGCGATAACTCTCAATCCGTAAGTCTGATAGACCTCCGTAAGGTCTCAAAATGTCCACAACAGAGAGATATAGAACTTTCATTTAGCACCAATTTTCATATTTCCCACGGATTAGTACAGTTTTACGTTTCAACGTCCTGCCCTTCTGGATTCCGATGAATCCGAGGCAGCAACTTCAAACTACAATAACTCTCAACTCGTAAGTCCGTTTTAACAACTCTTTATCTATATCTGTCCGTAACAGAGAGATTTACAACCATGTAAATTTTCATATAATTCTAATAAGTAAAACTCAATAAACAGTCTGTAATTATGTCTTTCCGAATTTCGGCCAAATCTAAGGCAGGAACTTTGAACTATGATAACTTTCAAACTGTATGTCCATTTTACCTCATTTTTTGTTCTATATGATCATAATAGAGAGGTGTACCATTCTTCCGAATTTCATCAAATTCTAACAATTATAACTCAGTGAGAATAGTTCTTAATTATGTCTTTCCGAATTTCGGCCAAATCTAAGGCAGGAACTTTGAACTATGATAACTTTCAAACCGTATGTCCATTTTACCTCATTTTTGGTTCTATATGATCATAATAGAGAGGTGTACCATTCTTCCGAATTTCATCAAATTCTAACAATTATAACTCAGTGAGAACAGTTCGTAAAGTTCATGACGCAACTAGTTGTCTAAACAATCAAAAGTTCAATATTTATTTTCAACACTCAATTCTTATTCTAACATGTATTGAACTTAAAATAAAGGATGTTACCAAGAATTTCTGAGTGAGAAAACTCACCTTGTAAGTGTGAAGATTATTGTTGTGTGGTTGCTAAAATTATTCTTACTCTCTAGTGTTTTGATTTTTGTTCTTCTTGTCCTCTTGGTATTTTTTCCAGATTTTTTCTTCTTTTCACTTTTTTTTTCTGATTTTCTATTCTTTGTGCTAGGTATTTTATTTGTGTCATGTACAATGTATAAGTAAAAGAGTTTTCTATAACCTATGGGAGGTGGAATGACAAGAGTTGGATGGGAAATGAAAGGGGAGGGAGAGGAGGAAGGGACTGTGGGGAGGAGGGAAGGACGCCCAAGATGCATGCATTCCTTTTTCTTTCTTTTTTTGTTTCTCTTTGGTTTTTTTATTTTTTATTTTCATTTTATCTATCTATTTATCCAATTTTAACACTAACTTTATCCCATGCAATTTATTCTTTGTTTTCTTATATATATATATATATATATATATATATATATATATAGATATTTTATTAACCCAACCACAACTATATATTATTTTATTTTTTTTCGGATTTTACAAATACATTCTAAATATTCTCCCTACTAGCACTCTTCACAATATGACCCCTACCGAAATCCTCTACCATAGAGTCCCCTCCTATGATCATCTACGGATTTTCGATTGTCTGTGTTATCCCAACCTCAGTTCTACCGCCCCTCACAAGCTTGCTCCTAGGTCTACTCCATGTGTCTTCCTAGGATTTCCGTCAAACCGTAGGGGCTATCTATGCTATGACTTGTCGACTCATCAAATCCACATATCTCGTCACGTCACATTCGACGAGACCACATTTCCGTTTTCGAATCTTCCAAAATTCCAAAAACCGGACTACTCATTTCTTGACGAGCCTGCCATCTCTCCCCTCATCCTCGAACAACTCACGTCCTCTGTTCCGTCGTCAGAGCCGCGGCCCCAAGGGGAGGCGCCGCGGCGCCTGATTTCCAGTGAGCAATCTTCAGGAATACCGTCGACAGCGCCGCGGCGCCCAAACTTCAGAGAAGCCTGTCAACCTTCTAGCGCCGCGGCGCTCGATCCAGGAGTCGCGGCTCCTCCGACGGTTTCTCCCCCACCTTCTCCTTATCCAACTTACCCACCTTCTCAGACACCACTCCGCCACCCACTGTCCCTACTCATCCAATGGAAACTCGTTAAAAGCATGAAATCTTCAAACCCAAAGTCCATTTCAACTTGTCGGCCCAAACCATCTCTCCACTTTCAAAGAACACAAAATTGGTCAAACAAGACCCTAATTGGAATGCGACTATGTATGAGAAATTCAATGCTTTAACTAAACAACACATGTGAGATCTAGTACCTAGACCTGAGGGGGTGAATGTAATTCGATGTATGTGACTTTTTCGTCACAAGTTCAGAGACAATGGGGATCTTGAGAGGTATAAGGCCCGTCTTGTGGCTAATGGCACAAATCAGCAGGAGGGCATTGATTGTGTAGAGACCTTCAGTCCGGTTGTCAAACCGACTACTATTCACACATTTTTTAGCATTGTCATGGGCAAACACTGGTCGATCCATCAACTTGATGTGAAGAATGCATTCTTACTGGGACTGAGAGAAACAACAGATGCATCGCCGCCTGGTTCACCCATCCATCAGTCTCTCACTATGTGTGTCGTCTCCGTAAGTCACTATATGGCCTGAACCAGGCTCCCCGTGCGTGGTATGATCGTTTTGCCATGTATATCTTGCAGATTGGGTTTGTATGCAACAAGAGTTACATCACTCTTCATTTTTTATCCAGGTAGTAGCACTCCTTACTTATTATTGTACGTGGATGATATTGTTCTGACTGTCTCCTCAGATAGATTGAAAAATGAGATTATTGCCTTGCTTAAGTCCGAATTTGCAATGACTGATTTGGGAAAGCTGAGTTATTTCTTGGGGATATCAGTGACCAGGTCTGCCAACCACATGTTCTTGATATGGAGGATTTTCCTAATGCCTCCGCTTATTGTCAACGCCTCAAAGTGTTGGCAGATCAATTAAAAAATGTTGGTTCCCCCGTCTCCGAAAATCGTTTGGTTCTACAACTTGTTGCCGGATTGACAGAGGCATATAGCGGAGTTGCCACCGTTATCCGTCAAAGTAACCCGCTCCCGTTATTCTACAAAGCAAGATCTATGTTAATCCTAGAAGAACAAGACTTCTCTAAAAAGGTTGCTAACACAACCGACCTGTATACGGTCACTAATGATGGAAATAACCGGTAAAAAGGAAGACATGGGAATAAAAAAGGTGGAAACCGCAATGTAAACGGAACAATCGCACCGGCCAAGTGGCGGAAATTCCGGCGAGGTTACGGGCGTGAGGCGCTTCGGCGGCGGCATGAGGCAAGATCGGTGGCGAGAGACAAAGAAGCCTAACTTGGGCTCGCCACAATGGAATTGGACCGACCTTGTCTCTACCCTACAACCAACTGGGCCAGGCCCAATTCCACTTTCTCAAACCCAAAGATACCGCAGCCCACCTCACAAGTTTTGTCCAAATTCACTGTTGGGCCGAATTTCCACAAGCCCAACAGTGAGGCTGGGAGCAGTGGAGCAAAGAAGCCTAACTTTGGGCCACCAAGAGCTGGTCGAAGCGATGGAGCAAAGAACTTTGGGATGTACCAACAACATGGAAGCAATGCGAGCACCTTTGGGCCTCAGCGTGGAACGAGGCCCACTCAACAATGGCCAACCGCGACATTCAACATGCCATGCACACGCCGCTTAATCCACTGCATACGAATGGTATATGGACTCAGGTGCAACGTCACATATGACGTCATCCCAAAGTAATCTTACGTCCAATTTTAATTTGAGCAAATCAAATGGTATAACTGTCGGAAATGGCCATTCCATTCCAATAAAAGGTTATGGTTCTACTAAATTGTCCAAACCAAATCCACCATTAGCCTTGAAAATGTTATTCATGCACCACAATTAATCAAAACCTAATCTCCGCTCGAAAGTTTACTTGATAATCGGGTTCAGTAGCTTTGATCCTTTTGGTTTTTGTGTGTGATTTTCGCAGGCACGGCTAATGAGATGTGATAGCTGCGAGAACTCTATCCAGCCATTTCACTACTACAACTGCATAAGAAACACTTTAATTTTACTGCTTTTAATTCCAATTTATGGTACAACGTTGGGACATCCTAGAGTCTGCTTTAAACTCTCTCAAACGCAATAATTCAATTTCATGTACACGAACTCTTAATAAGTGTCGATGTGTCCTTTGGGTAAGCATATTCAACTACATTTTGAGTCTTCTTCTAATTGCACTTTTTGCCATTTGATACTATACATTGTGATATTTGGACATCCCAGCTGAGCTCTTGGGCATATATATTATTTGCTTGTTTTAGATGATTACTCTAAATTCTTGTGGACATTTCCATATCGAAAAAATCACAAGTATTTTCTACATTCCTTAGTTTTAGAGCTTTTATCCAAAAACAGTTTGAACGGGATATCAAAAACATCCAATGTGATAACAAGGGAGTTTGATAATAGACAATTGGGATTTTTGCAAAACAAATAGTTTGAATTTTCGCTTTCACGCCCCACACATCTTCTCAGAATGGACAGGCGGAACGCAAAATACGAACCATAAATAATATTGTCAGGACATCCCTTGCTCATGCTTCACTTCCCCCTAACTTTTGGCATCATGCACTTCAGATGGCTACTTATTTGTTGAATATACTACCAAACAAACATACATCACACCAAACACCCCTTCAATTACTATACCTTCGAAAACCGACATACTCTCATCTCCGGGTTTTTGGGTGCTTGTGTTTTCCATTATTCCCATCCACCACCATCCATAAATTACAACCGAGATCTACTCCATGCATTTTTTTGGGATACCCATCACATCATCGGGGATACAAATGTTATGATCTATCCTCCAATAGGATTTTTATTAGTCGTCATGTTATCTTTGATGAAACTCAATTCCCATTTAGAAAAATCAATGAGTCACAATCTCCCACGTATGAGTTTTTGGATGCTGGAATACACCCAATTTTTACTCAACCTTTGTCCCATAGTTCGGTCACTGCTACTGCTAATGGACAAAATTCTTTTAACCCATTACTCGTGTCCTTAACAAATGACGCCCAACCCACTGTCTTGGACACTGATACACAGTCTCCAAATGGGCCACATTCAGGCTCATGTGCTTTGACACCTACTAATGCAACTCAAGCCCCTGATCTAGGCCCAGCTTTACAAATACCACATTTGGCCAGTGGCGTCCAGTCCACTGGCCCGACAACGCGTCCAGTCACCCGTAGTCAACATGGTATTGTCAAACCCAACACTAAATACAGCCTTCACACCCAACTATCCAAATCACCTTTACCATGTAACCCTGTGTCTGCTCTGAAAGACCCAAATTGGAAAATGGCCATGGATGATGAATATCAAGCTCTTATTAAAAATAAGACATAGGATTTAGTGCCCCGTCCATCTAATGCTAATATAATTCGGTCTATGTGGATTTTTAGCCATAAAGAAAAATTTGATGGTTCTTTTGAGCGGCATAAGGCCCGTCTTGTAGGTGATGGGAAGACGCAACAGGTTGGTATCGATTGCGGGGAGACATTCAGTCCAGTAGTCAAACCAACTACTATCGTAACAAATGCTCACTTTGTCTCCAGAGGATGGTCACTTCACCAGTTGGATGTAAAAAATGCATTTCTCCATGGTCACCTAAATGAGACGGTTTACATGCATCAACCATTGGGATACAGAGATCCAAAATATCTCAATCATGTATGCCTGCTAAACAAGTCTTTGTATGGCCTCAAACAAGCACCTGTGGCCCGTATCACGGCTTGCGATTTTGTATCACAGATGGGGTTTTCACACAGCCGGTCCGATAATTCTCTTTTTATCTATCATCAGGGTAATCATACGGCTTATCTTCTATTGTATGTGGATGATATTATTCTGACAACCTCTTCAGACTCTCTTCGCAAGAATATCATGTCTCAGCTTAGTTCAGAATTTGCTATGAAAGATCTTGGTCCATTGCACTTCTTTCTAGGAATTGATGTGACAAGACATGCAGGTGGGCTCTTTCTCTCCCAGAAGAATTATGCATCTGAGATCGTGGAACGGGCTGGAATGGCCTCTTGCAAACCCTCAGCAACACCGGTGGACACCAAGTCCAAATTAAGTGTCATCTCTAGCAAACTGTTTGCTGATCCAACATTGTACCGCAGCCTAGCAGGCGCGTTGCAATATCTCTTATTTTACTAGACCAGACATAACCTATGTCGTACAACAAGTGTTCCTATTCATGCATAATCCGATGGAAGAACATATGCAGGCACTCAAACGCATTGTACGCTACATTAAGGGCACTCAGGAATATGGATTACATCTTTACCCATCTTGCATCTCCAAACTTGTCACTTATACGTGCAGATCGGGCAAAGTTGTCCGGACACCGCACGCCCACATCCGGTATCAGGTCTTCCTCGTGATAATTTAGTTTCATGGTCTTCCAACGGCAACCCACAGATCGCGCTCCAGGTGTTCGAATACCGCGTTGTTGCCAATGTTGTCAGGTTTGACTCGTCGGATTCGGAATCACATTGTGAGCTTCATGCCAAATTCAAGGCTACAATGGTTTCTTTCGTGACAACATTAGTGCGATATATCCGTCGAAAATCCAATACATCACCAAATAGACTAAACATATTGAGTTGGATATCCACTTTGTCCGTGAAAAGTGGCTCGCGGTCAGTCGAGTATTACACGTCCCAACGCGTCATCAAATCGCAGATATCTTCACGCAGTGGCTTCCACGATTTTATTTGAAGATTTTCGAGACGATCAAAGATTCGCGACCTCCGGCCAATCATGTGAGTGTTAGAATATTAGTCTTAATGATAATATTAATGTAGAATATTAGTCTTAATGATAATATTAATGTAGATGTTCTTAGTATGGTAGGATGATTATTGTCATATTAAAATAGGATGATTAGGATATTTATTGTCATAATTAGGATGATTGTATATTGATGTATATATTTCACCCTTTATGGAAGAATACAGGGGAGGAAAACAATCTTTCACTGTCAAGTGAAGATAAAATCAATTGTCGCCACCCGATTGGAAACATCAACGGATAGTTAAAAAATATACTTCATTTCATTTTAGACGTCAGTGTTTGACATAGCACCAAGTTTAGGAATGGAAGAAAGACTTTTAGTACTAATTAAAAGTACTCTTAGAATTTGTGGTCTTCATAGCCTGTTTGGCCAAGCTTTTGGGGAGCAAAAGTGCTTATTTTATTTTTAGAAGTGTTTCTTTTAGAAAATTGAGGTGCTTGGCCAAGCTTTTGGGGAAAAATAAGTACTTTTGAATAGTAGCAGAAAATGTTTTTCAGAAGCTAAAAAAAATAGATTTTCCCCCAAAGCACTTTTGGAACATTGGTCAAGCACAAAGTACTACTCTAATATCGGCAGAAATGCTTTCCAAATAATTTAGTCAAACACAAAATGCTACTTCCAAAAGTACTTTATCGGAAAGCAACTTCTGACAAAAAGCATTTATCGCAGATTTTGGAAGTTTGGTCAAACATGCTATTAAACATTTTATGACATACTTTTTAATTATGATGCATTTTATGACATTTCTACGGCTACAAGAGCATGTCATTAAGAGTGAAATGGGAAGTACAATATTAATAAGTTTTCAAATACAGAAAGGTGTCTTTTAATTAGACTAAAACGGAAACAGATAGAAATGGCTACAAAATAAAACAGATAGAGTAACTGTAACACAGTTATATAATTAAGACTCACCTTAATCTCATATTCCACATTAGCCCTGCTGAGGAATTCAGCCTTGAAGTTCTGAGTCTTAGTCAAGGCATTCCTTCGCTCGACTTCTTGCTGTAACTCAGCCTCTCGTATTGCCACGGCTTTTTCAGATTCCACCTCTGCCATCTTTGCCTGCTGAGCCCATGCTGCTTTCTTGGTTGCAGTTTTGCATTCGCCTCAGACACTTCAGCTTCTTGATGATTCTCAAAAATCTTAACTTCTGATCCCACCTTGATCTCCTCCATTTTACCTTGACCTTGTCTTTGGGCTGTTATTACCTTTGTCTCGACATCAATCTTTGCAGCACTTTGAATTGTCAATCCTTCACTCTTTTTGGCTCCAACGTCGCCCTTCATTTTCGCTTCAGCAACATCAATTTTTGCCCTGTTTGCTGCTTCCATTTGAGTTTTCTGGCCTAAGTATGAAAAATACTCATGGCCTCTGACATCAACTAGTTGTTTAATGTTAGCATTATATATCAAAAGGCCAAATTGGTTAAGCTCCACCTGAACCTTTCCAGAAACTTCGCGCTTGAAATCTTTTGTGCCTTTAAAGACGTCTTCCATCGACATTGAAGCAGCCAAGACACGCGTTTCTCCATCAATGATGCCTTGAACAAGCTCTTTTACGTCATGGGAATCGCGCTGATGAAGAGAAAGAAGCCTCGCGTATTTGACAAGGCTGTCGTTGTCATCAGCCCGAGGACCAATAGTGAAAACGGCAGGGAGTATGAAAGATAGCTTCTCCGCGCTCATGGCATTAACTTCGAAGGTGTAATTTACAGGGGAAACATCAATTCTTGTGCATTTCTGAAATGGCCATACCATAGCATTCTTTGAAATTTTCAACTCATCAATTCCTCTGCCAGTGATCACCAAAATTCAGATGGCTTTGCCACATGGTACCACATTGTAATGTTCTTTGTTGTTTCACTTCCTGAAGAAATTCCTAAAAACAAGACAGTTTTATGAGCATCAAAAGTATACGTTTATTAGCCAAATTAGGAAAACTTCTACTAATGTCAAAGCCGCAGTATTTCAGCGAAAACAGCTATAATTCCAACTACTAATCTTAATTTCTAATTAATTGGCTGAAGCGGGTGGAGCAATTAATCTACACATCACAAATACTAGAGAAAATTAGAGTTTACATAGCTGATAACCGATGTCCTAATGGGGAAAACTCAAAGCCATAAAGTTAAGATGCCTATAAGATTGAGCACATTCATATTACAAGAGTGAATGTAGAGTGTAACTTATGAATTCATTCAAAATCAATAGTTTTGGCTCAGACCCTTTTATTTTGTTAAAAATTTCACTAAATAGTACAAATAGGTGAACTCAAACATAGTATCAAATGAATTATGGTAGAATCCCGAACTCGAAGCCATAAAGTTCAAATCATGAGTACATTCATGTGCATATGAATTACTTGACTTGATGAAGCAATTACACACAAAAGTAAAATAAACCGGAGCAGTTGACCATATTTTTAAGCAAAAAAGGGAAGCAAGAGTTGTAAGCTTTGTGGTCCATTTATGACTTGGGGCCAAGAAACCAAAAACAACAACCACAATAGTGTTCACTAACAGTGATTTCTCATATATCTTCAAGTGTTAAACTATTTTATATGCAAAATCAGAACAGGCATTCAAATATCCAAATTGATGAAAGAAATCACCTTTATTTTGAACTAGAATGCTTGTGACACGTGTAAAACATAAGTTATGAGTTCATTCGAACCCATCAACTTTGGCTCGAACGCAGTATATGTGTTAGTATTTCACTAAATAAATACAAACAATTGACTTCGAACACAATAAATCAAATGAGTTGTGGTAGAATCCCGAATTCGAACACATAAAGTTCAAATCCTGAATCGGCTCTGGTGCATATGAATCACTTGACCAGATGAACCAATTACACACAAAAGTAAAATCAACAAGAAGGGAAAATCGACCATAATTTTCTAAAGCAAATTGACATTGCAAAAAAAAAAAAAAATGGTCAAAACACGCGTGAAGTATCATTTTTTACGAGTTTTCTACTGAACTATCATCAACTATTTATCAAACTCATAAAGTTCAAATCCCGAATCTGTGCATATGAATTACTTGGCCAATTACACATAAAGTTAAATCAAAAGAAAGAGAATGACCATATTTTTTAGCAAATTGAAAAAGCAAAAAAGTGAAGCAAGACTTGGGGACCAAGCAACCAAAGAAATGTTAAGTAACAACTATTTATCAAGTATTGAACTATTTTACATGCAAAATCAGAACTGCATCAATCATTAATAGCTTTAAATTGATGAAAAACACTTACCTTTAATTTTGAACTAGAAGGCTTGTGACCCAATTAAATTAAACAATTGCAATATTTTATATATGAGAACAAGAATTCTTTTTTTTTTTTCTGGATTTTAAGCCTACACGCCTCAAATTACGGTAGTATCTCAAAATTGAAACCTTAACAAAGTTCAAACTGTTGATGGAAAAGGCTTAGCTAATTTCACTCGAATCAATTGGTGCATGACACGTGTACTTTGAGTAAACTTTACTCCCTCGGAATAAAAAGGATTGTTAATTTAGCCTTTATTTATTTGTTTAAAAAACTTATCCGATCAAAAAAGAATTAACTTAACTTTCATATTTGTCCTTATTAATTGTTAGATATAATACCTATTTAATTATGGGTATCTTAGTTAAATTGCTTATTTTTGCGTAAGTGTTAATATTTACTTAAGAGGTGTGCATGCAAATGATTAAATTGACATTTTTTTATCCGGAGGGAGCATTGTTTAGTGTGCTTATTATAATGGGTATTAGTACTTATGTTCCTATTTTGTGTTGGTCTTAGATTTTTGTCTGAACAAATATATTTAATTTGTTAGTGGGTCATAAATTTATAGTTTTGTATTATAATATCTCATTATGCTCGGGCGACCTTAAACAACTTATGCCCCCCTACTCCCTAGCCACTAGACATAAGTTTGATTTTGAAGATGAAAATTAATATCGGCTTAAAGGGCAAAAATTAAAGACCAACCCATTTGAAAGGCAAACCGTGCAATTTCTTCTACTATAATTGTTCTTTGGTCCCAAATAAGTTGAAGTTCATTATATGAATTAGGAATGTCAAGTTAAAATGGATCAAATTAATAAATGAACGAAATATTGACCTACATAAGGTTAAGGTTGAATAAGTTACATTAAATTGGGCTAAATAAGGTTAAACGTCTATTTGTGTCAAGGGTCCTGGATATGTAAGTGCTCAAGATATCATCTTGCCGCCTTATGTAAAATTCGTTGATAATACACAAAATATAGCTAGTTTAACGGAATCAATTGGTTTTTGTATTAGATTACAAATAGAGAGAAATCGTGGATATCTTATAAAAATGCCAAAAAACTTTCAAGAGGTTGAATGAGTTACCTTCAGCAGCAACTTCGTCTCAATCAACCCCTGGAAATCCGTTGGTCCTTATTCCACGCATGACTCTTGAATTCATGCTAGATTTAAGGGTTTCATTAATGTGCCATAATGAAATACAGTTAATGAAATATGATACACATTTCATAAATTCAAAGTAAATTTTATTTGGTTTATGATTCCTTAGTATTTGATATATTTGTTATAATATATATGAACAGTATATATGATATATTAATGAAATTTTTGCAGTATAAAATATAATAATATAATATAGCTTACATTATTAAATGTTTATTTTACAGAAAAATCTATTCAACATAAAAATAAAATAAAATTGATGAATTTTTTTAATTACAAATTCCCTTGGTGGCAACCTATTTAAAGAGCAAGGGTAATTTTTTATTTAGGGAGAGAGAGAGACTATGTAAGAGAGAGGAAAGAGGAATGCAATAAATAATGTACTAATGGAAATTGACCTCATATTTAATTTCAAGATACTATTTTTGTTATAAAACTTGCTATATTTATAATATTTAAAAATATATTTTATTTTTCATTAACTAACGTGATGAGTAAAAATCTCATTTTTTTTCTAGCTCTTTACAAGTCCATTTAAAACAATTCCTTATAAAGTAGAAAGAGACATTCTTAATCCATGAGACACAATCCTTTTGTAGATGGGCTTTACTTATAACATATATTTAGTTACATATATGGAATTTGAACAAAAAATTACATGATTTAAATGAATTCATTTATTATACTTTATATTCGCTCCTGCATTTCAGAACCTATTTTCTCAATTCAGAACTCACAACGACGTCTAACTGAATCGAGGCAGCTCAATTGATTTCAAGAGATATTTAGAGCAATGACCAAGAATCGAATTCCGTCAGCGGCAGTGTGGGAGTTTCTTCTTGAAATAAAAGAGCTCTTGTGCGTAGCGTAATACTGGTCTAACCTTTGAAATCAATTGAGTCATCATGATTTATCTCATTCACAAACCTTTCGGACTGTGTGTGGGGTCCTGGGGTGGGAGATTCCACCTTTTGGAGCATATAGGGGCATGTATAACTAAAGATTAGGCCTTATTTTGCTTTAAAAATTAGTTCTTTTTCGTCGACTTCAAGATAGTGAAAAACGTATTCAACTTTTTGGATAAATTATATTCCCTTAAAAATCCAGCCTTTTTTTGTAGTCTTTCCTTTCCTATTTAGGAAAATCAATTCCTAATTATTACACCTATAACACTTTCCAGTTTGAAACCCAATTCCTTCTTACAACAACAACTAAAACGAGTAAATAAATCTTTCCCGATTCTTGAATGTAACAAATCTTTGATTTACACCTTACACTCTATATATAAATTATGCATCAACAAATCCCAATTTACAAAGCCATTAATTAATCTTCTCTCCCATCATGAACACTAATAATATCAAGAACACTGACACCGTCAACTCCACGGTTGTTACCGTCAAGAAAACTCAAGGGCGGAGGAAAATCGCAATCAAGCCAATAGCCAACCAAAACAGTAGGCACGTTACCTTTTCCAAACGTCGTTCGGGACTTTTCAAAAAAGCTAGTGAACTTTGCATATTAAGTGGTGCAGAGATTGCTATTATCGTTCAGTCTTTGAAACGACAGCGTTTATTCACTTTCGGTCACCCGAGCGCCGATGCCATTATCAACCGGTACTGAAAGAAAATATTCTATTCAAAATCTAATAAATTTTTAAACGCTCTTTATAATTCTCCACAATGAAAAAAGCTAGCAGCATCCCTGTTTATGATAGTATGAAACTTACTTTAACTCAAAATAGAAAAACATATTGCTATATAGATTTGACTCCAGACATGAATTACAATACTAAACTCTAACTTTCCTACTACCTTGAATTATTTTCTCCAACAGGTACCTCGCAGGAAAATCATCATCATCATCCGTCAGCAATCATCAATCCAACTTTGTGCAACATAACAACGAATACTATTCTCAAATATGTAGAGAATTGGAGGCGGAGAAGAAGAAAAAGGAGATTATTGATGAATCGAAGAAGATGAACGGTAATAATAATCGAGGATTCTGGTGGAATGAATGTACTGATGATATGTCGATTGAGGAACTTGAAGAATTTGTGGCTGCAATGGAAGAATTGAAGAAGAAAGTAAATATGAGAGCTGATGAATTGAGTATGTTAAATGGTTCTCTGCCAAGTAACCAGGCTGTTGATTATTGTGCTTCTATTGTTCCTTGTGATTTTAATTACCAGGGAGATGGTCAGTTCTGAATCATTTATTATAATTTAAAGCATGATTAGAGTAGTTATTAATTAAAGAAGTTGCATACTTAGCATGCTATTTTTCTTCTCTTTTTGGTTCGATTCTTTTCTTTTTCTTGTTAATATGAAGTAGCATGCATGTCATGTTCTTTCTCTTTTTGGTGTTTGTTTCTTTAGTTATCTTATGTTGCCGCAAGTTCTTAAGGTGGTTTTATTATTATATAAACTCTTCATTTAGTAGGATGATTGTTTTTGTCTTTCCTTTCTTTTATTTCTTTTGTATTTATGTGAATGAACACAATCAAATTTACGTTCATTTACTTGAAAGATGATGAGAATTTAATTGTGTTTCTGAGAATTGACTACAACAACATACCCAGTGAAATCCCACACCGTGGGGTCTAGGAGGGTAGAGTGTACACAGAAGCGACTGTTTCCGGAAGACCCTCGGCTCAAGACAAACTAGAGTAAGGAAAAGGAAAGAGTAAGGAAGGTACTCTGCTCCTTCTATGAAACTAACTAGAGGTTGATCTCTTCTTTTGTGTTCTCATTTGGCATACATTATACATATCCTTCTTTCTCACAGAAATACTTATCCAAGGTAAATATAAAATATATATATTAGAAGTATCAAAATTTGTAATGATGATTTTATATATTTACTACAAGCATGTAATCCAAAGTTTATACAAAATAATAAGGTCGATATCAGTCAAAACTCAACAAATGTTAAAGACACACAAGAATTTATATTTGGTTGAAGGGAAGAATGGTGTTGATATCCACCTATTATGCTTTAAATTCTTGAGGGCAGATAAGAAGCACTGAGACTACAAAAGGCAAATCAAAGCAAGCACCCATTCAGGAAACTCAAGCTGCAAAACTAGAGCTCCCTCACATACTTAATGTTGCAGATAAAAAGGCCAAGGAAGAAGCAGGGAAGTGGAGAAGCTCTACGAAACTAATAAGGCGATTCAAGTCTTGCAACAGCAACTCAACAATGTTGGATTCTTTTACCAAAGAAAGCTCAGAGCTTCATCTTACTAAAAACACTGTTTGCAAGATATAGTCACAGAAGAAAGGTCGTCGGTGGATTCCCTTCAAGCAGAACTAGATAGCTTGAAGGGCCATAACTCTCAACTAAAAAGAAGGCAGATGAAGCAGAAGCCTTGCAGTTAGATCTTGATAACAGCATGAAAGAGCTCGATTCACGAATCCAACAGTTTACTTTTGAGGCTGTTCAGTTTCCACAAGAGATGAAGAAGAACGTGGAATTACTCAGACAAGAAGCTGTCAAAGCTCGAGGAAACACTGAAACTTGCACTAAAAGAGGCGAAAGCTGCAGAGACGCTAGCAATTCATCAGATTCACGCTTCTCATGTGACAGGCTCATTTTTAGTGTTCTATTTGGATATTATATATTTTCTAGAGACTAATTTAGCTACCAACACTCTGGCAACGCAATATTCCAGAATCGTCTAGTCCCAAATGTGAGAAACTTCACCGAATGCTCTCAGAACATCAATTCTCAAAGAGAATTCATTGCTTTCACCAAATAAGATATAAGAATGGTAATTTTCCTCTATTAAAAAAAAAAGTCTCTTATCCAATGAGTGAGCATTCAGAAAGGTTTTTGGGATGATGAGACTCTCTTAGTTTCTTTAACTTTTTTTTTGATAAGTCTATTAGTTTCTTTCACATTAATCCTTATCCAAAAAAAATGTAAACGTTACAGCAGGAATGACAGAAATCAGTTGGGCTTGTTAGGCCCTATGAACAAAATGAAAGAAACATATAAGGAAGTCTGCAAAAATGTCACAAAGCAGTGAAAGTATGCATTTACGTGCCACAAAGGAGCAGAGAGCACAGGATATAATCTGCACTAACTGGCTTAAAATCCATGAGAAATTGAGAACATATGAAAATGATTCATTCATTTGTTTATTCATTTTTTTTCTTTTTAATAGGTAAAAATTCAGAACCAGTTTTACAATTCTAGTTAACAGTGTGGAACGGATAAATTATTGTTTACAGAGTGACAGAAGCTGAAATGGAAAGGACTGCAGATTAAAGTCAAAAGAAAAGAGTTTCAGAACCTTCGCAAGGTTAGATGGTGAATCGGTTATCAGGTTTACATCGTTTAAGTATGACTAGTCTCAACCGACAGCTAAAAGTCCTAAGAACAGAACTGAATTAAGAATTCCAATAACGACACATCACTAATCTTCCAAGAGATTTTTGTTTAACTCCAAAATCAAGAAAAAAACCGAAAGATGTCTACTTTATAAACGTACTTGAAAATTAGGACCATCTAACAAAAGCAAAAAAATGATTTCTAAGATATGTCTCTTCGTATCTTTCACTCATTGTCACACAATTAAAAGAAAATGTAGGAGGGGGAAAAACAAGGAGAAAAATGCCCAAAAAGAAGTTAGGATAAAGTTATACAGGCGTAAGCACGAGAAGAAAGTAAAGGAAATTAAACTGTAGACAGTGTAAAGGGGCAGATCAGACAGAAAGAAAGTCAGAGAAAGGGAAGAATGCGAACCTGAAAAGTAGTTTCGAGTGCTTCATCAACTGCTAAAAATGAATGGGGTCAGGAAACAGAAAATTAACAGTGTTGAAGGAGAGATCGAGAGGGAGTAGTGCATTTATTACCTTGCTCCATTAAGGCTTCAATTTTTCTTTAAGCTCCATTAAGGCTACGCTTTATGCAAAAGGCCAGCTGCTTTCTTTATCTCACTTGCCATTAACTATTTCAAACACAAAAGTAAACCATATACTACAACCCTCTAAAACATATTATGGCAACCCCTCTCTTCATCTACATTAAGTACTTTGGAGAAAGATGACCAATACACCAAAACATGCCTGAGGCAGGAGAAGATTAACCAGGATCGAATCCATAAACTCAGAAAACCGAAGAAAATGATCCAGTCCATAAACTAATAGCTACAATGTACATGCCTCCCAAAAGAGAAAAGCAACAAGAAGAATACTAAAGCTGTCACTGATGCATGGTGAAATAGAACATAAAAGAAGATATCTTCATGTCAAGAAATTTTAAAGTTAAGCAGTGAACAACAAAAACTTCTCAAAACCAATTGGGAAAAAACTAATACCTACCAACCAAAACAAAATCATTATCATCCAAAACTAGGACATCTCTTTCCCCTATAAAGTTTTCCCGTCCAATTTCCTCAACAATCTTCACAAACTCCTCTCTTTTTGCCTTTGTAAGTGGAACATATGGAAGGCGAAAGACAGACCTCACAACTCCGAGTTGAGCTAAAGCTGTATTTACAGCAATGGGGTTTGGCTCATGAAACAACCATTTAACCAATGGCATCAATTTTGAGTTCAAAGCAGGGTTCCTTCCTCCAAACATTAGTTCACGCATTAGACCAGGAACCAAGTTGCTAGTGACAGAAATAACTCCTGTAGCACCATGATCCCACCTTGAGTCATGGCATTCATCATCATTCCCACTCCACACGACTATCCCATTACTTGTATACTGCTCTACTCTATCATTTCCAACGCACTCTTTGACACCGGCAAGGTTAGGGCTCTTTGCTAATGTCTGCATTACACGTGGGGGAATGTCTTGACCAGTTCGTGATGGCACATTATAAATGATAGTAGGGCCCATAGGGAGCACACTGTCAAAGTGAGAAATCAAACCCTCTATCGAGGTCTTCCCATAGTAGGGATTAATATGAAGAGCTGCATGCATACCTACAGCAAATCCCTGTTCTGTCGCATGGATTGCTTCCCTTGTGGAGTTGCTTCCTGTGTTACCGATGACTTTGATTGATCCCCCAAAACAATTGATTGTGTGACCAATGAGCATGATGTGTTCATCCCAGCTCATCAATTGACCCTCACCTGTAGTGCCACCAACAATCACACCCTCAACGCCATTTTCGATTTGCAAATTTACTAAGGCGTCATAAGCCTCAAGGTCGAATCTTCCATCTGGTAGATATGGGGTTTTGATTGCAGTAACCAATCGAAGTGATTTTATGTCATCGGCAAAGGTCCTGCATAAGAGAAGGTTAAATGAATTTATGTTAACATTGTATTTGCATATATTGTATTGTATTGTATTTGCATATATCTCTTATAAATTTCCTTGATGCTGATATTCACTTAATAGCTGTTTGTTTTAACTAAAAGGGAGATGTTTGTCCATTTCCACTACATGTATAATTGATTGCTGCTAATAGCTCATCAGAATAAGATGATAATGAATGCCCCATTTTGTTCAAACAACAATACCGAAGCATTCAATATACTAGGTAGTTCCTAATACTGTTTATTCACGGACGACTGACGATATGAAATATAAAACTGACCTCACTACAAGGCTAGGAATAACATACCAAACAGATGAACCATTCATCAAATCACACACATAAAGAGATGATAAAAAACTATGCTCAAGGAACCACCAGTGCCTTCTAATCTCTTATTTTGTGATATGTTTTACTAACATTGAATCTGCCAACCACAAATTGTGTTATCTACTACTATTAAGTCAATTCTAATGCTCAACATACTTTTCTTTTGTAAGTGAAATTGGTGAATATACTACATTCTTTCTTCTATCATCTCACCTAACACTTTCCTCAAATAGGAATTAACTGTCCTTTACTCTAAAATCCCCAACAACCTGTGGTTTTTCCTAACCTTATCGCCTTTGACAACTCTTGAAACAATCACAGTCGCCACGTTGAGGTTTGCATGAAGTGTTGGAGAACTGAATTTAACCCCAAAAATGCCATTATATTCCAATTATACACAAATAATCAAGCTGTCATGTACATTTGTCTGACATACCCAAACAAGCAGCACAAGAAGTGGCATTATCCAATACGCACAAAACCAGTCTACAGCAGTGTACACTTCAACCTGTCAATTGAGCAACACCTAACTACATGTGATTTCCTCAAATGCTTCAGAATACTGAAGGAAAGAAAAACCTCTTTATGTCCGAGATCACATTCCCAAATCAGTTCTGTAAACGTCCCTAACACCTTGTTTGGGTGGTTGTTACCTTTAGTATTGTGTTGTCTGGTTAGTTTATATACAATGTTTGTTTGATTGTTACTAAATTTTATTGTATCGTATTGTTAAATCCATCGTTATGTAACGACGAAAAGCCTCATTTTGTGTAACGACCAATTCGGTGTGATCGCGTCATCACCTTACTTTTTCTTCTCATTTTGTCTTTGCTTATTATCTAATTATCTTATTTTATCTTTTATCCTACTTTTTTATAATAGCTATATCATTAACCCTACATTTCTTGTGGGTTTATCTTTCAAATTGCTAATGTGTGTCATTATTAACGAGAAATGGTACAATCTACCCCTACATTGTATTCGTTAAAACAATACAATATAATACGATACATTATGAAACTATATGTAACAACCATCCAAACAGAGTGTAAGAAACTAAAAGCAGATAGTATTACCTATTTTTAACTTCATAACTGCGCATTGGGAGGTGGAAACTTGGAATGACTGCTGCTCTTGGGGACCTCCATCTTGCAGTTCTCCTGCTAACAAACAGTAATCGATTACTTCACAGTACATAATTGGCAGAATAATAGATACACTTAAACTTGGTCTATATTGTCAGTTATACACTCCAACTTCAACTTACAAATCATCTTCAGTGCCAGTTGAACACTCCAACTTACAATATGATCATATAGACAATACATAATTCGCATAATACATAGATAGACACTTAAAACTTGGCTCTATTGTCGGTTGAACACTCCAACTTTACAAATTGAGCACTGTGTGTCAGTTGCACACTCCAACTTACAAAATGATCATCTAGACAGTTCAACTCATCTCCACTATGTCAGTTGAGGTGTCTAGATGGGCATTCTCAAAGTTGGAGTGTTTAGTTACAAGTTAAGGTCAATTTAACGTGATTATCTATGTATGCCTGCATAAATTATCACGTAACTTATGGCTTTTTTGATGGCATAATACATAAACAGGCCCTCCAACTTGGACTTAGCTAACAAGTATGCCCTCCAATTTTAGGTGTGCACAAGTAGGTCACTCAACTTGTATATAATTGAACACGTAAATACAAATGTTGACATAGCACTGATCGTGGTACTGATGTGTAACATAAACTTTGGAAGTGTCTAGATGATCATTTTGTAAGTTGGAGTGTCTAATTAACAAAGTGAAGACAAGTTGAGGTGCTTACTTGACAAATGAGTCCAAGTTTGACTTTTCTGAATAATAAATGATTTGACTTCACAAAACTTGAATGAAAATGATTTTATTATTGGACTTTAAAATAATCATCTCATCAGCTAGCTAGCAATTGCTATACGTATTGATCTCGAGCAACATACATACATGTTTGTTTCAATGCTATCGAAACGGTAGAAATGGCAGCGACCTATAATTGACGATGACATTTTTATCCCTGTCGGAGATGTAAACGGAGAGCGGCGGCGGACGGCGGCGCTAAAGAGATAAGGCGAAGAGATGCTTGGGCTTTTTTTGGCTATAGTGTATATTCTCGTTTTTGCCTTGGAATTACTACTATTAGAAGCAATGGCAAATCAGTAATATTGCTAACTTTTACGGGTATTTTCGTATTTCTAAGTAAAGAGATAAGGATTAAAGGATGCAAAAAAAATGTATGCAACTTTAAATTATAGTTGAAATATCTTTTTGGGTTTAGATTTAAGCAAAATTATGTAAAATAAGTTTTCATCAGAAAAGTATGCCTAAGTTGACTGGTGTATTATACTGTGCTTTATCCCTTATTCCTGGACTTCAAGCTGAAAAGGAAAAGGACACTCAAAAGTATATTAGTGTTTCACAACTAAAGATATGAACTAATGGTGAATGAAGCAAATCTCAATAAAGATTTAAAATAATACTAAGTGATTTATTTCATTTGTCTAAGTCTTGGTATGTAAAGTTACTCGATACATGTGTTGGTGAAAGATACAAGGTTCTATCTAATGAAATAGTCGAATGTGTGCAAACTATCTTCAACACCGCCATTATAAAAATAGTATGTTGCTTGTTATTAGGCATATTTTATATACACTTTTTGAGTCATTTTTAGTTAGTATTTTTCTTATTTTCTTTGTGTTTAGTATAATATTAGGGTCGTTTTTCTTTCTTTTGAGTCACAACGGTCCTAAATGGAGAAATGACAAAAAGAAGATGAAATGAGCTTAATTGAGGTGTAATTGCACAAGAAAAGGCCAAGAAATAAAGTCTAAGAAGTCCCGGAAAGTATATAAGAAATCAGACGAAGTCTGGACGAGAAAATGACACAGAAACAGAAAACTGGCCAAAGAACGTCACAGGCGTCGCGACGCTAATAATCCTGCAGAGTCTGATCTTGTCGCGGTATTTTCGGCGTCGTGGAGCCATCTAGCATGGCCGCGGCGCCGAGGCGGGATTTCTGATTTTCTGGGCCGATTTTCAAAGGGCAAAGGGTCCGAAACACAATTTTTCTCAACTATATAATCCAAAACTCTGACCTAAAGGGGCAACTTGGAGCATCCAGTACATAATTCTACATTCTACTTTGGAGAGGAAAAGGAGGCCACAAGATACAAGATTGGAGATAATTTTGTTCAAGTTCTTTCCTTTTCTCTTTTGTTTAATTCAGTTCGTGTTTGGATTTGTATTAGTTCTTAGCATGTCTATGGCTAGGAGCTAAACACTTTATTAGGGCTTTCCTTTTGAATCGCTTGAAACTCATTTTCATGAATTAATGCATTAGTTTGGTTTCTTCTTCACTTGATTAAGATTTATTCAATATTGGTATAAATGTTTGATAGTTAACTGATCACTAATTATCATAATCTATATGATTTCGAATCAAGAACCGAGAGGAAACATTTGGATATGCTGTAATTGAATAGACATAGGTTAAAATCGCGGACGACAGTACCCCGATACTTGTGTAGCATTATAGGTTATTGTTCTTAATCCTCCTATGTGGTAAAACTTATCATAGAAATATATAAGATTTCTGCATTGGGGTTGAGTGATTATATATCCTAACCGGAATATAAGACAGTCTAGTTAACCTGCTATCTTAACGTAGAGAAGAAGTCATTCTTGTTGCATTAAGGATTGAAAAGAGTGGATAGTCGAGGATATTGGAAGCCCTATTTCCATCATAATTGGTTTAAACCAAAGTATTATCATAATTAGTTTATTTTCTGCAATTACTTAGTCTTAGTTATTAGATAAAAATACAAATAAATTAACGTTCATCAAATAGAAACTAAAGCTTAGATAATCGGTACTTGAAAACCAGTCTCTGAGGACGATATTCGGTCTTATCAGACTGTACTACTTGTGAACGATACGTACACTTGCGTGAGCACATGGAAATCACCCCAACAAGTTTTTTGGCGCCGTTGTCGGGGACTGGCGTACTTTTAATATCGAATTATCTATTCTTATTTCTAATTTGGTTTGTATATATTCGGTTATGTTATTTTATTTCTAATTTGGTTGCTCCAGGAACAACTTTCTAACTTGTTCTGCGAGCATCTTTTTATCACTTTTTGTTGTTTTTCTTATTCTGTAGGTAAAGTTGAAAAAAAAATGGATTACTACTACTATCAGGGGCAGTGGAATCAGCAACAACAGCTTAACCTACAGGTTCCACAGGAAGATCAAAATGAGTTGCAGGCAGTCATACTCAGGCTCGTCAAGTGCCAGACTCAGTTTATGGCTGAGACAAAGGTGTCCCTCAAAAATTTGGAGACACAAATAGGGCAGTTGATGGATATGGTGATCAATGTACCGCAAGAAAATCTGTCTAGTGACACAGTTATGGGGGTGATAAGCAGAGTGAGGAACCTGAACCACAACAAGCTGTTGAGAATAATGAGGAATTGAGAGAGATAGTTGGTGTAGAGAAAGAAGAGGTTACCGAGATCCAATTTTCACCTTTTTGGATTCCTTGGAATTTCTTTTTTCTATACCAGTTGCAGAAAAAACACCACCAACTATCATTGTTGAGCCCCAACCAGAAAGTCCATACCCTCAAGGTCACCCCCAAAAGTTGAGAGATGTAGGGAGTTTCACTGATCCCTGCATTATAGAGAGCCTACAAGACAAAGTTGTCTTGGATAATTGGGGGATAATCTTAGATATGAGACCCTTGTTTGAAAAAAGTGTTGTAGGTGAAGTGGACCCACAACAATAACTGTGCGGATTGCAAGCCGTTCGCAGAAGAATTCACTGGGCACTAGTAAGGATTAACTGCGTCCGGCTAAAAGACGTTAAAGACAGCGCTTGTTGGGAGACAACCCAATATTTATTAATTATGTTAGTTTGATTTTTTGTTTTAGTTTGTTTTTATTTTATCTTGAACAGTCTCACGATCTGGTATGTTTAGTGTTTTTTTATGGCAGGTGGACTAGGAACTGACCACGAGGGGAATATGAGAAGAAAATGCTGAAAAGAGAAAAATTGGCAGTAGCACCGCGGCTCCACCCAGCAGAGCCGCGGTGCCAGAACTTCAGAGAGTCCCGATGACCTGTGCAATTTCAAGAATCTCATCCCAGACCTCTGTTATGACCGTTGTGTTGTGTCAGTAAGTTGTCCTTATTTTTAGTCTTTGGGGACAATGTGTCGATTAAGTTTGGGGGTATCTTATTTTATTTTATTGTTATGTTTTTTTGAGTCTTTTTATTGTCTTTGTGTTGTTTTGTGTGTTTTTAAGTCAGATTTTTTTTATGGATCATGCATGTTGTAGTTGCGAAAGATATTGAGTGGATAAAGTGGGATAATATAATGGAATTGAAAGCAACAATCTGTGTGCTTAAGTTAGATATGTCAAAAATTCATGAAAACCTAATTATTTGGGATATTTGTGTTTAGTCTATGTGTTGTCAATTGTGGAAAGAATGTGTTACACCTCGTAAGTTAAGACAATAATTAAGAACGTCATTAAGGAATTAAGATTCGAATATTGATTATATAGAATGGTTATATATGCTAAATTCAGAAGTTAGTACATGAAGGATGTGATTCCGGAAAAAATTTGGTTACAACGGGCGTGATAATGGAAATTGAAAATGATAGTTATATATATATCCCGTTATGGATTAGTAACGTATATAAGCTACGACAACAAGGACACGAGGCTTCATGAAACTTTCAGAAATTAAAGAAAGCGGGATTTGAGATTTAATTTTTACTCAAGGGATTAAATTAGTTATTCTAGTAGGGACTAAAGTGCAATTAGGTAAAATCAGATTTTTAAGATTGGGTTTGATAAAACCTATGTTTATCTTCTTCATTCTCATTTCAAAAAGAATACACAAAACCTCTCATCTTTTCTCTAAACCCACCCCCTACTGCCGAGAACCACCCCCAACCCCATACCCAATTTAAGATTTTCATCTCCTCTCCTTAGATTACATTATTCACGAAAATAGAAGCAAAACATTGGAGAAAAACTGGACAGAAAATCGGGATTTACTGACAGATTTTCAGTCAAATTTGAAGGGGTATATCTCATAGTATATTAGGAATTTTAGGTGTTTCAAAAGCCTAAATGAAGTTGGTCGAGTCTAGTTTTCAACTCAATAAACCTCTCGTCGATAGGACATCGGAGTAGAAAGTTATGGATGTTACAATTTCAGCTGACAGAATAGTGAATTCCGCCACTGCTGGCCGATTTTGAGCAGAGAAATTCAAGTTTTTGAGACAAGTTTTTGGAAGAGAAAATGTGTATAAATGATGGGTTAACATCATAGATTGTATGCATGTTGAATTGGAGTTGAAAAAGTGAGGAATTAGGCAAGAAAAGTTGATAAAATAGTGGGTTGTTCGGCGAAGCAGTGGGTTCGAATTAGGGGTTGTTTTGGCTTTGTTTGAGGTATAAAATTCTTCCTTCTATGATATAATTTGAGTTGCATGTTGTTATAATTGAAGTAATGAATGTATGTTGAGAGAAACTTGAAGTTTAAGCAATGTATGTGACAAATTTAGTGTTGTAGCCGATTTTAGGACTATGTTGTATACATTGGATTAAAGTGTTATTGTTGTTATTATGGTTGCTAATTGCATGTTGAGAATTGAAAGGAAACATTGATGTTTAAAGATGTATTTGTTATATGAAATTGTTGGAAGGTGAGTTGGATTAAGAATTAAGGAAAGAGTCATAGAGTGGTGACGTTGTAGCCGAAATTGGTATGAAAATTATTGAATCTTGTTATATGCATTTTATAGACTGTTTACATATGATTGTGGGGCAAATTTTACACGTCTAGTAGGCGTGTAATCCCTTTTGGATTAATTGTTGATTGTGCCCTTAGTCGGGGCTTTGTTATTGTTGAAATTGAGCCTTTTTAAAGGTGGAAAAGTACGTAGAAACAAAGGAAGTGTTGCCCAATTTTTCGTAGAAATAAGAGCGTTACTTAAATCCCTAACCTACCCTTAAAGGCATGTAGTTAATAGACATGCTATTGTCGTTATAGGTGGAAGTGCTACGTGAGCGTATTCCACTTAGCGGGTTGGTAGAAGAACGCTGAGGTATGTGAACTAACTTCCTTCTATTGACATGATTATTCTTGAAGTATACTAGCCTTGCTTATTGAAGTATACTTGTCTTGGTTTCAAAAGATGTAAGTGACTTGATTTAAAGAGTAGAAATTACTTGATTTTAAAGCCTCGAGTTAAATTTAAAAAGTATATGTTACTTGGTTTTAAGAGCATATGTTACTTGGTTTTAAGAGTATAAGTTAATTTATTTTATAAGTGGAAATGACTTTAAAGGTATAGGTTATTTGATTTTAAAAGTAGAAGTGTCTTGATACTACGGGTGCTAGTATCTTGGGGTTTATTACATGAGAGGATTCTTTTTTTTTAAAAGGATGGATGTACTTAGTACTGTCGGAGTCCAACTCCCTAATGTTACATCACATGATAGTGTCTTGGTTTTATTAAAAGGAAAAAGGTGATAGTGCCTCGGTTTGTGTAAAAAGAAGATGTGGTAGTGCCTTAGCTTTCTAAAATAAAAGTTTGTTATAATGACTTTATGGGAAGTCAGAAGATGGTTTAAATTGTCATATGATTGTATTGTTACACCGAGTCTCATGGTGGGTCGGAACACGTTGCATGTACCTACCCGAGGACTCATGTGAGAATGTCCATGATTAAGACTTATATATTATACGGAAATCATGTGAGAATGTCCATGATTATAACTTATATATTATACGGAAATCATGTGAGAATGTCCATGATTATGACTTATATATTATACGAAAATCATGTGAGAATGTCCATGATTATGACTTATATATTATACGGAAATCATGTGAGAATGTCCATGATTATGACTTATATATATTATACGGAAATCATGTGAGAATGTCCATGATTATGACTTATATATATTATACGGAAATCATGTGAGAATGTCCATGATTATGACTTATATATATTATACGAAAATCATGTGAGAATGTCCATGATTATGACTTATATATATTATACGGAAATCATGTGAGAATGTCCATGATTATGACTTAGATATTATACGGAAATCATGTGAGTATGTCCATGATTATGACTTATATACACTTACGGGAATCATGTGAGAATGTCCATGATTATGATATAACTCTTATTGTGAAAACGGTATTGTATTGGGTTATTTAAACAGGAAGGCATGATATTGTATTGGGTTTTCTAAAAAGAGAATACATTATATTTGTTCTAATGAGAGTCAAAGATTGTTTTAACTTGCATATGTTTACTCATATAACTATTCGTGCATGTGAATTGTCCGTGAACTTGTATTCACGATACGGGATAGATTCTCATGAGATGTATATAGAGTATAGGATTACATGACTAGACATACATGGTTTTAAAAATAACTCTCTTTGAAAAAGGTACAATTGGCTTATTTTATATGATACGGTAGGATCTGGTATTTGGTTTTCATATTTGCCCCTGTCATTCCTTTATCTGATTCTGATCTGATTCTTGTACTTCTTATTTACATACTTGGTACTGTTAGATCGACTTCTGGGCTGCGTTTATGCCCGCAGGTATAGGTATTCAGTTTGGAGATCCTCGAGCTTAGGATTTGTGCCCAGCTTTTTTTTGAGATAGCTCCCCTGTTCCGGAGCTTATAATTTTGGTACGGAGTTTGTATTACAATATTATGGTTATTCAGAGGTACGGCGGGGCCTTGTCCCGTCATAGTTGTTGTCAAACTCTTAGAGGTCTGTATTCATATGTGGGGTGGACCTGGGTACAATTGTAGTTCCGTTTGATTATATATATTGGCGGCCTTGTCGGCTTTGCCTTTGTTTGTTTTAAAAAAATGAGTGTTATTTAGCTTCCGCGAATTTCTTATGTTGTATGGATAGAAGGGTGCCCAGGTAGGACACCAGTCGCGGGCCCGGGGTTTGGGTCGTGACAGAATGATTGAAAAATGTCTATGAAGTCTGCTTGCTTGTTATTTGAGGCGAAATAGTTAAGATGTACATGTTTAGAGAGATGATTCAGGTATTTCTTTGTTAGCCTTTCTTATCATTCATGTTACACCTCGTGTTTTTAAGACGATAATTAAGAACGTCATTAAGAATAAAGGTTCGAATTTTTGGAAATTAAGTATATTCGTTCATGCTAATACGAAATAATTTTGGTAATAACGAATGTGACGCCGGAAAATTCTTTAAGGATAGTTGTTTATATATATATCCCGTTATGAATTAGCAATGCATGTAAGCTACGACAATGAGAATACGAGACCTTATGAAATTTCCGGGAATTAAAGAAAACGGGAGTAAGATTAGAAGAGGTGGAGCATAAGTTTAATTATTACTTGAGGGTTAACTAAGAAGACTAATAAGAAATTTTGGACCAAAATGTAATAAGGGAAAGTTGAAATTTCAGATTTTTTATTAATCAACACTTCATCTTCTATTTCATTTCAAAACTCATTTTAACTCAACCCCTTCTCCTCTTCAAACCAAAGAAAGAAAGGAAACCCACCCCACTCCTCATAACCAAACTCAAGAATTGTATCAACTCCATTACAAGATTTGTTCTTCTACAATCAATAGCAAAAAAATTTAAAAAAAGGGACAAAAACAGTGGCCAAATCGGGCCACTGCCAACAGCCCTTAGTCTCAGTTTTGGCTATGTTTTTGAACAAATTTGTGAATGAAAATCGTATAGGAATGATGGATTAACATCATAGATTGTTGCATGTTGATTTGGAATTTAAAAGGGGTGAAGTTGGGCAAGAAAAGAGCCAAAAACAGTGGGGAAATCGCTGGGTGCTGGCCACAGGTCAAGGTAAGATTTTTCAGATTTTTGGATAAGTTTTTTAGAAGAAAAACATGTAAGGATGTTGGTCTAACATTGTAGGATGTTTGCATGTTGGTTTGAAGTTGAAACGACGACCATTTAGCGAAGAAAAGTCGATTGTCCCGCCTAAAGGGGTCGTTCTTGTTAGATTATAACATAAGTTATGAAATTGTAAATACGTTGCGATAATCGTCAATACATATTTTAAAAGAGGTTAAAAGTACAAGCAAAGTAATATGTTGCAAACTAGAAGACTTGAATTCTTGTTACTAATTGATAGACTTGGTGGATTGCCTTAATGGACTATTTCTTTTATTATTATGAATTAAGAGTTGGTGGAATATGACAGATAAGTGGTTTAATCACCTAAATCGTTGTTGGGATTAAATTCCATAAAGGTGAGAAGAAAGATTGTATATATGGTATGTGCCAAGTATATGGGCTATTATGGTCATACTCCTAAGTAGTTACTATTGATTGGTTGGTTGGATTGTTAGTTTGAATTGGATTGTTAGTTGGTTTTGAATTGTTGGTTGATTTGGATTATTGGTAAAATTGTGGATACACACATAAACAAAGGAAATGCTGCCCAAATTTTTACATGAATAAGGGAGCCTTTAATCATATAACTTACATTAGAAATCATAAAATTGACGAGCGTGTTATTCCTTATTATAGGTTGAAGTACTAGACGAGGAATACCTTAATATCGAGTTGATTAGTTCGCCTAAGAGGTATGTGAGACTTTTCCTTCTTTCTTTTGGCATGATTTTTATGAAAGTACGGCGGACGTACTTAACTCCTACCAGTTCAGTTTTAAAAATGATTATTTACTAGTGATTATGATTTCAGTAACAGAGTTTATGGTAATAATTTTATTGAGAGTCACATAATGATTTTAATTGCATACAGTTGCTCATGATATCTACTCGTGCTAAGTGTTACTATTTCACTCCACTGAGTCCCGGGCCAGGTCATGTTCGTGCGTAGTCATGCATCATTCATCGAGTCCCTCACTAGAGGGCCGAGACACGTTATATATATACAGATTACATCGAGTTCCTCCTTAGAGGGCCGAGACACGATCTGTGCAGAATCTGATTCCATCGAGTTCCTCCATAGGTAGAGACATGTTATCTGATTTTATATACAGACATGAGCATGATGATTTATGATTCAGTATACATGATATGATTTTCAGACATGATTCTCAGTTTTATGAAATTTGATGACTCTCTGTTTTACTTGGTACAATTGTTAAGCAAGTTTCAGTATTTTATGTTTTACATACTCAGTCTTATTCGTCGACCCACTTTCCTCGGGCTGCGTTAAATGCCGCGAGTTCAGTGTTCGAATAGGTGACCCTCCAGTGTAGGATTTATGTACAACAGTTGGAGAGCTCCTTTGTTCCGGAGCCAGCTATTTTGGTACAGACCTTTATCTTTCAGACTTATGCATATTTTGGGCACGACGGGGTCCTGTCCCGTCATATGTCAGTATTGCACTCTTAGAAGTCTGTAGACAGTTGTGGGTTGGACGTTTGTACCTTGTTTTGGGTTTTGATGTTGTTATCTAGTGGCAACCTTGCCGGCTTGCTTATTTTGATTATGCCTTTGTGCACGTGATGTTGGTTGGTGGCAGCCTAGTCGGTTAGCCTATTATGACTGTTGTTTTGGCAGCGTGGTCGGCTCGCCCATTTTAGGGATATGTTGTAAAAGCAGCGTTGTGCTACCGAAATTTCTATAAATCTCTGTATTAGATAAATTAAGAGTGACAGGTCAGCAAGGACGTCCAATTAGGACGCTTAGTCGCAGCCCGTCGGGTCGGGTCGTGACAAAAGTGGTATAGAGCGGTTAGTCCTCGGAATGTCTACAGACCGTGTCTAGTAGAGTCTTGTGTATGGGTATGTTGTGCACCATACTTATACACAGGAGGCTGTCGGACATTTAGGATTATTTCTATTCTTCCATCTCTTAGATCGTCCTATAGAGCTGTGTTGTTAGGATGATCTGTTTTCTGATAGTTTACTATGTTTCTGACTATGCCTCAGGAAGCGCCGTGGCGGAAGGAAAATCTGATGAGGACACTAGTCGTGCGGAGAGCTACCGAGTCCCAGACGCGATCTACTCACGAGTGTGCCCCGACAGCGGGTTACGCCTCGTCACCCGTTCTAGAGCTCCTCTCGAAGCAACATCACCGTATCCGAGACTCGTGTCAGAGCCTTGATTCCCCGGCCGAGGGCACATGATGGAGATTTGAGAGAGATAGTCCAGTTATTGGCAAGGATAGTGGCGGGACAGTGCATGGCGAGGCCAAGCGATTAACCCAGAGCGAGCAGTTTGAGGTTAAAGATTTCTGAGTTGCGATCACGGAGTTTCTGAGTCAAGGCCCGAGGATGATCCTCATGAGTTCATTCGCCAGACGCAGAGGACATTGAGGGTGATCCGGGCTTCAGAGACTGAGTCAGTTATATTGGCCTCATACCGGTTGCGCGATGTAGCAGTCAACTGGTTTGAGTCCTGGGAGTTGTCTAGGGGAGAGGGTGCTCCTCCTACAGTGTGGGATGAATTTTCAAAAGCATTCATTGACCACTTTCTGCCTCCAGAGATGAGACGGGCAAGAGTCGACAGGTTTCTACAGTTGCGGCAGAATGGGAGGACGGTTAGAGAGTATAGCTTGGAGTTCGACTCCTTGGCCCGGTACGCATCTACTATGGTAGCAGACATGGCAGATAGGGTGCACCGTTATGTGATGGGGTTGGACCATTATCTTATTGATGGGTCCTTGACAGCCGCACTTCAGCCGACCATAGATATTGACCAGATGCAGGCTTTTGCGCAGGGGATTGAGGAGCGACATAGAGGGAGACGGCCGGAAAGGGGTCAGGATAGAGATCAGCCCAAGAGGGCCAGGACGTCAGGGTTTTCAGGTGACTTCCGGGGCAGGCAGTCTATCAGGTATTCTTCCCAGCCAGCACAGAGTACACCCTCACAGACTTCTGGTAGACGATTTGATCGCTCGGGGCATTCAGGAGCTGGACAGGGCTCCCGAGCGACAGGATCACAGACGCACAGGGGTTCTGGTCAGTGGAGACCATCTTTCCCTCAGTGTTCACAGTGTGGCAGGCGTCATCCGGGGGAGTGTCGCATTGATACTGGTACTTGTTTTTCTTGCGGCCGTCCAGGCCATTTGATGAGGGAGTGTCCTTCTAGAGGTGGTTCGGAGGGTATGGCTCAGCATACGGGTTCTGTTGCGGGTTCGTCATCCACAGCTATGCGCCCTATCGGGCAGGGTACTCAGGCACCAGCTGGCCGGGGTAGAGGTCGTGGCAGAGGTCCTAGTTCTAGCGGTCATTCGAACCACATTTATGACATGACCAGTAGACGCGGCCAGGAGGCGTTACCAGATGTTGTCACAGGTACATTATCGATCTTTTTCTATGATGTGTATGCTTTGATTGATCCAGGTTCCACCTTGTCCTATATATCCCCTCTTGTTGCTAGTAGGATAGGGATAGAACCTGAGCCAATAGAACCATTCGAGGTAGCTACACCGGTGGGAGATTCAATTATAGCTAGGCGTGTGTATAAGAATTGCTCGGTGGTGATATATAGTCGTTGTACCTCAGCAGATTTGATAGAGTTGGATATGATCGACTTCGACGTTATTATGGGTATGGATTGGTTGGCCTATTGTTTTGCCAACGTTGATTGTCGAGAGAAGTTGGTTCGATTCGATTTCGAACCAGGTTATTGAATGGAAGAATACCTGCGCCGAGGGGTAAATTTATTTCATACCTCAAGGCAAGGAAGATGGTTCGAAAGGGGTGTATTTATCACTTAGTTCGGGTACATGATACGGAGGCCGAGGTACTGATCAGTGTATTTTATATACACTTTTCGAGTCATTTTTAGTGAGTCTTTTGTCCCTTTTTGTACAAATACGTGTCGTCTTAGAATATATTTTCTTTCTTTTGAGTCAAATTGGTTAAAATGACTCTTTGGCGGAAAAGGAGCGAAAAGAGGGCAAAATGGAGGTTCCGGAGCTCGAAATGCGAGAAAGTGGCGAACTGAGCACGTAACTGTGTCAGCGGCGCGCTCGGCCCAGCGGTCGAGCTCCGGCGCCTAACATTCAGAGGCTTGCAGAGTGCAGCGCCGCGTCGCCTAATCTCTAGAACAGCGCAGAACTTCCGGCGTCGCGGCGCCAGTAGCTGGGTCGCGGCGCCGACGCGGGAAAAATCAGGTTTTGGACGAGTTTATGGGTCAGGCCTGAAGGAAAACCTTAGTGCCGGTTTGGAGGCTATAAAAAGATAACCCTAGGCAGTTTTTAAGGGTTCCCTTCTTGCCAATAACACAACACATCTTGGAGTTCAAGATTGGAGACCATTCTATTGTAATTTCTTTCTTTTCTTTTACTTTATTTCAGTTTTATATTGGATATTGAATTAGTTCTTGTCATGTCTATGGCTAGGAACTAATTCTAATATAGGGTTTTCCATGTCAATTCACTTGAACCTTATTTTATGAATTAATGCATGTTTATGGTTGTTCTTCTTATTGTTGAGATTTATCCAATAGATGATTTGATTGCTTGATAATTACTTGATCATTAATTATCATTATTTATATGATTTCTAATCAAACTCCGAAAGGAGGAGGTTGTGACTATGCTGTAGTTGGGTAGACATAGGTCGAATTGGGGATGAAAATACCTCAATTACTTGTGTAGCATTAATAAGGGTTTTTGTTCTTAATCCTCATATAGAGTCATCCTTATCACCGAAAGGTAGAAAGGAGCGCTACTGGGGTTGAGTGTTTATATAGCCTTAACGGGAGTATAAAACGGATTACTAAACCTGTTATCTCCAAAAGAAGAAGAACCATAGTTAATTGCATTAATAAGTAATATAAGTGGATAGTTGAGGAGACTTGGAAGCCCTATTTCCATCATCACTGAAGTAAACAACATAGTTAATTAGTCGTTATAATTATTAGTTATAATCAACAACTCAAATATCGGTCACCAAATAGATAACAAAGAATAGACGTTGGTACTTGAACAATAATCCCTGAGGATGATAACTCGGTCTTCAAAGACTATATTACTTGACTCGACAACGTGCACTTGCGTTAAAGTGTGTGCATTAAATCGCGCATCAGGTACCGGCCCTTCAGTCAGTTCCAATAGTCAGTGAGTTTCCGGATGTTTTCCCATATGATCTCCCAGGTCTTCCTCCAGAGCGGGAGATAGATTTCAGTATAGATGTAGTGCCAGGTACCCAACCTATATTCATTCCCCCCTTATAGAATGGCACCTGCAGAATTGAAGGAGTTAAATAAACAGTTGAGAGACCTATTAGAGAAGGGCTTCATTAGGCCTAGTGCATCTCCATGGGGTGCGCCAGTATTATTTGTAAAGAAGAAGAATGGTTCGATGCGGATGTGCATTGACTATAGGCAGCTGAATAATGTGACCATCAAGAATAGGTACCCCCTTCCCAGGATTGATGACTTGTTCAATCAGTTGCAGGGTGCTAAGTATTTCTCGAAGATAGACCTGCGATCCGGTTATCATCAGGTACGGGTTAGAGAGGCAGATGTCCCGAAGACTGCGTTCAGGACCCGGTACGGACATTATGAGTTCAGGGTAATGTCGTTTAGGTTGACTAATGCTCCAGCAGTGTTCATGGACCTAATGAACCGGGTGTTCAAACCATTCTTGGATACATTTGTTATAGTATTCATTGATGACATCCTGATATATTCTCGCTTAGAGTAGGAGCACGCGGATCATTTGAGGACAGTACTTGAAGTCCTCCGACACCGGCAGTTGTATGCCAAATTTTCGAAATGTGAGTTTTGGTTGGCCTCAGTGGCATTCTTGGGGCATATTATCGGGGCAAATGGTATTCGGGTGGATACTCAGAATATTGAGGGGGTGAAGACATGGCCCAGGCCCACTACACCTACTGAGGTACGCAGTTTTCTGGGTCTAGCAGAGTATTATAAGAGGTTTGTGGAAAATTTTGCCTCGATCTCAGCGCCCTTGACTAGGCTAACCCAGAAGGTAGCTAAGTTCCAGTGGACCGATGCTTGTGAGCACATTTTTTAGTTGTCGAGTTCCTCCTTAGAGGGCCGAGACACGATACGCGCGCAGATACAGATTCCATCGAGTCCCTCCATAGAGGGTCGAGACATGTTATACAGTTTTATATAAAGACATGAGCATGATGATTTGTGATTCAATATACATGATATGATTTTCAGACATGATTCTCAGTTTTATGAAATTTGATGACTCTGCTTTACTTGTACGATTGTTAATCGATTTTGATTTTATATTTTACATACTCGAGACATTATTTCATCGACCCCCTTTTCTCGGAAATGCGTTAAATGCCCGCAGTTCAGTGTTCGAATAGGTGACCCTCGGTCTAGAATTTCAGACAACATTGGAGAGCTCCTTTGTTCCGGATCGGCTATTTTGTACAGACCTTTATCTTTCGGACTTATGCATATTTTGGGCACGACGGGTCCCGTCGTCATATGTCGATATTGCACTCTTAGAGTGCATGCGATTGTGGGTTGGACGCTTGTACCTTGTTTTGGGTTTTGATGTTGTTATCTAGTGGCAGCCTTGCCGGCTTGCTTATTTTGATTATGCCTTTGTGCACGTGATGTTGGTTGGTGGCGGCTGATCGGCTAGCCTATTATGATCGTTGTTTGTTGTTATTTTGGCACTGGCTCGCCCATTTTAGGGATATGTTGTAAAAGCAGCGTTGTGCTGCCGAAATTTCTATAAATCTATGTATTAGATAAATTAAGAGTTACAGGTCAGCAAGGAAGTCCAATTAGGACGCTTAGTCGCGGCCCGTCGGGTCGGGTCGTGACAAATCACTACCTACCCTGACATAAATTGTATCCCTAGTCAGCCCCTTTGAGCCTAAAATAAGTTATTTCTTTGACATCCTATAATTCTCTTGTGTGTCATAAGCAGTAATTGGAAATTGGAATGAAAAAGTGTGAAAAAAGAAATACAAAAGGAGAGTAAAAATTGATGCACCCCAATGAAAAATATGTAAAAGCTTAAGTTTGGGTGTGCCTATGTGAATTTGATTCATGCTCTCAAAAAGAGAAGAGGAGAATGATAGGTATGAACTGAAAAGAATATCAAAAAGAAGGACAAAAAGGTTGAATGAGAAAAAATGCTTATGGTACGTAAATTGAGCCTAAATGCCTAATCTTACCTACCTCTGCCTAATCATACATTACAACCCTGAAAAGTCCTTAAGATCTCTAATATGTATGTCCATGATTAGTGGAGAATAGCAAGTAAACAGGTCTATAGCATTTTGGGAAAGATGGAATGAAATTGACATGCATAGATTAGGTGTTTGTATTTCCAGTGATTATGATCCAAGTGAATTTGCGAAATATCTAACTTGAAATTCTAGATTGCTAATTATTCATGCTATATATGTTCTAACATATTATCTCATCTTTCATTCATGATTTTGAAGGAGCATTGCTATGACTACTTGATCCATTTCATAAAGTCTTTGTTTTGATTTCTGTTTTGATCTTTACTCGAGGGCGAGTAAAGGTTAAGTTTGGGGTATTTGTTAGGCATATTTTATATACACTTTTTGAGTCATTTTTAGTTAGTATTTTTCTCATTTTCTTTGTGTTTAGAGTATAGTATTAGAGTCGTTTTTCTTTCTTTTGAGTCACAGCGGTCCTAAATGGAGAAGTACCAAAAAGAAGATGAAATGAGCTTAATTGAGGTGTAATTGCACAAGAAAAGATCAAGAAATGAAGTCTAAGAAGTCCCGGGAAGTATAGAAGAAATCAAACGAAGTCCGGACGAGAAAATGACACAGAAACAGAAAACTGGCCAAAGAACGTCACAGGAGCCGCGACGCCTACCAACAGCGCCGCGACGCTAATTGTCCTGCGGAGTCTGATTTTGTCGCAGTATTTTCGGCGCCGTAGCGCCATCCAGCAGGGCCGCTGCGCCGAGGCGGGATTTCTGATTTTCTGGGCCGATTTTCAAAGGGCAAAAGGGTCTGAAACACAATTTTCTCAACTATATAATCCTAAAACCCTGACATAAAGGGTGGAAGCTTGGAGCATCCAGTACATAATTCTACATTCTACTTTGGAGAGGAAAAGGAGGCCACAAGCTACAAGATTGGAGACACATTTGTTCAAGTTCTTTCCTTTTATCTTTTGTTTAATTCAGTTCATATTTGGATTTGTATTAGTTCTTAGCATGTCTATGGCTATGAGCTAAACACTTTATTAGGCTTTCCTTTTGAATCGCTTGAAACTCATTTCATGAATTAATGCATTAGTTTGATTTCTTCTTTACTTGATTAAGATTTATTTAATATTGGTATGAATGTTTGATAGTTAACTGATCACTAATTATCACAATCTATATGATTTCGAATCAAGAACCGAGAGGAGACATTTAGATATGCTGTAATTGAATAGACATAGGTTAAAATTGCGGACGACAGTACCCCGATACTTGTGTAGCATTATAGGTTATTGTTCTTAATCCTCCTATGTGGTAAAACCTATCATAGAAATATAGAAGGTTTCTGCATTGGGGTTGAGTGATTATTTATCCTAACCGGAATATAAGACAATCTAGTTAACCTGTTATCTTAACGTAGAAGAAGAAGTCATTCTTGTTGCATTAAAGATTGAAAAAAGTGGATATTCGAGGATATTAGAAGCCTTATTTCTATCATAACTGGTTTAAACCAAAGTATTATCATAATTAGTTTATTTTCTGCAATTACTTAGTCTTAGTTATTAGATAAAAATACAAATAAATTAACGTTCACTAAATAGAAACTAAAGTTTAGATAATCGGTACTTGAAAACTAGTCTCTGAAGACGATATTCGATCTTACCAGATTATATTACTTGTAACGATACGTACACTTGCATGAGGAATTGAAAATCGACCAACACTTGTACAATTTCAATTGTTTCTTTTGCACGGAGACAAGAAATAAAACACAGATCATAATGTAGTCGAAAGCTTTGTGGAAATTGCATAGGGCAATTTAGCATTCGAAACATGTAAGCTTTGGGACAAATGGTTTGTGGTTTGTATTAGCCAAAAAGAATCTAACGTAAAGATGTGATTTGTGGGAAAGCACAATCTTAAAGTGCCTATTAGAATCTCTTGGCAACGTGAAATGCACTCAATCAATTTATAAAGTTATAAGTTATATCACGCATTTGAAATCTCTTGGCAATGTGAAATGCACTCAATCAATTTATAAAATTATAAGTTATATGAAACACATTTGAAGTAAAGTCACTTTTTCAATTTCAAATCATTTTTTCTTATGACAACAAATTCTCGAAAGTCGTTGATGCATTGTTCGAAACTCGATAGATAATGAATTAATCTGCCGTTTAATCTATTTTTACTTGAATATCTGAATTTCTATTCACAACATGATTCGAACCCGTAATATCACATAATTTATATATTATGCTCTTCACTTTTACTACTAGACTAAATAAAGTTACTTTTTCTTATGCTTTGCTTTCCTATGACCATGACAAAAGTCAGATGACATTGCCATCTAATAAATCATAACGCTTCCCAAATAAAGCAATTCAATGTGAAAAGCATGGTACTTTGCCCCTCGACACGAATTAGAAAAAGGATGAGAATAATGTAATATAATACTAGTAAAATATAGGCACACAACAAGAGTAGCGAATAATTCATCAACATAATTAGTTTTCCGGCGTGAAACGAAAGCAGTTGGTTAATATTAAAATGATAAAAAGCAATATATGATGTTTTAGGTTTCAAGTTAGCTTTTGACTTATATGATGTTTTAACTTAGCTATTTGTGTTGTATATATTGTCTTTGAATTTGTTTGGAATAAGAAGGAAAAGTGATCGACGAAAAATTTGGAAAATATTATTGGCCTTGTGGCCGACAAGGAACACAACGCCAGAAGGCCAAACATCGAGCTCGATAGATTTGGCCGCGCGCTTGTGACGGAATTTCTGAATCTCGGTTTTGAACTGAAAAGTTGCATCTCTTCATCTAGGGTCATGACCTTTGAATGAAAGGTTGCATCTGGTCGTTTTTGGTGTTATATAAGGCACAATGATCACTTGTTAGAAGTACTTGCAATCTATTTCTTCCAACAAAGAAAACCTTCTTTCTTCTAAGAAATTCATGTTCATAAAGAACGAGTAATTTGCTAAAAACTTCGTTCTTAAGATTAGGGAATTCTGGGGGTAAATTAGCAAGTTAATCTCATCAGCATTATAGTGGGGCTAATATTATCCTAAGGACAGAGATTTATCTCGTCCTAATCTAGTTTCTGTAATTCATTCATCTACTATTATAAAGTATTTCTAACAATCTTAGGATAATATTATGGAAAACACTATGAAGATGTTCGGTAATGATACTGTGAAATTAGATCGCTTTGATGGAACGAATTTCCTACGCTGGAAAGAGAAGATGTCGTTCCTACTCACTGCTTTGAAAATTTTCTATATTCTAGATCAAAATTTGGAGACATTGGCAGAACCAGCAGACGATGATACTGAAGAAAGGATCGCAGAACGCAAGAAGCGTGTTGAAGATGAAACTTTGTGCAGAGGGTTTATTCTGAATTTCCTCTTTGATCGTCTGTATGATCTATACACTCCAATTCAGTCTGTAAATGAAATGTGGAAGTCCCTGGAGTTCAAGTATGATGCAGAAAAATAAGGGGTAAATAAGTTTGTTACTTTTAAGTTCTTTGAATTTTCCATGATTGATGACACTTCTATACTTGATCAAGTTCATGAATTCCTGATATTAATTTCTAAGTTTAAATACATGGACATAACCATACCAGAAAAGTTAATCGTTGGAAGAATTATTGTCAAATTACCACTTTCCTGGAATAACTACAGGAAGAAGTCGTTGCACACTTCTGAGGAGTTCACTTTAGAATAGGTTCAGAAACACTTACGAATTGAAGAGGAAACTTGAAATCGTGAGAAGGTTTTGAATGATGCTTCTAGTTCTAAAGTGAATTATGTTACTCAGAAAAATCTAAAGGGTAAGAGAAAGGCGAACAATAACTCTAATATTTCTAACCCGAATAAAAAAGGTAAGAAGGACATGTATGAAATCGTTTGTTACAATTGTGGCAAGAAAGGTCATTTCAAACGTTTCTACATGAACCCTAAGAAGGAGCATAGTCAAAACAAGAAAAAGAACACTGAAGAGAAGGCGATTGCTAATGTTGTTGAACAAAATACCAACGAGATCATTGTCATGCTTTCTGAGATGCATATTGGAATGGTCCAAGAGGTGCACATGGCTGCAGTCGCTACAAGCGATGATTGGTGGTATGATTCTGGTGCTACCACCCATGTTTGCAACAATCGCTCACTCTTCAAGGATTATACTGAGGCAGTGGATGGCCATGAAATTCTGTTGGGAGATCATCACACTACCAAGGTTCTTGGAACAGGAAGTGTGATACTCCAATTCACTTCTGGAAAGAAAGTGGTTTTGACTGGTGTACTACATGTTCCTTCAATTAGGAAGAATTTGGTTTCTGGTTTTGTGCTATGTAAGAAAGGACTCAAAGTTGTAATAGAGTCCGATAAGACTATTCTGTCTAAGGCTGGTGCCTTTGTTGGAAAGGGTTATGTATTTGATGGTATGTTTAAACTAAGTATCAATAAAGATGAAAGTTCTAATTATTCTTGTGTACAATCTTTTGATTTAAGCTTTAATATAGAATGTACACCTTTTAATTTTTGGCATAATCGTTTGGGACATGTTAACTATCAAACAATGAAACTTATGTGCAGAAACGAAATTATCTCTTATAGCAATGAACATAAAGAAAAATGTGAAGTGTGTGTCCAAGCGAAAATGAAAAGAAAACATTTTCCAAAGGTTGATAGACAAACTGAAATCTTAGAACTTGTACATTCTGATATTTGTGAGTTAAATGGTGTTTTAACTAGGGGTGGGAGATTTCATTGATGATTGTTCTAAATTTACCTATGTCTATTTAATGAAATCAAAAGATCAAGCTTATGACATGTTTCAAGTTTACAAATCTATGGTAGAAACACAAAAAGGCAAGAAACTGAAAATCTTAAGAAATGATAGGGGTGGAGAATATTTCCCTACTGAATTTACTTCATTTTGTGAAGATAATGGCATTGTTCATCAAGTTAGTGCACCATATAGACCTCAACAAAATGGGGTGGCACAAAGGAAAAATGGAGTTCTAGTTGATATGGTGAATGTCATGATTGTTAACTCAAATTTACCTATGAACTTATGGGGTGAAACTTTATTAACTGCATGTCATGTACATATTAAGATTCCTTCAAATAAGATGAAATTGTCTCCATATGAAATTTGGAGAGGAAGAAAATCTAATATTAGTTATTTTAGAGTTTGGGGGTGCTTAGCGTATTATAATGTCCCAGATCCTAAGAAAACTAAATTAGGTCCAAGAGCTTTGAAAAGTATTTTTGTGGGATATGCAGAAAATTCAAAAACATATAGGCTTCTGGATTTAGACTCAAATGTCATTGTGGAATCTCGAGATGTAAAGTTCTTTGAGAATAAATTTCGAAGTAACTCCAACGGTGTTGATAAGTCTTTGCAAATACCACAAACATAAATAAGTTCTAATAATCTTTCTAACAATGATAGGTTAAATCATAATGCTTCTAGTGAACTTAGAAGAAGTGTAAGAGTTAGAAAGGAGAAGATTTAGGTTTAGATTTCATAAATTCTCAAGCAATTTCCTTTTTTGTGGAAGGAAACAGAGAAGTTGTTACCAATAAAATTTCAATGGTTCCAATGTTGAGAATGAAAGTGATAATCCAAAAACATTTCAAGAAGCAATGATATCTAGAAATTTAGGTTTTTGGAAAGAGGCAATAAACGATGAGATGGAGTCTTTAATGGCTAATAAGACTTGGGTCTTGTCAGACTTGCCTCTTGATTCCAAAGCTATTTGATGTAAGTGGGGTTTTAGGGTAAAAAGGAATGTGGATGATGAATCAATCAAAGTTTTCAAAGCTAGGCTTATTGGTCAAGGATTTAGCCAAAGGGAAGGAGTAGATTATTTTGATACTTATGCTCATGTGGCTAGAATTGCATCTATAAGAATATTGATAGCTTTAGCCTCTTTATATGATTTGAATATTCATCAAATGGATGTAAAAACTGTTTTTCTAAATGCTGATTTAGATGAAGAGGTGTACATAAAACAACCTGAAGGTTTTGTCCTTCCTGATTATGAACATAAAGTTTGTAAACTAGTTAAATCATTGTATGGTTTAAAACAAGCTCCAAAGTAATGACATGAAAAATTTGATAATGTTGTATTGTCTAATGGTTTTATACATAACTCTGCTGATAAGTGTATATATTATAAGTTTACAAAAGATTATGGTGTAATCTTATGCCTTTATGTAGATGATATGTTAATTTTTGAAACAAACATAAATGACATAAATGAAGTCAAAGCTTATTTGAGTTCCTGTTTCAAGATGAAGGACTTAAATGAGGTTGATACAATATTGAGTATCAAAGTTAGAAAAAATAGTAGGGGTTATTCTTTAAGTCAGTCTCATTATGTTGAGAAGATGCTTAAGAAATTTGAGCATCTGAACTTCAAAGAAGCTAACACTCCATATGATACATCATGCAAACTTAGTGTGAACAGTGGAAGATCTGTAGTTCAGCTAGAGTATGCTAGTGCAATAGGTAGCTTGATGTATGCTACACATTGTACTAGGCCTAATATTGCATTTGCAGTTTGCAAACTTTATAGATTTACTAGTAATCCCAGTACAGAACATTGGCGAACAATTGGAAGAATTTTTGGTTATTTGAAAAGAATAAAAAATTATGCTTTGCATTATGAAAATTTTCCAGTTGTACTTGAGGGATATATATATGCTAGTTGGATATCTAGTGATGGAGATAATAAATTTAAAAGTGGTTGAATTTTTATGCTCGGTGGTGGTGCTGTTTCTTGGGCCTCAAAGAAACAAACATGTATCACACATTCTACCATGGAAGCTGAATTTTTTGCTTTGGGGGCAGCAGGCAAAGAAGCAGAATGGTTGAGAAATATGCTATTAGATATAAAGTTGTGGCCACTGTTGACAGTCAATTTTGACCCGTTTTTCATATATTTCTTGCAATTTTATGTGTTTTAGGACATCGCATTTTAATCATCATTTTTTGCATTTTTTTACATAATATTCTATGTTTATTTCATCACAAAATGGCTATTCATCTTTTTATTTTAAATTAAGCATTATGTCTTTGTTAATATTATGTTTCTATTATTATTATGTTTGCAACTCTTTAAATAATTAATTGACATCCCTTTTTTACTTTTAATTAGGCATTAAACATTTCTTAAATATTGTTTTTTTCATTATTATTGCATCGGCATTTGCATTTTAATAATCTTGCATCTTTTTTAAATATTTTTCTTTTAAATAATTAACCCGTTTTGCATTTCATCAAATCAGTCTCAATTCGAAGCTTAATTCGGATCAGTCCAATCCAACACCCTTTTTATTTTTTATTTTAATCTAACACTCTTTTGTTTTCCCCCCAAAACAATATCACACTTTTCATTTCCCCCCAAAACTTAAATCTAAACCTAAAATATCTACCCTATAAATAAAACATTACACTCCCCATTTTCCCTCCCAACAACAACATCAGCCGCATATCTCACCCTCCACTCTTATTTTCCTAACCTCACCATCACTCTCTCTCACCCTCTCAAACACTCAGCCACACCTCACCTCTCCCCTGTCCTCTCAACTCGTCAACCAACCCACTGCCCGTCACCCTGCTCCCGTCGAACACCCTTCCGCCGGAGCTAACCACTGCGACTCTCGAACCCTCACCACTGTTAAACCCATAGAACGTCGGAGCTCCGACGAATGAGCTCCGACGAACACCCTTCTATTCGTTGTCGACCATGACCTCTATTGTTGTTCAGATGTGGTCGGGATAGATTTGTATGATGTATGGCGGGACATATACCTTTTCCGACAACTCTTGCGAATGGCGTCGCTCCGCTATTCTTTCCGTTGAAGTGACACCGCCCATTTCCCGCTTGTTCGGTTTATATCTTGTTTGGTATGTTGTTGGTTGTGGACTGATTTCTCTTTTTTCGGGTAACTGGCCGGAGTCTTTAAACTCTGACGATCTCCATTGCTTTGTATTTTATATATAACTGCTGTGTATTTGTTGGTTGGACTGATTTTAGAGTTTTGGTATCTGGATGGAGTTTGCAAAATCCGACGAAATCCGTTGGTTTATATTCTGGCCCGACATCGCGTTCGGTTGTGGTTTAATTTGATATGATTATTAAGAACCGCCGAGTTTTAAGACTCCGATGTTTCAAAGTTCCGCGAACTATGTCATCACATTTCATCGCTCGTGAACTTTTGCTATTTTCCGGCGTGTTTGCTGTGTTGTTATTGTTGTACTTCAGTCGCTGTTTGGACTATTTTTTGACAATATTTCCCTTTAATTCATTTTATTAAACTGATTCTGAATGAGATACTACACTTGACTGGCCAATGAAAAGGTTATCCGTCGATTTTTGAGGCCTCCACATTTGCAAAGACGGAAAATAAAATAAAATGAAGTTTTCTGGGCGTTGATGATTTCTTCTACTTACACAGGATAACCAACATGAGCTGGCAGGGCGAATTCTCGCAGCCGCACTTGTTTAGGATGTCCCCACTTTATTTTTATATATATCTGAGCCCTCCGTGTTTAAAACTATTATTGTTTTGGCGCGGATCTGAAGGTTTTATTTATTTTATTGTTTTTAACAATATTGGCCGATGAAGGAATCTCCGTCTGATTTCCAAGGCCTCCCCTGTACAAAAGACAGATTTATTTTTGGCTATACTTGTTAATTCTTGTCATTGCATTAAAATTATTTATTCTATTACTAACACTTTTACTAAGTGTTTATGCAGGTACCCGCAGATCATCTTGTGCAAAAGGCCTAAAAAGGGCTAAAAGATGTCCATGAGTTTTATTCGATTTTAGCTTTATTATTCTGTATTGCATTCCATTTTAATTGTAAATTATGAAAACTGCTTAAAATATGTAGAATAAAAAAAGCAATAAATAATTAACCTAGGTTTGAACGAATAACCGCAAGTTAGCAGATCTTAAAGGATGTCTAACCCTTTTCCTTTAGGATAATAAAGAACCCTGATCCAGAATTTCATTAATTTCGCAGATCATTAAAAGGAGATTAATTGCAGTATTTTTATTGCAATAAATCAAGTGTCCTAATTCACTTAACTAATTAGATGGTGACTCCTCAAAATCAACATTACTGCTCCATCCAGGGAACCACGCCAAAGAGCAACGTTGCGGATACCGTTCAGACCCCGAGGTAAAAAACGGGCGCGACAGCCACAACCTATGTCAGCCATTTCTTTGCACTGTGATAGTGAGACAACACTGTCTAGAGCTTATAATAAGATTTATAATGGTAATGTTATACCCCGTGGTTCGCCGCGTGTGGCGGCGAAATGCGAGAAACACGCTCGTGCTCGAGAGTCGCGCGTTGAGGCACGAGTGGCCGCGGGCGCTGGCGGGTGAAGTGCGGTGGCGCTGAAGTTCCAGCGCAGTCGCCGAAACAGGCATGGCCGAAAGATCGAGGGTCCGCGAAATTGCGGCCGCGGGAAGCCAGAAAGCGATGAAATTTGGGCGGAAAAACTTAGAAAGTCTGATTTTTGTTTTAAAAGAGGCCATGGGAGGGTGACAAGTGTCTCCCATCCGATTCTGCTCATGCATTATATTGACCAAGACTTGGTCATTTCTTTCAACTTTTCATCTTTACACTCCATCTCTCTCTAAGTTAAAAGCTCATCCTTCTCTCTAAATTCCCAAGAGGAATTCTAGCCTAAGGGAAAATCAAAAGTGGAATAGGAAGGAAAGGTTATTACAAGCTTGTGAAGACTATTGTGGTGGTGTTCTTGGAGAAAAGGCTAGCAAGGTGTTGGAATAAGTTTGGCTAAAACTTAAGGTAACATTTCTCTTGTAGTTGGTATTGGGTGTCAGATGTTTAATAGGAAGAACTTGTAGTTGGAAAAAATGCACTTAGAGTAGTTGCATGTAAGAAATGGGGTTGATTATGAAAGAATTGGTTGGGGATATTATGAGCATGTTGTTGCCTAAATACTACATTAGACTTGTTGGGTTAGTTGTTGTAACTTGTGGTTGAATTTTACACACCAAAGTTTAGGTGTGTAATCCCCAGTGTTGGTTGGTTGTTGAGCCTTAAACATGGCATTTGAGCGTTAAAAATCGACCTTGGAAAGGGTGGCAAAGTATGTAGAAACAAAGGAAACGCTGCCCAATTTTTCCGTAGGAAATTGGTGACTTTAACTTGGAAAAATTCTGCATTGTAATTAGAGCTTGATAAACGTATTGTGGTCATTTTAGGTTGACATACTACGCGGTAAATTGGACTTAGCTTGTGGATTGACCAAGAGGTATGTGGAGCTTTCCTATCTCTTGAGCATGATTAGTTGTACATGTAGTACGGTGACGACAAGATTTGGAAATCTTCGCTTGTTATAAGTATTTGATACTTGCTTCGCTTTAAAAGAAAAGTATAAAAATCCTCGACTTAAGGGAATGTGTTTTACTATTGTTTAACTCTAATGTAACGGCTTTATGGGGAGTTGGTTATATTAGTTTGTGAAAGTTTAATGGAGAAAGGTTTTGATGATTTGAACTTGTGGAAGGAAAATGGTTCTAAGGCATGAATTGCTTAAGGTTTTACAAGAAATGAAGTCACTTAATTTAGAAGCTTGAGATAGTTTTAAAAGGAAATGTGACTTGTTTTGAAAAGAAATTGTAACTTGATACTATGGTGATTAGTATCTTGGAATTTTTGTATAAAAAGGAGTTATTTCTTAAAAGGTTAGAATTACATGGTACTTGGGTTAAATTCCCGGATTTTCTATTAAAAGACATGTTGGTGCCTTAGGTATACTAAAATGAGAGAGGATATATTAATAATGTTAATAAGAAGTTAGGGTATTTTCTTAACTTGCTTATGTTATGATATGATAAGCCGGTAGTGCTTATGTTATGATATGATAGGCCGGTAGTGCTTATGTTATGATATGATAGGCCGGTAGTGCTTATGTACGTATGATAGCCGGATGGGCTATGTTATATATATTATTACGGGTAAACCCCAGGGTATTCTTGTTATTTCCTTTGGACATACTGACACGATGGGTGGCCCACGGGTATGCTCCAATAGGATGGTTTACTATTTATGCCATGGATTTGCTACCCATGATACGAGTGCGCGATGGTACTCATGCGGATCCACAGGATCCATGCGGGTGAAATAGTCCCATGCGGGTGAAACAGTCCCATGACGAGGCGGATGACCTCATGCGGGTCCACAGGACCTATGCGGGTGAAATAGTCCCAGGAGTAGGATTGCTTAATGATACTACGCAGGCGAGGTACCGCTTTGATCATGAGCTTCCTATTTTTACGCAAAGATATATATATATACATTTGTTACTCATTGTTAGTAAGGCACAATGCAAGGTAAACCGATTTTCGCCTATAACTCCGAATTATATTTTGACTTATGATATTACTACAAGATTTTCCGCTTTACATACTGGTACGTCAGGTAATCGACCCCTTCCTGGGCCGCTCATGTCGCAGGTGGAAAGCGGTGGTAGATCCTCATTCCTGGATCTTGTACTCAGTGTCGTGAGCTCCATTTCTTCTGAGGCTCGACTTTTGGTATGGTTCTCCCTGAGTCGTTGATATTTTGTACATTCAGGCATGACGGCCCTGTCCGTCATATTGTTATTCATTCTGTGAGGCACGTAGTCTTGTCGAACTTGGTTCGTTAAGGATGTAATCGTTTGGTTTATGTACTTTTGGGTTAGCCATTTTGGGCTAGACTATTCTATATCTTATGGTTGTTTATCTTGAGTTTACATTCCGCTGGTTTTCTCGATGTTGTGTCACCAGGTGCCCGGTTAAGGCACCGCCACGTCCGGTCGTGACAAAAGTGGTATCGAGCGATTAATCCTCGGAAAGAGTCTACAGCCGTATCTAGTAGTCTTGATTATCGCGTGTCAGGCACCACATCTATAATCGTGAGGTCGCAGGATATTTAGGACTGGTTCCCATTCTTTCACTCTAAGATCGTGCGATAGCCGTGTGGTTGTGGTCGTCTCTCCCTAACAAAGTTACGTGGTTGCAGCCACGGCGAAGCAGATGACCAGTGGAAGATTATGTGGATTGCGTATCCGGGTTGGTAATACTTGTAGTATAGTTGGTATTGTGACATACACCGCATAAATTTTTGTATGAGGTCACATATGTGTCGCTTAGAATGATTTTAGATTACCGTGATTGGTAAGGACTAAATAGATACAGGAAGGTATGAGCAGTTAAGGAACTCTCATCGAGGTTTTACGTGCTAGTTGAGAAAATCAGAGACGATGAGTTGTCGGAAAGAGTAATGGAACCTTAAGAAGCTTAATTAAGGGCCCAACGGGAGACTATGTTTGTAAATCGAGCCACGTGGTACGCTTAAGAGGATAGTACGAATGAGATCCGCTGGAGTAAGTAATGGTTGTTGTGACCAAGACGACACGACTATGGTATTATGAGAAGTTAGTATACCCGCATGGGGTGGGATCGATTAATAGTAGTCCCGCCACGACAGGTCACGCAGGTACAAGCCCGAGTCTAATTAATCATTTTACGAGTTCGCAGACGTATTCCACCGGAACTGTTGTGGCGAGCGAAATGACCTTATATTGTTTAACTTAGTAACTCCAAGATCGAAGGCCAGATTTATTATGGAGGTTATGTACGTAAGCTAGAATAAGTTTGGAATTCCGTAAAAGAGTACGACCTTTCAGGAAGTGAGCAACCAAGTGTGAAATAAATGAAGCCAGAATCAATGAGAACCTTTATGGGGTAACCACACCTGAGTGTTGGGTGGTAGCCGAGTGGCGAGATAATAATTGTCGATAACGATACAGCCGTTTGACCCTAGCAGAGCCGCATGACGCACGCTGAGGTCATTATGAAGACGCTAGTTGGCCTCATGTTATGCCAACGTGGACTACGTAAGAGATTGATTCGCATCAGTTTCCTGCAGTTTGCCATCGGAGAGGAAGGAAGTGGTAGTAACTGATGAATTATCCTTCCTTCTTTGGCATCATTGTTTTTAATAAGTCCGTGTGACTTGTCCATCGGGAAAAATTGACGCAAAGTAAGTAATACTTGAATTTGAAGGAATTTATGTTAAGTTCCTCGAGGTACTTGAGTTGGTTTGGTGTGGCGGTCGTGGCCACGACCTTCCTGATAATTTCAAGGAAATGTGCAAGGCAAGAATAAAATAAGTACGCGCCGACGAAAGTCGAGGGCATCTTTGGTAGGTTTTGAAAATCTACACGATTCTAAGGCGGTGCGTAATGATTAGATATTTACAGACCACCGAGGACCGGTGATTGTGGTTGTGACACCAAGGAAAGTTTATTGAAGGGAGATAAGTTCTCTCCCATACATAAAAGGATAGTCTTACGTACATGGGGTTATGTGTACCCATGTAGTTAGACGAAGGACGGGAGACTGGTAGGTCTTCGATCGCCACGCCATAAGTTACGCTTTAGATAATCGTGGAAAAAGTATTATGTGGGGTAATTAAGAACGACGTTACGAAACGGTCGGGAAGTGTCGTAAGAAAATGCAGTAGTACACATATTTGAAACTGCATTTGATTATAGATCAAATTAGAAACACTTTACTATTAATAAGCATAAGGTAGGTTATGACCGTAGGATAAAAGAGAATACAACTATGGTTATGAAAGTTGCACGAGATACGCATTCTGACTAGTGTAAGACCATTAGTATGTAATGGGCGTAGAACACCTCGAGGAAAGGTAGTAGCATCCAGATCGACGATAAAGATAGTAAGAGAATACGGAGAGGTAGGGACCCCGTGACAACTTGAAATAACTTATAAAGGAAAGAGCAGTAGACACTGAACGATAAGAAATCTTGACAAGTCATTGAATTATGTAATACCGTGAATCGAGGTTGAACATCGACTATAAGCTCTACGAAATGAGAGGATAATAGGATTACTACTTGACAAGATCAAGGAAGTCTTCCCCAAATTGTGATCGCAGAAGTCTTAGCCACGCGCAAGCAAAGGAATCAGATCCAAGTATAGTAACCAAGTTTGGTTGCAACAGAGAAAGGGAAACAGAACCATAACCGAGATTAAGGATGCTCGAATATTTTGCAAGTACAAGAAAGGCTCCCGCTATTGGAAGAGAAGTTGACCACGACTACGCTTCTAACCCCTCTCGAGACTAGAGGTTAGGGTATTATTGTAACACGTTGGGTCATTAGGTTAGGTCGACGCAACACGATAAGGTTAGAGCTTATGTTTCCGGTTAGGGAAGCAAGAAAGGAATTACGTTACTCACGATTTAGAGTCGCCGCAGCTAATCGTACCTTGAAGATTTGGAGGCAATTTCTTATATAGATTTCATGTGATATTTGCGTAGACCACAGAAACTCCAGATATCTTCAGATCGAGGCAATGAATTTGCATGCAGACGGTTGTGGTTACTCAAGGATTGTGATATTGATATCCTATACCACCCGGGAAGGCCAATGTAGTTGTAGATGTCCTTAGTCGCAGATTGATGGGTAGTCCGTCGAGTGCAGCAGGAAGGCGACACGGTCCGAGAGTTACACCGCTAGCAAGCCTCGGGTTCGTTTGTTGATTCCGTTAGTAACTAATTCGGTTCGAGAGGTCGCCAGTCTTCCATCGCCGGCGAGGTGAAGAGGTGATAGTATGAGGATCCGATTTTGGTACGCATCGACGCAGCCTCCAGAAGAGAAGAGTCTATTCGAGGTAGCACCGGACGGGTGCTAAGATTCGAGCGGCCAGGTGTTCCCGATGTGGACAGACTTCGCCACAGATTCTCGTGAGGCACACAGCTCGTTATTCGATTCATCCGGTCGACTAAGATGTACCATGACCTCAGTGCATGTATTGGTGGGATGGTTTGAAGACGCGCGTGGCGGTTTGTTGCCAAAGGTCCTAATTGTCGCCAGTTAAGGTTGAGCACCGAAGTTCGGTGGCTATTACAGCTATCGATATTCGGCCGGAAGTAGGAGGTGGTCAACATGGACTTTATTACAGGTTACCTCGCACTCGCAGGAGGCATGATTCCATTTGGGTTATTGTTGACAGTCGATTTAAATCACCACTTTCTTCCAACAGACGACGCCACCGAGGACTATGCCGATTATATATTAGAGAGATTGTGAGATCGCACGGAGTCCCTGTCGATTATATCGATAGAGGAGCCCGGCCACGGCTAACTTCCGAGGTCTTTCCGTATGGATTAGGGACACAGTGAGTCTCAAGACGGCGCTTCATCCTCGTGACGGACGGACAGCCGAGCGCACTATCCGTGCACTCGAGGATATGCCGGGCTTGTGTTATTGATTTCGGGTAGCTGGAGGATCATTTACCTCTTGTGGAGTTTGCTTATAACAACAACTACCATTCTAGTGTTCGGATGGCGCCTTATGAGGCCTTATACGGGAGAGGCGCAGTCACCGATAGTTGGCTGAAGTGGGAGAAGGCGATTAATCGGGCCGATTTGGTTCAAGCAGCGATGGATAAGGTGAAGCTTATCCAGAGCGTTATCGCAGCCCGCAGTCGACGTAAATCATACGCAGATCATCGGCGCCGACACTTAGAGTTTGAGGTCAATGATTGGGTCTTTTCAAAGCCACACCCATGGCGGTGTGATGAGATTTGGGAGGAAAGGGAAACTCACCAAGGTACATCAGTGATCGATTGTCCAAGAGTGGGCAAGCTATGAGTTGGATCTGCCGTCCGATCTTGGCGCTACATCCGCTTTTCACGTGTCTATGTTACTAAATGCGTTGAGATCCGCTCAGAGTGCACCCGATTCAGGATATCCAGGTGATAGAGGAGTTATCGTATGAGGAGAGTCCCATAGCGATACTCGATCGTCAGGTTAGACGACTTCGGACAAAGGACGTGGCTTTCGTCAAGGTCTTATGGCGGAACGAGAACATGGAGGAAATGACGTGGGAAGCAGAGGATGACATGATGAAGAAGTATCCTCACTTATTCCCTACACCTCCAGGTAACCCACTTTTCTGCTTGTTAGTTTTGATTTAGCAATTGTGCTTAAGTATTGTTGTGGCTCGGGGAGCATTCTTATTTGCAAAGGAATAGTCAAGAAGATATGTTTATATTGTGTTTTGTGTAAGGCTAGAAGGAACATTCGGGACGAATGTTTCTAAGGGGGGAGAATGTTATACCCCGTAGTTCGGGCCGTGCGTGTGGGGCCGTGCGAGAAATTAGAGAAACACGCTCGTGGCACGAGAGCCGCGCGGCGCGCGGCGAAGTGCGCGATGGCTGAAGTTCCAGCGGCATGGCCGGAAACAGGGCCGCGGCGTCGACAGATCCGAGGGTCCGCAGGAGTTGCGGCCGCGCGCCGGAAGCAGTGGCGCCGAGGCGGAAATTTGGGCGGAAAACTTAGAAAGTCTGATTTTGTTTTAAAAGAGGCCACGGAGGTGACAAGTGTCTCCCCATCCGATTTCTGCTACATGCATTATATTGACCAAGACTTGGTCATTTCTTTCAACTTTTCATCTTTACACTCCATCTCTCTCTAAGTTAAAAAGCTCATCCTTCTCTCTAAATTCCCAAGAGGAATTCTAGCCTAAGGGAAAAATCTGAAAAGTGGAATAGGAAGGAAAGGTTATTACAAGCTTGTGAAGACTATTGTGGTGGTGTTCTTGGAGAAAAAGGCTAGCAAGGTGTTGGAATAAGTTTGACTAAAACTTAAGGTAACATTTCTTCTCTTGTAGTTGGTATTGGGTGTTGCATGTTTAATAGGAAGAACTTGTAGTTGGAAAAAATGCACTTAGAGTAGTTGCATGTAAGAAATGGGGTTGATTATGAAAGAATTGGTTAGGGGGATATTATGAGCATGTTGTTGCCTAAATACTACATTAGACTTGTTGGGTTAGTTGTTGTAACTTGTGGGGCTGAATTTTACACACCAAAGTTTAGGTGTGTAATCCCCTTGGTGTTGGTTGGTTGTTGAGCCTTAAACATGGCATTTGAGCGTTAAAAATCGACCTTGGAAAGGGTGGCAAAGTATGTAGAAACAAAGGAAACGCTGCCCAATTTTCCGTAGGAAATTGGTGACTTTAACTTGGAAAAATTCTGCATTGTAATTAGAGCTTGATAAACTTATTGTGGTCATTTTAGGTTGACATACTACGTGCGGTAAATTGGACTTAGCTTGTGGATTGACCGAAGAGGTATGTGGAGCTTTCCTATCTCTTCAGCATGATTAGTTGTACCATGTAGTACGGTAGACGACAAGATTTGGAAATCTTCGCTTGTTATAAGTATTTGATACTTGCTTCGCTTTTAAAAGAAAAGTATAAAAATCCTCGACTTAAGGGAATGTGTTTTACTATTGTTTAACTCTAATGTAACGGCTTTATGGGGAGTTGGTTATATTAGTTTGTGAAAGTTTAATGGAGAAAGGTTTTGATGATTTGAACTTGTGGAAGGAAAATGGTTCTAAGGCATGAATTGCCTAAGGTTTTACAAGAAATAAAGTCACTTAATTTAGAAGCTTGAGATAGTTTTAAAAGGAAATGTGACTTGTTTTGAAAAGAAATTGTAACTTGATACTATGGTGATTAGTATCTTGGAATTTTTGTATAAAAAGGAGTTATTTCTTAAAAGGTTAGAAGTACATGGTACTTGGGTTAAATTCCCGGATTTTCTATTAAAAGACATGTTGGTGCCTTAGGTATACTAAAATGAGAGAGGATATATTAATAATGTTAATAAGAAGTTAGGGTATTTTCTTAACTTGCTTATGTTATGATATGATGTTTGTAGTGCTTATGTTATGATATGATAGTAGGTAGTGCTTATGTTATGATATGATAGCCTGGCCGTGCTTATGTTATGATATGATAGGCAGAGTGCTTATATGTATGATAGCCTGGATGGGCTATGTTATATATTATTACTGCAAACCCCTGGTACTTTGTTATTTCCTTTCGACATACCGACATCGACGTGGCCCACTGTATGCTTCAATAGGATGGTTTACTATTTATGTCATGGATTTGCTACCCATGACGCGAGTGTGGCGCCAGACTCACGCGGATCCGACCATAGGATCCACGCGGTGAAATAGTGTCACGCGAGCACGCGATGGTACTCATGCGGATCCACATGATCCACGCGGTGAAATAGTCCCACGCGGGTGAAACAACCCACGACGAGGCGGATGACTCACGCGGGTCCACAGGACCTATGCGGTGAAATAGTCCCGTGAGTAGGATTGCTTAATGATACTACGCGAGGTACCTGCTTTGATCACGAGCTTCCTATTTTTACGCAAAGATATATATATATACATTTGTTACTCTCATTGTTAGTAAGACACAAGCAAGGTAAACCGATTTTCGCCTATAACTCCAAATTATATTTTGACTTATGATATTACTACGATTTTCCGCTTTACATACTGTACGTTGTATCGACCCCCTTCCTCGGGCCGCTCACGCCGCAGTGAAAGCGGTGGTAGATCCTCATTCCTGGATCTTGTACTCAGTGTCGTGAGCTCCATTTCTTCTGAGGCTCGACTTTTGGTACGGTTCTCCCCGAGTCGTTGATATTTTGTACATTCAGGCATGACGGGGCCCGTCCCGTCATAGTGTTATTCATTCTGTAGAGGCTCGTAGTCTTGTCGTAACTTGGTTCGTTAAGGATGCTCGCTTGGTTTATGTACTTTTGGGTTAGCCATTTTGGGCTAGACTATTCTATATCTTATGGTTGTTTATCTTGAGTTTACATTCCGCTGGTTTTCTCTGATGTTGTGTCACTAGGGTGCCCGGGTTAAGGCACCGGTCACGGGTCCGGGTTCGGGTCGTGACAGGTAAGTCTAGACACATCAGTTTGAGACATGCGTATGTGAGACAGTTAATATCCGACGGGATAGTAACTGTGATATATGTAAGGTCTTGTAACAATTTGGCTGATCCTTTTACTAAAGGACTTTCAAGAGAAATGATTTATGGAACAAGCCGAGAAATGGGCTTGCGACCCGTTTGATTAATCAGCAATAATGGAAACTCAACCTTCTTCCTATGAGTACACCATGGTTAAAAGGTTTAATGCTGTAATAATAAATTATTGATGACTGATTAGATCACACTAGTGTAACTATTGTTCTAGTGTATGTTTGTAGGGTGAGTAATACACTCTTAATGAAATTCAGTTAATAAAAGAATTTCACCTATATAGACATAAGAAGTGGTGCCACTTCTAACAGAAGATTTGGGTCTAATCATTTGTATATGTCTATGAAACCAGGTGGAGCACATGGCCATAATAGTGCTACCTCGATATGAACATGGAAAAGAACAACTGTGTGTGCAGTCTTCCGATTCTAGCATAAGAAATTTTGGCTCAAAAACTTTAAGCCGCCATTAATTTCGTTAGGATCTTGAAGAACTGTAACAAAGTGAAAGTTCAAATCGCAAGATATTTTCATCTAAGCACTTTTGTTAAATTGAAGACTAAGTGGGGGATTGTTGTATATATAGTCTTCAATTGTGAATTTGTTTGGAATAAGAAGGAAAAGTGATCGACGAAAAATTCTGGAAAATATTGGCTAAGAGCCGCGACGCCTGACAACGCCATAGCGCCAGAACATCAGAGAGCTCTGATAGATTTCGAGCGCCGCGGCGCTTGTGGAGGGAATTTCCAGAATCTCCAGTTTTGAACTGAAAAGTTGCATCTCTTCATCTAGGGTCATGACATTTGAATGAAAGGTTGCATCTGGTCGTTTTGGTGCTCTATAAGGCACAATGATCACTTGTTAGAAGTACTTGCAATCCATTTCTTCCAACAAAGAAAACCTTCTTTCTTCTAAGCAATTCATGTTCATGAAGAACGAGTAATTTGCTGAAAACTTCGTTCTTAAGATTAGGGAATCCTGGGGGTAAATTACCAAGTTAATACCATCAACATTATAGTGTGGCTAATATTATCCTAAGGACAGATTTATCTCGTCCTAATCTACTTTCTGTAATTCATTCATCTACTATTATGAAGTATTTCTAACACATTGTGTCCAAAATTCTTCGAAAAACAAGTCTTAATTATCCTTAGGGCTCGTTTGATACGTCGCATTGGACTTTATATTTTTATATTGGACTGTACTGTATTGTAATGGACTGGACTATATTAATATATAATGGACGGTATTAGAGTATTAATAAATAATGAACTGTATTTTTTTAATACAGTCCAGGGGATACCCATCTACTAGACGAGTCTAAAAAATAGCAGTTGGAGTGTACTATTTTTGGAAATAGTACAGTCCAGTCTGGCTGAAAACACCCACCAAACGCTGTATTATTTTTTTGTCCAGCGTAATATAGCGTACCAAACGTGCCCTTAGTTTCTTATTGAGGTTTAAAATTATCCTAAGGTTCAAACTTCACTAAAAATTAAGTGCGAAAATGACACTTTATATAAATGACAAGTTATATAACAACATATTCAGTGTACTTTCACAAGTGGAATATGAGAAGAGGTTACCGCTTTTTGGGAGGTTAAAAGGTTATTTTTAGTACACCATCAGCTTGTTGACAGTCAATTTTGACCCATTTTTTGTATATTTCGTGCAATTTTAAGTATTTTAGCACACCGCATTTTAATCGTTATTTTGAATATTTTTACATAATATTCTATGTTTATTTCTTCACAAAAATGACATTGCATCTTTTTATTTTAAATTAAATTAAGCATTATGTCTTTGTTAATATTATATTTTTTATTTTTATAATATCTTGCATCTCTTTAAATAACTAATCGGCACCGCGTTTTTACTTTTAATCAGGCATTAAACATTTCTTAAATATTGAATTTTAGTATCATCAAGGCGATTTGCATTTTTATAATCTTGTATCCTTTTAAATAATTTTGTTTTAAATAATTAACCCGCCTTGCATTTTGTCAAACCAGTCCGGTCCGAAGCCCAATCCGAATTAATCCAATACCCAAACCCAATACCCAAAGCCCAATACCCCTAAAACCCTAAACCTAATTTTACCCATATAAATAAAATCTTACCCCCCTAAACAAAAACCTACCCTATGTGATCGATACCCATAACTTTGTCATGAGGTCAGGCCTACGAAACAACGCTGGTAATGGCGATTTTCGTACATGAACAGTAACATTGCCGGTTTTCTGCCATTTCCGGCCACCTCCGAAAGCCATTGGAGACGAAACTTATACCAATAGCTTCGTCTTCTCAAGCCCGTCATTTCTATAGTACCCTTGACCGTCGATTCAACCTAAATCGCCGGAAAAGTCAGATCGAAAAACCCTCAGTTTCCGATCGCCTTCTCGACTTTTCCGCGAACTCAGTAACTTTGACGAATCTGGTCGCTCAACAACCTGGCTATCTCCACCCCGTCATTCCTATACCCACCATCGCCTTCGATTCATACTAAATCGCCGATTCACCAAATCAAAACCTCGAAACCCTAATCGCCGTCGGGCATTTTCCTACGACTCAGTGCACAATAAGTTCAGGATCGTACCATTAGCTTCGTCATATTAAGGCCGACATTTTGCAACCAACCTCCATCTACAAATCACTCCAGATTGCCGGGACGACCAACTCGAATTTTCCGATTGCTTTTAGCCGCTTTCCTGGCCGTTTCGCATCATTGAGGTGGTGTGTGATACCACCGTGTTCGTCTTAACAAGCTCTACAACCTCTACTAAATTTCAAGCTCAATTATTCACTTTTGAAATCGCCATTTATTCCTTGGCGGCAATGGCGGCCATGGCTGCAGCCCACCGCTGAGGTTGTCACCCATTACTTCGATTTCCCACCCTAATGATCCCCAATGCAATAATTCATCGACTTTGGATCAAAATGGTATTTTCCACGGACTTCGACGCCAAATGCTGGCAATACAATGGTGGCGCATCACCTCTGCAGAATGCACCTGGCCCGACACTGAATTCGCTTTGTTCATGCTCTTCAATCATCATCTCCAGAATCGATCAGCGGTTCCAACAAAGCTCGAATGATCAAATACCACCTCCGTAGCACCTAAACAGATTTCTACACTGATTATGACGGTATTTAACGATCCGAACACGATACTACATTTGATGGCCAAAGAAGGATTTATCCGTCGATCCGAGGCCCCGTGGTAAGCGAGACTAATATGTGGGCGGAGGAAAGTGAAAAAGATTAGACGAATGCATAGTATCGCTCACTGCGAGGCGAGTCGATCGCCACCGTAGCGATATGGCTTCTCATGTCTTAGTATCATTGGCATAACACTAGCTGAGCCCACACTATATAAAAATATATCTTTTACAATATCTTCTATATATATATCTATATATATACACATACATTGTGTTTGTTTGGTAATTTATTTATTATTTACTAACTCTTCTACTAAGTGTCTTTGCAGGTACCCGGAGGCGCACCACAAAGGTAAATCATTCGCATAAAAATGAAATAAAAGCGAAATGTCGCTAAATTCTCTTCATTTACATCTTTTATGATTATTTGCTTTTATTACTATCTTGTTAAATATATATCTATTTTAAATATTTGCATGCCTAGTTTAAATATCTTTTTGTTAGTTTAATAATTAGAACACCTCTAAAATTGTAGATTGCATGTTGGCACAATATTTTTAAACCTAAGTTTGAACGGACAACCGCAATTTAGCGGATCTTTTAGGATGCCTAACCCCTTCCCTTTAGGATAATAAAGAACCCTTACCTAGAATCTCACATAGTTTCACAGACCTTTAAAATGGAGATCATCCGTAGTATTTTATGCTACATTTTCAGTGTCCTAATTCACTATAATAATTAGGTGGCGACTCCTTAAAAAAAATGCATAACAGGAATCAACCATGATAGCAAGAATCCCGCCACTACCACGCTTAAAATGGGTGTTACAGATAAGCGACTACCGGGATAATCGTTCTTGACCATAACAAACCTAGGTTTATTATTGCTTGGCTTTATTTTTATACCTTAAAATTGATTGCTTTAATTTTGTATGCTTAACTGTTTTAATTGCTACTTGCTTTTATTGCTTTCCTTAAACTGGCATTCCGCTCATATTTCCTCCACTCTGGAAAATTCACATTGTCACACACTACACGCGTTGGTGTGCTCTGCGCACCCGCAAATTTCTTTCAAAATGCCCAAAATTTAGGAGAGTTGGCGCCTGCGTGGAGTTAGATCGGTTCGTCTGATCAGCCACGTAGCCTTCTCACTCGAGTTGTCCGCTCGAACTCGCCTAGTAAGCCAAATCTTAGAAAACTTAAGATAGAACTATACCACCTTTTATTTAAGTCACGACGATATACCTTAGGTGGGTTAATCCTGGTATTAACGCCACGATTAGAAATCCACCAAAACTTGTCGACGGGTTTCACAACCCAACGACCCATTAGCATACTATGTGTAGCGTGACAATGATAGACAGATCCAAGCCTGGTCATGACACATTGAAATTGGAAAAGTGCACCGTCATTTGGTCGTCATTTCCAACAAAACATATCGCTTTAACCTTTGACCTACTTATTATAATCTCGCATATTTGGCGTTTAGGCCGACCTCCGCATAAGAGAGGTCTCTTGCATATTAGGCGCGCGCTGAATTTGCATGCTTTTGTTTACTATTGTTGTCGCTAGCAATTCCGTACATATCATTTAATGCAATAATTACCTTTCAACCCCTGCACATATCATGCTCATAATTCCGCCACAAAGATTCGTATTTTTGCACTTGTTGTTGTCACATTGCAATCGTGATTTCTACTTCGTGAATCGCTGAACAAAGACGATTTGGACTTTGTGAAGATCAACCACCATCCGGCCGAATCCAAGTGAGTCTTTGACTATATTGTCACGCCTTTACATTTTACTATTTTTGTGGCTTGCCTACTCTCACTCATTTGTCATATTTTTGTAGAAGTCCGCCCTCGCAAATAGTCGGCGCGACAACAACAAAAAAAAAAAAAGGAAGAAAAAGAAAAGAAAAAATCATCCCAAGAATGAGTTGAGTTATGTTGACTTAAAGAAGTCGCTTATACCGATTCAACAAAGCATTGCTCTGGGTCTTATATTTTGCATTTCTATACAGATTCAATTGATTACATAGTTCTTTATCATGCATTTTACAACATAATCATTCCGAACTACGCGTGTCTGATTCTCACCATACGGTGTGATACGTAGGCAACCCATCTAGGGTTCGACACCACCACCACAAAAAAAAAAAAAAAAAAAAAAGAGGTACATATTTGGTTCACTCATTCATTGCACGGACATTCGTTATTGCATTTCATTCATTCTATCACATTCATTCATTTTTTCATTACATTCTTTTGCTTTGCATTAGTCTTATAGTGAACAATCATTTGTTTTGCACAGCTTTTACTTTTGCATTTCTTTCATGAATAAATTCTTTCAAATCATAATTTTTATGACATATCTGAACGAACTACGCACACCTGATTCTCGTCAAAGACGAGGTACGTAGGCAGCCCTATTCGGGTTCGGTACCATTTATTCAAAAAAAAAAAAAAAAAAAATATCTTGTTGATAAATACAAAAAATGTTATCCAGAAATACAAAAACATTTTTTTTTTTGCATCATTGTTTGACTTGGTTGATACCAACACAACTGGAGTGCATAGAAAGAAAGTGTAATAATCAATACGGGTCGACTTCGTGGTAAACCATAGATTCTTTTCGTACCTCTTATTCACCCGTAAATGACATTGTCTTACACGCTTCTAAGATAAGAACGAAACCAACCTCATCGCTTTCACGTGCATCAGTGGTGAGTTTTTAGAATCGTTCAATTGCATTGCATCGTGATCTAGAACTTGGCCCGAATATTTGTCGAGGCGAAATCTCGAGTAACACTCGGTGGGAAATGATCGTAGGCTTTCTTTGACCCGCTTTGGGCCTTTTTCAAATTTACCAAATAACATTATCCGTAGTATACCTCCTTCGAGCCTAAAGCCTATTCTTTTGACAACCGCATATTACACCTATACTTTCTCGAAAGACAAGACTATCCCTCTTTTCGCCCGACCTCGAGCGCTTTGTAAATGTGCAAGTGGTCGACAAAATTTCACACAAAGGTCAAAGACAAAAATTGTCAAAGTCCCAAAAGAAAAAGAAAACACAAATGATGACTCACAAAAGAAGAAATCAAAAGCCCCAAGAAAAGAATGCAAGAATAAATTTGGAAAAAGCGGGCTCCAAACGAAAGATTCAATAAGTCGCATGTAAAAATCGGGACAAAAAAAAAAAAAAAAAAAGAGGAAAGAAAAAGAAAGCGGTCAAGATTAAAGCACACAAATATCAAGCACTGACGTAGTCCAACGCCGAGGAGGATTAGTCACTTTTACCCAAATGATATCCATCCTTTCGCCAAGCCTCCATTACAAGCCCACGACAAGCCCTACATGATCTTATATCGAGAGTTCTCACATTAATGATACTTACATGACGCCAAGCCTATGGTATCACAATCGCATTTATCAACATCCTTTCGAGCGTGAGCGCATTTCAAACGCCCCAAAATTCAAAATACCGAATATATGAGAAATGAGACTTTCTTTCAAATGAGGCACTTGAAACGCGAGATTACGCAGTAGTTCAAACCTTGGTCGCAAGCAAGCGCGCCGATACTTAAAAGTTCGAGGTACCATTCAAACTATAGAATTACCCGTGTCACTGATTAGACCGAAAGTGAATAACTAATTCCTAAGCACAATACTAATTGTTGTATCAATCAAGTCGAACGTGATGTCGTTTTTCCACTTTTCAAAAAAATGCATATAAAATAATCATTTTTGCATCACGAACTACGCTCGACCGATTCCTCACGATACGTAGCGCCACATTGGCTTCTGGCCTCATTTTTTGAAAATCAGATACCATTTTTTGCATCACGAACTACGCCTCGACCGATTCTCTCAATGGATACGTAGCGCCTAAATCGCCTTGGCCACACCATTGAAATTTTCTCATCGCTCGCGCGCGATAAAACGCGCTTGTTTATTCTCAAAAGAGATACGAGCAATGTCCGCCAGAGCTAAGTCTTGCCCACGCACTCGCATAACTAAATCGACAATTTTCGAGAAATGCATCGCAAGAGATCATAATAAGGATTCCAAAAGCAATCGCAGATTCAAAGAAGCATTCGCAGATCCAAAGAAGCCCGCCAAAGCATTCACTAACCTTCACAAAGATCCATCAAGTCCGCAGAGACTACATCAAGAAATCGCAGATTCAACAAACCTTCACAAAGATCCAATGAGTCCGCAAAGACTACATCAAGAATCGCAAGATTCACCAACATTCGCAAAGATCCAAAGAAGCCCGCACAGAGGTCGTGACAAGACTCACAAAGATTCAACAAGTTTTCACAACATTCAACACGCCAAAGTAAGGATTTAAACTCAAGATTTGCAAAGATCGCATCAATACAACCGCCATCACACTTTACAGATAACATTTCTACTCATACTATTACATTGCTTATAAATTCACGCTGTCATTTTTGGCTTAACAATTATGCACTAACTTTTGTCAAGTCCGAGCATGCAAGCAAAGAAGAGCCAAAGCTACAAGTCGACGCTAATCAACCACTCATTTCCCAAAACTCACAAATTTTCTTCGAGCGCAGTTTCTTCACATTAGCAGAGGCGTAAAGAATGCAATGTATGCAGCGGCATCGACGATCAACAATCAAAGTTCAAAATCCACAACTAAGTCTAACACATCACTGCATAAAGTCAAATTTGCAACCCACGATCGCACACAACAAAGCTCATATGAGCATTTATTCTACTGCGAGCATCGATACGCCTAGGTAACGACGTTAGCAAAGATCGCGCCACGCAACGACGCCAACAACGATACGCCCAGTAACGACGCCATCAAGATTAAGGTTTACGCAACGACGCTTAGCAAAGATTACGCCTACGCAACGACGCCAAAGAAGAATACGCCCAGTAACGACGCCATCAAGATCAAGGTTTACGCAACGACGCCAAAGAAGATCAAGGCTTTACGCAACGACGCCAAGAAGAATACGCCCAGTAACGACGCCATCGCGATTAAGGTTTACGCAACGACGCCAAGAAGATTAAGGTTTACGCAACGACGCCAAAGAAGAATACGCCCAGTAACGACGCTATCAAGATTAAGGCTTTACGCAACGACGCCAAAGAATAATACGCCCAGTAACGACAACGACGCCATCAAGATTAAGGTTTACGCAACGACGCCAAGAAGATTAAGGCTTTACGCAACGACGCCAGCAAGAATACGCCCAGTAACGACGCTATCAAGATTGGCTTTACGCAACGACGCCAAGAAGAATACGCCCAGTAACGACGCCATCGCGATTGGCGCTTTACGCAACGACGCCAAAGAAGAATACGCCCAGTAACGACGCCATCAAGATAAGGTTTACGCAACGACGCCAAAGAAGAATACGCCCAGTGCAACGACGCCATCAAGATTGCTGCCCACGCAACGACGCCAAAGAAGAATACGCCCAGCAACGACGCCATCAAGATCGCTGCCTACGCAACGACGCCATCTCACGTAAGTCTACGCAACGGCTTCATCCATGTTTCGCCTACGCAACGACGAACATCCGCATCGCGTTTACGCAATGACGCCATCAACGCCTACGATAACCTTGTCTTTTTCAAAGACCACATCACCGCAACCCAAATGTCAATCATACTTCGACATCGACATTTTAATCGCCACTTTGCTTTTTAATTTTGCATCACAACGACCTGTCATCTTGATTTGACATCGACATTTTTCGGGTCTGATCATCCCTATTTTGAGTTCATAGTTTATAAACAGACAAAATCGCTACAGTCAACGCCTTTGTCCAAGACTCTTCCATCATCTCCGCATAAAGAGGACATACTCGCTGATACCAATTTTGACCAATTTTTGTATATTTCGTGCAATTTTAAGTATTTTAGCACACCGCATTTTAATCGTTATTTTGAATATTTTTACATAATATTCTATGTTTATTTCTTCACAAAATGACATCAGATCTTTTTATTTTAAATTAAATTAAGCATTATGTCTTTGTTAATATTATATTTTTTATTTTTATAATATCTCGTGATCTCTTTAAATAACTAATCTAAGACCGCTGCTTTTACTTTTAATCGTGCATTAAACATTTCTTAAATATTGAATTTTAGTATCATCAAGGCTTCGGATTTGCATTTTTATAATCTTGTATCCTTTAAATAATTTTGTTTTAAATAATTAACCCGCTTTGCATTTTGTCAAACCAATCCATTCAAGCCCAATCCGACTAATCCAATACCCAAACCCAATACCCAAAGCCCAATACCCTAAAACCCTAAACCTAATTTTACCCATATAAATAAAATCTTACCCCTAAACAAAAACCTACCCTATGCGATCGATACCCATAACTTTGTCACGAGGTCGCCTACGAAACAACGCTGTAATGGCGATTTTCGCATACGAACGCAGAATATCACGGCTTTCGCCATTTCCGCCACTCCGAAGCCATCGAGACGAAACTTATACCAATAGCTTCGCCTTTCTCAAGCCCGCTATTTCTATAGTACTTGACCGCCGATTCAACCTAAATCGCCGGAAAAGTCGATCGAAAACCCTCGTGCTCCGATCGCCTTCTCGACTTTCCTACGAACTCAGTAACTTTGACGAATCTGGGTCGCTTCCAATACCTTCGCCATCTCCACCCCGTCATTCCTATACCCACCATCGCCTTCGATTCATACTAAATCGCCGATTCATCAAATCAAAACCTCGAACCCTAATCGCCGCCGCATTTTTCCGGCGACTCTGTGCATACAATGGCTCAGGATCGTACCATTAGCTTCGCCATATTAAGGCCGACATTTTGCAACCAACCTCCATCTACAAATCACTCCATCGCCGGACGACTAACTCGAATTTTCCGATTGCTTTTAGCCGCTTTCCTGGCCGCTTCGCATCGCTGGCGTGTGTGATACCACCGTGTTCGCCTTAACAAGCTCTACAACCTCTACTAAATTTCAAGCTCAATTATTCACTTTTGAAATCGCCATTTATTCCGGCCATCACAGAATGGCGGCAATGGCGCGCTGGCAACACCGCTGAGGTTGTCCACCCATTACTTCGATTTCACCCTAATGATCCCCAATGCAATAATTCATCGACTTTGATCAAAATGGTATTTTCCGGCGACTTCGACGCCAAAAAGCAATACAATACGGCGCACTCAAGCAGAATGCAATCTGGCCTCGACACTGAATTCGCTTTGTTCACGCTTTCAATCATCATCTCCGAATCGATCACGTTCCAACAAAGCTCGAATGATCAAATACCACCTCCTAGCACCTAAACAAATTTCTACACTGACATGACGGTATTTAATCGATCCAATACGATACTACATTTGACGGCCAAAGAAGGATTTATCCGTCGATCCGGAGCCCCCGTGGTAAGCGAGACTAATATGCGGGCAGGAGGAAAGTGAAAAGATTAGACGGTAATGCATAGTATCGCTCACTGCGAGGCGAGTCGACCGCCACCGTAGCGATATTGGCTTCTCATGTCTTAGTATCGCTGCATAACACTACCGAGCCCACACTATATAAAAATATATCTTTTACAATATCTTCTATATATATATCTATATATATACACATACATCAGGTTTGTTTGATAATTTATTTATTATTTACTAACTCTTCTACTAAGTGTCTTTTGCAGTATATGCACTCACAAAGGTAAATCATTCGCATAAAATGAAATAAAAGCGAAATGTCGCTAAATTCTCTTCATTTACATCTTTTATGATTATTTGCTTTTATTACTATCTTGTTAAATATATATCTATTTTAAATATTTGCATGCCTAGTTTAAATATCTTTTGTTAGTTTAATAATTAGAACACCTCTAAAATTATAGATTGCATGTTGGCACAATATTTTTAAACCTAAGTTTGAACGGACAACCGCAATTTAGCGGATCTTTTAGGATGCCTAACCCCTTCCCTTTAGGATAATAAAGAACCCTTACCTAGAATCTCACATAGTTTCACAGACCTTTAAAATGGAGATCATCCGTAGTATTTTATGCTACATTTTCAGTGTCCTAATTCACTATAATAATTAGGTGGCGACTCCTTAAAAAAAATGCATAACAGGAATCAACCATGCATAGCAGTAATCCCGTTTTCGACCACGGTTTAAAATGGGGTGTTACACAGCTCAAGAATAGGCATTTAAAAAAAGGTTAGACAAGAGTTGCGGAAATAAAGAAATCATGGCAAAATACTATAGACATATGACAAAGCACGATGAAGAAAAAAAACAACAACTATAGCAAATTAATATGATAATCGAAGTGCAAGAGACAACAAAAAGTAATAGAAATCGAAGGACAAAAAAATTCATTATAATACTATATCGCCTATGATAATGGAAGGAAATGGGAGACAAACACTCTACTACCTACTAATCTTCTACGCTAATACGTATCATCCACAACCTCCTATCTAATGACAAAAGTAATATTAGATCAAAATTATAAAGTAAAATGGGGAGTTATACATTTGTGTATTGATAATAGCGTTTACTATTTCTTGAAGCTCAATCTCCCCCCGGATGAATCATATATCGAGGAGAAACCATTCATAGCAAGGACTTTGCTTGCTATTCATTCCTAAATCCCTTTCACCCAACACTAGCTAACTCGATGGAACGTCAACAGCGGGAATTCCCATTTTATGCTCAAAATGAGCAATAGTCATAAAAGGTCGTGCCATCTTTCTTTCATTTTTATCAATTGAATATTTAGTTTTTTGAAAAAAAACAAGTACTTTCATTATTATTCATTGATAATAAAAGGAACCCGTTGGGAGCGCCACACTCAGAAATGAGCTGAGCTCCATAGTATGTGATTAGAATTTAGTCGAGCTACAAAGCTGTCCAAAACCAAAAGTTAATGTTTATAACAGCTAAACATGGGTGGTTTTCACAAGTCTAATTTCCCCCCTCCCCCTCAAAATTTGATCTTATTTGGTTATTAATAATATCTAGATACCCAGTAATTGGCATCCAGACAAGTGGTGTCCCAAATAGGTCCGATCTCTAATTATCTTATTTACAGCTGTAAGCACAAACCCTAGTCTTTTGTTTGTTAATTATCCTTGTTTAAATTATTCGTTTCTGTTTTATTTGGTAACATTCAGTTTTTGTTTTAATTTAGGGTTTATGAACTATTTTAGCTTTAATTTGGACTATTAAAACTGTAATAAACATGCCTTTGCATTGGAATTCTTCAAATCTTGTTTGTATTAGCAGCTTTGCTTATTTAGTAGTAATACTTATATGATTAGAATTAGCGTTATAGACAGTCTTAACTCTGAATGGTTTAAATGATTTACTATATTTTTGTTGTTGAATTTATTGACCTTTTTCTAACTGATTTAGCTTTTTATTGTTTATATAAATATATTTAGGTAGTTTTGGGTATTCATGTGTTTCTCTGTAAGTTGAATTACTAGCGGTGTAAGGTCTTGAAAAGGAAAGTATGCAAAATGATAGTAATTCCGGTGCAAATTGTCTGTATTGTCTTTTGCTGTTGTTCTGTATCACGGTGCTTATAGTTCGGTTAATTAGTATTTATTAACTGCTAAAACTTTCATTTGACTCCTTTTTTGGGATTTTCATTCAAGTAATATGCATTTGTATCCTTGTGTATAGAAATTGGAATTCTTCAATTCTCATTTGTATTGGCAGCTTTGCTTAATTAATACTTATAAGATTAGAATTAGCCTGATGATGTTATGAAATTAGCTTAAATAACGGAGTGAGAATGTCTGAGGTGTAGTAGTCATTGTTGCATAAGAATTAGCCTATTTTTTTGGTTAAAAATCATTTTGCAAACTGTTTAAATTGTTCGTTTCTGTTTTTGTTTCGTAAGATTCAGTTTTTATTCTGCATCGCCGTGCTTATAGTTCGTTCAATTAGGGTTTATTAACTGTTAAAACTTTCATTTGACTCCCATTGTTGGACTTTTCGTTGCAATAATTGGGAAAATTCAGTTCTTATTTGTATCGGTCTAATGTTTGCATTGAGTTAGGTTGTCTACATCACACCCTTTTGGGTGCAACCCTTCCCCGGATCATGCTAACACGGGATGCTTTGTGCACCGGGCTGCCCTTTTTACTCTATTGTTTTTGTTGACTTCATTGGCCTTTTCTAACTGCTTTAGCTTTTTATTTTTTGAGGTGGTTTTGGGTTCATGTTTTTATTTGTAAGTTGAATTACTACTGGGTTACGGACTTAGTAAGGAAAGTATGCAAAACGATGGCAATTGTGGTGCAAACTGTTTAAATTGTTCTGTTCTGTTTTGTTTCTAAAGGTTCAGTTTTTATTCTGCATCACAGTGCTTATTGTTCGTTTAATTAGGGTTTATTAACTATTTTAGCTTTAATTTAACCCCCTTTTGTACTTCCATTACAATAAGATGCATTTGTATCCTTGTGTGTAAAAAATAAAATTCTTCGTTTCTTATTTGTATTGGCAGCTTTGCATATTTAAAAGTGCTAATTTGATTAGAATTAGCCTTATAAATAGTCTAAATTATTGTCTAATACTCTGTTTTCATGTTGTTGAATTTATCGACCTTTTCTAACTGCTTTAGCTTTTTTGTTGTTTAAATATATTCAGGTGGTTTTAGGTATTCATGTGTTTTTTGTAAGTTGAATTACTAGTGTTGTAAGGACTTGTTAAATATCATTGTGCAAACTGTTTAAATTGTTCCATTCTGTTTTGTTTCTTAAGGTTCAGTTTGTTCTGCATCACGGTGCTTATAGTTCTTTTGGGTTTTATCAACTATTTTAGCTTTAATTGGACTCCCGTTTGGACCTTTTCATTGTAATAACAATCCGTTGCACCTTCCTTATGTATACAAATTAGAATTATTCAATTCTTATTTGTATTGGCAGCTTTGCTCATTTAATAGTACTTTATATGATAAGATTTAGCCTTTTAGATTGTCTAAATGTAAATTGTTAAAATTATTTTGCCTGATATTTTATTTGTCTTGTTGAATTGTTGACCTTTTCTAACTGTTTATCTAATACTTATGTGGTTAGAATTAGCCTTGTAGAAAGTCTAAATATAAATGGTTTTAATTATTTTGTCTGATAATCTATTTTATGTTGAATTCATTGACATTTTCCAGCTGCTTTAGCTTTTTAATGATTTCTTTACATTCAGGTGGTTTTAGGGATTCATGTGCTTTTTGTAAGTTGAACGGCTAGTGGGGGTAAGGACTTGATAAGGAAAGTATGCACAACGATAACAATCCTAGTGCCCCAGGAACACCTTCAGGACGAATTCGTCGTCGCAGAGGATCAAATGAGGTGACTTCACCTTTTTATAGTGTCCAATTTTTTTAACTGTGATATTTGCTTGATAACCGAGAAATTTGTTTTGAAACTTGGTAGATAATGTGTTTTCCCCTCTATTCTTCTCCACTTAAATACCAAATTTTCTTAATATCCGTCGCCCTTTTCCCGAATTTACAGGTTCCTTCAGAAGTTGCCAAAGCAAATGGAAACCATTTGCTTGTTAATGATCGGTCCAAGTACAAATCAATGCTTATCCGTGCATATTCATCTGTGTGGATGATTGGAGGCTTTGCTTTCATCATTTACATGGGTCATCTTTATATTTGGGCCATGGTAGTTGTTATCCAAATATTTATGGCAAAAGAGTTGTTCAATCTACTTAGAAGAGCGCATGAAGACCGACAACTTCCTGGTTTCAGGCTATTGAATTGGTGAGTAAAATCAGTATTACGTGAACTGGCCGTCTTATTTTCTCATCTTATATCTGCCATATCAAGCGTGCATATTCTACTTCTTTTGGAATATCTCACAGTGGGATTGGTTCATGTCATACCCAACCTATGATTAAAAAATTATCTTCCTTACAACATTAGCTGGGAACTAAAGTATATAGTGCAGGTAACTGTATAGAATCTTTTGGATGTGCATTTATTTTCCTTTTATTTATTCAAACTATATGGAATAAGTTTGAGTCATGCAAGCATTAAGCCTCCGTTTTAAGTCATTTAGACTTTAGAATTATTTAGAGGCATTAGCCACTCTAAGGTGCAACAAAATCCTGCCTCTATTTATATGAAAATATCTAATAAATGTTATGAATGCCAATTATCTGCCTTGAGCCTTTTGAAGTTGATTTTCATTAAATAGAGCATATGGTGTCCGGTTCAACTTTTTCGGTGGATGTCAAATTAACTATTGTTAAATGTGCGTAAACTACAATGTTGAAGGCTTGAAGCTATAGTAATCAAATAAAAGTGTGCTCTTTCTAACAATTTAAACTTTTAGATGAGTTGGTTACACACTTTAACATAGTATCAGAGCAAACAGAGGTTACACATTCAATTCTCACAGCTATCATTATAAAAAAAACTCACGTTTGGCTCATGAAAAGATCAAGTCTACACTTGAAGGAATATGTTGAAGATATAATTAAGTATGATCTCTAACGACTAACTTTTAGATGAGCTGGTCACACACTTAAATATACAATATTGGTGCAACACGATGACAATCAAATTCTTGTATAAATTGTGATTAGAAGAAAAAATTATTGGTGCAACGTGATTACAAGAGGAAAGTGACATTAACTAACTATTTGAGTATAAAATGTCGTTTGTTTGGCAGGTACTCTTTGTCCATAATTAATTTCCCAACATTGTTATTGGTCGCAAAATTTTGTCCTTTTTTATAAAACAGATTTTTTCATACGCTTTCAATATTATACCAATATTTACCATAAAAGAAGTAATGTGAGTTAATAAAATTTATAGAAGTAACATGAGATACTTTTATATCGAAAAGGAAAAGATTCAACTTAGAAAAGTTAAACGTAATTGAATCACTTCTATTTAAGTATGAGAACTTTCAATTTTTGCAGCTACGATAGCAAAAAGAAGGCACTTAAATTGAGATGGACGGTGATGTAAACTCATATGGGTATTCACACAACATTAACTACAACAACTAGGACTCGTTTTTTTTTCTTTTTTGTTTGTATATGTAAACAAAAAAAGAGGGATCTGATCCCTGATCGCTCAATTTTTTATCCACTAGAACATATTGCCTACGAGAGGTTGGCGAACTGTAGATTTCCCATCTATATCCAATCCTAAGGAGAATAGAAGCGAGTAGCTTCCAGCATGTCTTGTAGTTGTAGTCTTTTAACTTATGTAGTTGTCGGCCTTCCTACACACTTGTGTCCACCATAATGCCTCCTCAGTTTGGGACAAAGCCAAGCTGATATATACGATAGGCGAAGGAAAGACTCCCATTTTGTAGCGCCTAGGAAATGCAAGTTTGATCAAGAATTGGATAGGAGAGGTGGAATAAAGGGATTGTAATGGATTTAGGAGTCTTTGTGCCAGCGGCATGCAATGAGAGTCGCATGTACGGTAACAGGGGGGTTCACATCTATAAGTGAATTTTGGCCATTCGGGGAAGAGGAGAGTTGTTACTATGAGGTCTTAGTTGTTAGTTTAGGTTAGCTATCAGGTTTTTCTGTGGAACTAGGACTACTTCTACCAACTAATGAAAATTGCCTAACTTACGTGATGAAACCTCCAAATCATCAGTTTCTGAAGATTAAACAGGCGGATGCACTGTTGCTTTGCACATTTTGGACGCCTTATAGTTGCAAATGTTGAGTGCCAAAACACGTGATATACAGTTGCATATTGTAGCTGACTCTATCCTGAAGATTGGAACTATATATCATATTGGCATGATTTCATGGTTTTCTCGACTCTTCTTTCTGACTTTGCTAAATTCCTACTTCTTTTCCAGGCACTTTTTCTTCACAGCAATGCTGTTCGTATATGGCCGTATGCTAAGCCAGAGGCTTGTCAACACGGTTACTTTAGACAAGGTCCTATACAAGCTTGTCAGCAGATTTGTTAAGTATCACATGGTCACGTGTTATTTCTTTTATATTGCAGGTTCGTTCTATCTGTTTAAGCATGTCCTTTCATTTAGTGTTTCAACCTCGAAAGCATTTCGCAATTTGACAATACCCAAGATGTAAAATAACAAGTTGTTGGTATACTGCTGTCCTGGGGTGGCATAATTCAAGCTTTGGCTGGTCGCCTATGTTGTTCGGACTCTTCAAAAATCCTGCTGAGGTGAGGATCCGACACGGGTGCGACCACATTTTTGAAGGGTCCGAGCAACATAGCTGGTCACAATACATTTACATGTTTTGTTGATTGTTTGAGAAATTTTACCAAGTGTTCTCTCTCCTTTGAAATCAGGTTTCATGTGGTTCATTCTAACACTGAAGAAGAAGATGTACAAGTATCAATTTAGCCAGTATGCATGGACGCATATGATTCTAATTGTGGTGTTTACGCAATCCGCTTTCACTGTCGCCAATATTTTTGAGGGAATTTTCTGGTAAGGCGCCTTCAGTTTCATAGATATTTCTCCCTCTGTTTCAATCTGTGTCTTACTTTCCTTTTTTAGGTTGTTTCAAAAAGAATGTCATTTTCTATATTTATTATTTAGTAACTCTTCAATTCCAACATCTTACGAGACATGTTTAAGACCACAAGATTTTAATGGCATTTTGGTACATTTTACACATTTTTTAGCTTAAGACCACAAGTTTCAAAAGTCTTCTTTATTTTTTTTGAACCCCGCACCAAGTCAAACTAAGATACATAATTTGAAACAGAGGGAGTATTATCTTTCTTTCTCCACCACCATAGGTGATATTGGTTTGAGATGAATCTAAATGGAAGAACACAGATAGTGAGGATTCATATAGCTGACCCCAACTTGTTCGTAATCGAGGTGTAGTTGCTGACATATCCACCACAAATAGAGAAGGAAATTGATGTATTCACTGACTAAACTAATCTACCATAACTACCCTAGCATACCGACCCTACCCTCTCTAGTACGTGTTGGAGATAATCTACTTTGTTTTGGAAACAAATCATTATGTCCAAGCTTCAAGTTTTAGTCCCTTTGCTCTTGGTGAATATATCTAGTAGAAATGCTTGGCGGGCATCTTTTAGTTCTTGGGGAACATACATTTTTTACACATTGCCCCATGTTTGTATTACTCTCCTTTTGCGTTTTATTTATTTTCTTTTTTTGTTAAATTGAACATAGATATAGAACTTCAAACACAGATTAATTTTAATGCAGGTTCCTGCTTCCAGCTTCGCTCATCGTGATCAATGATATAGCTGCTTATTTTTTCGGTTTCTTCTTTGGACGAACTCCTTTGATCAAATTGTCCCCTAAGAAAACTTGGGAAGGCTTCATTGGAGCATCTATTACAACCATTATCTCTGCCTTTCTGGTAACTGTTATTTTGGTGCAATAGTAATGTGCAGTACACTTATACTTCCAGTACAGTACATTGGTCTTTCCTCCAATTTGGAATGTTTGGATAGTGGGCCTATGTTTTATCCTACTCTTATGTGGTTATGCTACCTTCTCAAGACAGACTCGTCTAAATTCGCATGCTTAGAATTGTGATGTTGCTTTTATGTATGTTATAGAATTACACTAAAGAATTTTTCTTCTGAACAGTGTTTGAGAAGGTATATGGTTTTTTTTGGAGATATTCTAATCATTATTTGTTGTTTTTTCAGCTTGCAAATGTTTTTGGTCGTTTCCAGTGGCTGACATGCCCCAGGAAGGTAATTTTTTTTTTCCGTAAAGTTTATTACCTAACAAGGTGGAGGTAAGGTCTGCGTACACTCTACCCTTCCCAGACCCCATGTTGTGGAATTTCACTGGTTATGTTGTTGTTTCTCTGTTAGCTGGTAGACTAGCTGCTCAACTTTGAAAACTTAACTTCGATATTTTGTAATGCAGGACCTATCTACTGGTTGGCTTGATTGTGATCCTGGACCACTGTTTAAACCAGAGTATTTTACTTTGCCAGAATGGTTTCCTGCATGGGTAAGTTCTCTGTCAGCCCTGGAAACTTAAACTTGTGTTTGTGTGTGCTCTTGTCAATTCTATTACAGACCTGTTTTATCGCAGAAGCTTTTCTTTTAATCATAACTTGAGCATGCATTTGTTTTGCTCATCTCTATTACTCTTTAAGAGGCATCCACTTTTTTACCCTTCTTCATGGTGAATTTGTAATTACATGTCTATGGGATTCTGTGTGTGGGGGTGCGTATATGTACACTTACATACATATACTATACACTATTCTGAAATTTGCAGTAATAAGTTGCGTAAGTGATGAATTCCGTCGTGTTAGGCGTTTCTGTTTTAACTATTTTTGTGAATCAATTTTGACCACTGTACCAAAATCAGTATTTCTGTATCTAACAATCAATAAATATTTAAGAATATCCTTTAAAATCATTATTGGAGAGTAGACCACAGTTCAAATCCCCGTAGAGACAAAAATGTTTGGTGATCTCTTCCCATCTACCTAAATTTTGTTGGGCAGAGTTACTTGATACTTGTGCTGGTGAAAAGTGGCAGGACCCCGTGGAATAGTCGAGCTGCAACAAGCTGTGACTTGGACACCACCTTTATAAAAAAAACATTTACCTAAGAGGGCGGAGTTTTAAAAGTGATTTTGAATAACTCTCGGTTTAACACAATTTCTGTAGGTTATAACGTATAGTGTAAAATGTGGTCCTTTAAATTCATTGCTACTTATGCCAGGTTTTCCTGTTGCAAATGCAAAATAAAGTACGGCCATGAGTTATGGTGTTTGGACTAAAACAACTTTCTGTTATGTTGATCTCTTTTGTTTTTGTTTTTGTGAGTTTTCGATGTTGGGATAATCTTTTTTACGTTTTGATACATATTTACTTGGTCCTAAAATAGTTTTTGAGGTTTTCTTGAGTAGAAAAAATAAATTTAACGTATTTAAGGGAGAAAAAGCTCCATTTGAACAGAAGTTCTTAATTATTGTTTCCTAACATAACAGCACTAACAGAAAGTTACAGTCACTACTTTTGCATACTACGCATTTTTATCTTTTGATCCACGTAAATTAAAAAACTAATCGTAGATGGCAAATAAGAAAGTGTTGGGCCATCATACTTTTGATCTGTGCAAGAACAAGTGCAATTACCTTAATGCTGTTGTAACTAGAGTATTTAAATTCATTTCAACTTTTCTCTGAAATATTTTTTTGATAAGATAATAATTTTATTAACAATTGGGGAAATTCCATTTACAAGCCGTATACCAAAAGAAAAAAACCTACACCAAAATAAGGTTCTCAACACTAGAGATCTCATCCTGTATGCAAATTGGGACCTCGGAAGTATACCAAAAAGAGACTAAAGACAAAACACTACTCCGTATTTTTACAAAATCAAGCTCCAGCTCTTCATAAGCCCTCATATTCCTCTCTTTCCAAATGACCCACATGATTGCTAAGGGGGAAACGCTCCAAGCCCTCGGGCATTTCTTCCCACATGATCTAAATGAATGTTCTTCAGCTATAGTCAATACAAGGTACTAAACTATTAAATTTTTTGGGCGTGATATGAAGTTAAGTGTTTAGAATTTTGTTAAATGTTACTCCCTCCGGTTCAAAATAAGTGTCCACTTGCCTTTAGCACACCCCTAAGAAAATACTAACTCCTAGAAAAAATAGGTATGTTGCCTAAACTACTTTTAATTAAATACTACCTAGTTAATATGAGGTAATGCTTTTATGCACTGGTAAAGTTGTTGCCATGTGACCAGGAGGTCATAGGTTTAAGCCGTGGAAACAGCCTCTTGCAAAATTGTGAGGTAAGGCTGCGTACAATAGACCCTTGTGGTACGGCCCTTCCCCGGACCCCGCGCATAGCGGGAGTTTAGTACACCGGGTTGCCCTTTTGCCCTAGTTAATATAGTTTCTTGATTACAAATGGAAAATGGTGAACTAAAGTGATTTTGTATAGAAAATAAATATTCAAGTAGGTTTGAGTTTCCATTATGGGTGCTAACAAGGTGCTTTTATAATATAATATTCCAACTGGTGAAAATGACTACTAATATGATATTTACTTCTGGATGTGACATTTATCACAATGCCTTCTAATTAACTGTTGTCAAAACTAAGTTGTGAAAGATCTGGTTTTCTTCAAGTATCAAGACATCTGATTTTCTTCAAGTATCAAGTCTTGTGATAATAGTGCTTAAAAGCATTCAAGAGATACTAATGCGATTGGTATAGTTTGATTCTTCTAATACTATACCTGAGAGCTGAGATTAAGAAGTGGTTCATACTGCATGAGAAATGTAGCTGTTTTCAGCCTATTGCATAATAAGCTGAAGTTATCTTTGATTCTTATTTCTGCAGTTTCTTTCGAGAGAGATTGCTGTTTTGCCTGTACAATGGCATGCTTTATTGCTTGGCTTGTTTGCTTCTATTATAGCTCCTTTTGGAGGCTTTTTTGCTAGTGGCTTTAAGAGAGCCTTCAAGATCAAGGTACAATAGTCACTATTTTTATCTTAATTTCTAGATGCCTTACTAGGTCCTTTACTATTACCATACTGATTAATATGGTTTATCTCTGTCTATTCACTGTAGGATTTTGGTGATAGTATACCCGGACATGGCGGTATGACAGATAGAATGGATTGTCAGGTAAGCTTAAGGACACTTGATAAATTTTCAATTCTTGCTGTAATATATTTTTCCGATTTCCAATTGTTCCCAAATGTGGGCATTAGGATAGTCTGTAGAAAAAATCCTTCTAATTATTAGTTGGTGACTTATCCTGACTGATACAAGATGTAAAATCCAGTGTCAAGTCGTTTTCTATTATGATGCAACCACCTCGTGAAGGGGTGTTAGTTTTTAGGAGAGATTATAAAGAGGGGGGCATGGTGGAGTAGTTATATGTTGAACAGTAGTAAACCCTCAGTACGTCGGCATAATTCATCCCTAAACAAATAGAATATGTTGATGTGGATCACAAAATGGATCTATCTCAATAGCTAATTATGAAAGAACCGACACCTGAAGGGTGAAATTGACAGAAGGTTCTTACCCTTACCCCGACAAATAATAATATAGTAGGAACAGCCAAAGCCATGTTGCATACTGATTTCGACCTCTTACATCGATTACTAGAATTATTATTTTCAGAGACTGGAATTATTCTTTCTTGTGCTTCACCTTTCCCTCGTGCATAACTTTCCTTGCTGAGCAGTAGTACTTTGTAGTATAGGTGTCTAACGGGTCAGCCCGGTCCGGACCGGTAGCCCATTACCGGGTTTAACCGGTTCCGGACCGGTTACCGGTCCGGTTCACCGGACTACCGGGCCAACCGGTCCGGGTCGTTACCGGATTCCATGTTGGCCCGTGCGGTTCCGGGTCAGAACCGGTCCAACCGGTCCGGTTTCTATTTTTTTTTTTTTTTTAATTCTAGTATTTATTTTCTATAATATAAACTAAATTCAATTTAAATATGTAATATAATAATATAATATATAATTTAGTTGTATATATTAAAATTGAAACTTTAAAGTTAACTTTTGATTTTATAGTTTATAACTTTATACTTTATAGTTTATAACTTTATACTTTATAGTTTATAACTTTATATTGTAAATTTGTAATTATACTTTTAATAATTTATTAGATTAGTAGATATATCATATAAGTATATAACATTATAACTTATAAGTAATAACAGATTAACAACTAAATAGATAGTAAAATTAAAATTAATGATAAGATGTAAACTTTTGAACTTTCATAACGTTAATAAGAGTACATAATGAAGTAATAATAATTTTATTTACATATTATGCATCCTTTTGCAAGTTCTTCAGAATCTATAGGTTGATTGAATTGGTTATGCTCCATAGCCTCTAACCGAGTATTAATTCATCCCGCCTCCGCTCCCGCCTTCCAAAATATTGCCTATTTCTTCATCTTCGATAATCAACGCCTCCACATCCTTGATTTCTTCTCTCCGATCCGATCCAATCCCTGCGCACTAACACTTCTAATGTGCTTCCACCCAACGAGTGACGCGTGTCTCCTATTTGATCTCGTGCTTGGCTAAATGCACTTTCGTAAGCCACCGCTGAGATCGACACATTAAGAACATCCCGCCATCGCCGCAAGTACCGAATTGCCTTTGTTATCCCGCCACCATTGTAAAGTGGTCAAAATTTTTCTTGACTCACTGCTTTTGCAAATAAAATTGCATCTCATCGCAAGATCGGCTTGTGGTTGGTTGTGTTGTAAAAGTGCTCCATATGTCTAAAAATTCTTCTTCATCGCCATCATCATCAATCCTGCAGTGTAGACACGTAACCGTAACTAGAAGGAATATTAGTAGCAGAGTTGGTGTTATCATGTAATGTAGCATAATATTCATATAATGTAGTTAAATTAGTATCAAGTTTACTTATGCAATCAAATGAAGATGGAGTTTCGCTTGACCTATTTCCATATAATTATATAAACTAAATATTAAATTATGACAATCTACTTTTTAATGTAAGGATTTAAGATCGCACCAATACAATAAACATCAGAATAGGAAAAAATATTTTTAAACTTTTCAAACATAATCAGAATCGCATCTTTATATTTCACATTTGATTTTAACCCATAAAGTAAATATGAAATTTCAAATTTATATGAGCTAAAGCATTACAAATCGTTGGGTAATAAGATCTCGAAAATTCAATACTAGTTGTAAAATTTACGTAAAAATTTTAAAAGTTCACCAATTGATTTCAATGTTCGCTTGCTAACATATACATCACGTTTACAATGCGCATTTGCAACATGTGTTATGGGTCTTTATACTTATAACATTCTTTAAAAATAAATAAGTATAATTCCACCGTAATAATCTCTTCCGACATGAATTTAGGTCTCAAATTAAATTGTTTACATTTTTCTTTAAATTCTATAATTCTATTTTTCCTATTATTACCTGAATAACTCCAATGACTCTTTTGACAAGTTTTATTTCAGTGAAAATAAATCAAGACCACTTTTAACAATTAAATTATAAATATGACACAACGAACATGAAATATATCAGAAGTGGTGGTTGTACTTTCGCTTTAAAAATCTACAAAGAAGCAGATTATTAGATGCATTATCGAATGATACACAAAGTATTTTATTATAAAGATTATATTTTTGGGCATAAAAACAAATAGTTTCGCTTATATATTTTCCAAGATGACTTTGATCCTCGCCATACGCAAAGCAATAATACGTTTTTCCATTCTAAAATTTTCATCAATCCAATGACAAGTAATTGTTAAATAATCATAACCGCTCAACGATGTCCAATGTCCAAGTAAAACTAACATGGCATGGAAGGTTAGCAAACAAATATTGCAAGAAAATAACATAATCATTATGAAGTCTAAAAATATCTCTAGTAGTACTACGAGGAACACCTTTAAAAAAGGATTATATACTCTTTGAATATATGTAATTAAATATGAAGAAGCAAAAGAAAAAGGCAAACAACCTCCGACAATCATTTTTGCTAATTCAACGCGATCTTTTTGGATCGTACTTAGCCAACCCCGCTTAATGGATTAAGTTGTTGTTGACCGGTTCTAAATTAGGGACAAGATTCCATCGCGCTTGATGACCGAATTTTATATGTCTACCTATAGTGCCCGCCCCGTCACCACCCCGCCTTATGTTTATAAGTTCTCCCACAAATATTACATTTAACTCTATCAAGACTACAACTTTATCATAAAAGAGCCACACTTTACTCCTTTTTCTTCTTGCTACTGGTTCGTAAAGGAGGTCTCACGACTACCACTAGCGCACTAACATTGATGAAGGAACACTAGTAGGTGTAGGAGGTTCTTGTTCTTCAAATTCATCAATATCATCTAATTGAACGTTATCACATTCATTATCTTCTATTCCAAAATCTTCTTGCATTTGATCATAATCTATATTTTGATTAGATGATGAAGAACCTGCAAATTTTTTACCCCTTGAACTAGATTTACTACAAGATCCGACGCAATTCCCCTTAGTAAAGACATTATAAAATATTTAAATAATCAACAAATAAATATGACAATTTAATAAAATAATTAGAGAATGAAACGAGTGTACTAAACTTGATTCGTAATTCAATAGAAACTCAAGCTCAAGTCTTAAGGCCTTGCTACTTTGAATTTGAAAACTAATAATATTAATAACTTGAAAATTGATAATAAAGATAATTAAGAGAGTATGAGAATAAGAGAATTGAGAGAAATGTTGTGTGATAAAAATGAAGAAAATGTAGAGAATTTATAGATTTTTTAAAGGGTAAAAATGGAATTAAAATAAATAATTAAACAAAACAAAAAACAAAAAAAAAATTAAAAAAAAATGACCAACGGTCGAAATGACCGTTGGCCAGCCCCTGCCCCCCCCCCCAGCCCCCCTCCCAAGCCCAACGGTCGAAATGACCGTTGGGCAATTTTTTTTATTTTTGTTTTGTAACCGGTCCGGTCCGGTCCGGTTAACCGGTAATGGAACCGGTTTTCCAATACCGGGCCTTACCGGTCCGGGCTGTACCGGGTTTTGAAATGACCCGTGCGGGTTGGGGTTGGGGGACAATCCGACCCCCAACCCGGTATGTCCTTACCGGTCCGGGCCGGTCCGGTTAACCTACCGGGTCAACCGGTCCGGTTCCGGGTCAACCCGGACCGGTTGACAGGTATACTTTGTAGTTCTAATCTGAATGGCCGAGATTGTGATTTTTTTTTCATAGAGTTATGTTTCTGCAGATGGTGATGGCTGTTTTTGCATATATCTATCATCAGTCCTTTGTCGTGCCACAAAACTTGTCAATTGAGATGATCTTGGATCAGGTATGTTTCTCGAGTTCACGTGAAAACCCCGAAAAAATCTTGATGAAATACAACTGTTAGTGTCGATTGATGTTCTTGTACTATGGTGTAGATAATACTGAACCTCACATTCGAGGAGCAGGTAGCTGTGTACACGAGACTTGGGCAGATCATCCGGGAGAAGACGTTTGGAGAATCCTGAGTCTGATTGATGTAGCCTTCAGATAAGAAAATCTTGTATATGTTCTCTCTTTTTGTTTTTCCCTCAGAACTTAGCATTTCCACTGGCCTTGACTTTTCGCGAGCTGTACAGTGCTTCTCCTCTTCTTTTTCCATTTAGATATTTCGATAGTTAAGTGAATCTCTATCTTCCCCAAATAATAGGGCATGATGAAGCATCATTTGTCAAAATTCCTGTGCCAATTGGTTAAGTGACTCGATCCATACCTAATTGACATGGTTTCCGTGAGGAATGACAAGGCTAAACTCGCTGGTTGAAGAGAGCACTGAATACTTGAAAGGGGGAGTTGCATTTCAAATAGTCATCTATTGTGACGTTTTAAATGTAGCTTTGACAGAACTCAGAAGAAAGATGATGCATGTTAGACATGGAGTTTGTATTCATGGCATAATTTCCCTGATTACTGGCAGGAGTTTGATGTAATTGGCAGCATTTTCATAGTATCATTGTGTATTTGATATTTGCTTCTTGTGGAATCGCTACTAATTTATGTAAAACAGTTCCACAATTCTCATCTGGACTTTGTTATCCGTGTTGTAAGCAGTGTGTTGCTGATATGATCTTTGCATAAGTAGCGCAATGTTTAGTTTTTAGTATCAATCTCTGTAATTTATGGAGTCTAATAAAAAGCCAAGCAAGCGTTACTTATGGTGGAATTCATGTATTATTTTAAACGAGATTGTGAAATAGTAATGTGTATTAGCAATATGTGGACAATATTATCTAAATATACTTTTATTGTTGAATAGACTATCCCTTACTACAACCCATGCATTATTTTTGGTGCGACAATCTATGCATTGTATTGCTGTTATTATCTTTGGATAATTAGTGCAAATGTAGCTTTAAGTATCAAACTCTGCGTAATTAATGGAGTCCAATAAAAAACCAAACGAGATAATATTATACGAGATTGTGAAATAATAATGTGTATTAACAATGTGCGGACACTATCTTTCAATAGACGATCCCTTACCACAGTCCATGCATTATTTGTTTATCTTTCAATAGACGATGCCTTACTACAGTCCATACATTATGTATGTTATTCATCGCGTAATAATCCAAATGCTATTTTTCAGGCAATGCTAGACCGTGAACCAAATGACCCTCCTCTAATAGTATGAAGAAAAGAATATTAATCCTTGGATTATTCTTAAATGGGATAAATGCTAACCAAATTTAAGTAGACAACTTGAACATTCCTACATAATTTTGCGTTGAACTAATAGTAGATAGATTTTGACATCTCAAATTAACGTAAGAGACAAAGACAGTTCACAACAAGTGAAAATTCTGAAGGTAGTCGTTGAGAGTCCATTACAATAATGTAAATGCCTAAAATGAAATAGAAGAATGACATTGCATATTTACCAATAGTAAGACCTTAGAATACATCCAGTGCTTCAAATGTGACCTTGAAGTCTAAATGTTAACCACTGAATAAGCTATCGATCTTTAAAAGCATAGGGATTTATTCATCCTTCATGCAGAGTTAGGGAGCAAGAAAAGTGGCTGCGAAGCAACTATTTTCTTTACTTTTTGCAAACACAATACAAAAATATTGCCAAAGCATAACTGAATCACTAGCATTTTCTTTCCCTTTTTTTAAGAAAAATATCTTCACTACACCTTTTGGCTGTGATTGACATAATCAATCATAATTGAGTAGCTTCCATATGTAACAAGAATATGACTAGATATCTCAACTTCTTTTGTCCAAAAGAGTGAGGAACTGTCTTGACATTGCAAAAAAACTATGTTCATTCACAGCTGGTTTGGCCGTATGGTTCCTTACCAGATGAGCCATATACGCATTTCTGTTCTAGAAAATGGGCAAAAGCCTTTGCTCGCCATCGGATCTTCTTTCTCACTCGATAGTAGTAAATCATGATCCAACAAGCCCTTTGTAGCGAGCGTAAGAGATTATAAGAATGAAAAACACGGCACAGAAGATGCCACTACCAGTTACCACCTGCACAGCATTACACCAACCATCAACCAAATAGCTAGTGAGTTTTCCCCTAAAGGTATGGTACTCAGACAACAATATTACAGCTGGTCAGCACTAATGAGTGTCAAACTTACCCATTTAAACATGTAGCCATGATCATTATTCCAAGAATATGGGATGTTCATCCCAAAAATTCCAGCAATCAAAGAGTAGATAGACAAGCATACGGTTCCTGAACTGAGAAAGAGTTCTAACTGCAGCCAACATGACGAAAGCCCATGAACATAGACACAACTCTCATCGTGAGTTCAACAAAATTGTCAAAAATACAGTAGGAAAAAAAAAGATAGTAAAACATAGGTATGGGATTAAGATATGCCAATGAAGAGCACCTGAATGAGCTGATTTCGATGATTGTCCAGCTGAAATAAGAAACATAAGGTTTACCATCATAACCCATTCAGATGAATCATATCAAAAAGAAAATTATCTTGCCATTTCAACTACCTGAATGTTTATGTAATCTTCTGTGTTGTCAATATATTCTCGTAGCTGCAAATCAAAATACAATATTAACTGGAAAACGAAAAATAAAATGCATTCAACATTTCACTCGGAACTGAAAATTCCCAAAGAACAAAATCTAAAAGATCAGTGCATTTCCACCCATCTAATAGTCATGTCAGAAAGGCCATCATTTGGAACAAAAGGTGCACATGCTTGTAAATAAAGGAAACCGAAGGGCAAGGCGTTGTGTTGAATGAATGGATTCAATGAAAGCAACAAAGATCGAAGGCCTCATCCATATTCACAACCATCTCAAAACTACTTCATTTTTCAACATTTGCCAACTCAGAAAAAATTTATCTAATTTTTGTATCTTCAAACCTAAAGATGCATGAGAGAAAAGGTAAAAGAAGGCGATAACAATTCAGATTTGCTCTCTGCCCATTAAAAAAACAATGACCACCAGTATTGACAATTGAAGAGCATTGAGAAGAGAGGTAAAAGGAAAGGGATTTACTTTTGTGCCAAAGTAAACTACTGAGATGGATTTGTCAAAATATTTTATTTTATCAAGTGATTCTGCCAAATACTAATCAACAACATACGAGAGGAGAAAATGGCAAAGCGAAAAAAAAGCACCACAGACTGGAATTGTAAGGAAGAGAAGACCCAATTCCAAGAGAAAAGAAAATAAACATGAAAAATATTTTTTTGTGTGTGGCGGGGGAGGACTGGACTATTTGATCAAGTCCCGCTATTCAATAGTTTCCAAAGTAACTTTAGAGGCAAGCATACAATAATCGTTAAGACTCTTATAGCCATCTAAAAAGTAATATGCTATATAGAGGCACATTGACCAAATTTAAAGAGACTGTCAAACTTGAACTCCACAAAAAACACACATGCACCTAAAGATTCTCAAAGGCTTTGTCAGCTTAAAATATCAAACTTCACATCACTAAAACTAAAAAGGGCAAAACTTGCATACCGTAGTTAGTTTATTAAAAGTGCCATCAATTTGCATGAAGTAAGCCTGCAAGAAAGAGAACCACTTCCTTGTAAGTATGCTCAATAGAAGCATTTTTCCAGCTTTTCCTTCTCTTAGGTATAACGAATGATGGCATCAGACGAAGTTTACCTCCAATAACATTTCAAGCTCTTCAACATCATTCTCATCCCCCCGAAATGTTGCAATACTTGCTCTACTAGCCCTAGATATCTTTGAGCCAATGGTAGGTGAGGCAAGAAACCAACTGGCTGCACCTGCTCCACTTACAGGTGATGCACCAGCCAATTTTCTGGACAAATAAAGGTCAGCCATGTCATCATCATCATCCAGAAGTTGCTCAAGCTCATCTCTCACCTGGAATTAAGTACATAAAGAAGCAAACATAATGAGCTGATGACTGTTCAGTGCATAGCTGACAAAGGATAGCAAAGGCAGCCGGGAGCGTCGATATTACACTGCTAGTGTGTTCTCCTGTATTTGGGGGGATAAGTGAAGATTTTATGATATCAAAAGAGCTATAAGGCCATCACAAACTGTCTAGTGCATTGAGCAACTGAAGGAGGCCAGTTATATCATTTACAAGGTTCTGTTTGCTTAATAGAGGAAAAAGATAGACCCATATTAAGGCTAATTAGATTTTCCTTTTTGCCTTGCAAGAATTAAAAAAAAAAAACTATCCAAACAGTCCATTAAGTGCCTGTTGGAACTGTATTCCAAGTGTTGGTGGCCTTTTTGCTCAGGTCCTTACGTTTCTGATTCAAGAAACAAAACAAAGATATGTCAGGAACAAAATGCACAAGATAAAAAACAATATGGTCCCAGACACCTTTCCCGAGGTTAACACATCCTAATCCTTCTAGTCAGTCTTCGGAGGGACTCTCTCCGGTGGCCCTGGCCGGAAGTCGTATTCTTCAAAGCACTGTTCAACTAACTTAGTTGAGATGGATGACAATGCGTTTATTTTAATGAGGTTTTAAATCATATGACATTACTAGAAATGAATCAAGAACAGAGGTATGGTATAACTGGACTGAATGAGATAGAAACATGATCAGAAGAACTTTTTCCAGTTAGAAAACGATAGAGTGGTTATGCTATCCACTAAAGGAATCCTCGAAGGTGAAGGGAAACTCAGAAAGAAGATGGAAGTTCCAAGATCACTTCTCAGAGTTTTCTGCTTGAGAAACTACAACAATCATGGGGGTCTATACAAGTAAAGCTTGCAAGGTCCTTTCTATTGAGCCGAGGGTCTATTGGAAACAACCTCTCTACCTCACAAAGATAGGGTTAAGGTCTGTGTACATCCTACCTTCCCCAGACCCCACTTGTGCGATTACACGGGGTATGTTTTTGTTGTTGTTTGTAAGACACAAGGTAAGAGGAGATCAGCCATTATTATCCCGGAAATTCCACTTACTGCAGTGTGGATGGACACTGCAGTTAAAATCTCACTTCACTAATATCAAAGCTCAGAAGGCACAAGTGTTATCCAGGAATACAGTGGAAGGGAGGAGAAGAGGTTTGGCGGGAAGTTGGTGTAAGTAGGGGTTTCTTATCTAGCCCTTGGATATGGTTTCTTATCTAGCTAGAAAAAGAAGTTGTATGTTGGGATTTTAATACAGTTAGATTGCCATTGAAAAGAAAAATTGCAATGAAATCACTAGACCAATGAATGAATTCTCTGAATTTAATGTGGATATGGTTTTGGTGGATTTACAGCTGCTAGGAGGAAACGAGATAGACATGAAATTGCAACATATGTTTCATATTATAGGTCAGAATTCTAATATATACAGGTTAATCATGTATGAACATTGAACTTCTTACTGCTAAAGTTAAGATCATTATCAAGTTTTTCTTTTTCCCCTTTTCTTGATGGGGAGGAGGCAGCTTCTGTACAAATATCTATCTCCAAGAAATTTAAATATACTAGCCGCACATATTATACCGACACGAAAGCCGGATTCCGTGGTCATGAAGAGACAATTTTTATCAAATAAAGCTATATTATAAAATATGCCTCTTTCAACAAAATATCCTCAACAATCTGAAGAGGAAAAAGTTCAAAGGATTTAAATGTTGTTCAGCCTGTTAAATGAAAACATAAATAAGAAAGTTAATGTCAATGTCACTTAAATGGTTGTTACCTTTTGTACACGAGCAGTCAACCGTGTCATTTGACTCTTTAATTTCCGCACTCTATCCAGATTACGGCTACTAATCTGCATTATAAATTATTTTGAGAAAAATTATCCCATGAAGGACAGATAAAATTCCAGCAATCAACCTTCTAATGGTTGCAGACACACAGACGTCCACATATATGTGCATGCAGGAGATAATGAGCGAGGATCAGGAAAAGGGAACCACAGAAAAGAAAGAGTGTTAAGATTCTTAACATGAAAAGAAACATGCTGAACTTTCAAATGCAGTACAACACCAAACTTGTTGAGGTTAGTAGCCTGCATCTGAGCTGTCCTATAAATGCAAGCAAAACTTTACAAGGACAAACCAAGGAAACAGACACAATGTCCAAGATGCCAGAAGACACTCAATTTAGGTATACCAGTAAACTATTACCCTTTAAGAAGTAGTATATATGACCAAGTTTTACTCCAAATTCTACCAAAAGTTTTGAGTGATATAACACTAGGGGCACCCATTCTAAAGTTAACACTAGGCAAAAAAAAGTAAGAAATGATTAAACATTTTTTGGGCGTCTTGTTTTAATTTTTCTTTACCTTACAATTCCTCGTTGACTTTTATAGTGTCTTGTTTTCTTGAGAAGATAATGGCCAAAAGCAAAAAAAAAGAAAGAAAAGCAGAGTGCGAAGAATGCTATATAGGATCTTAGTTCATGTGAACAAACAAAAAACATGACAGTTGAGATAGAAGGTTTCCAGCATACACACACACATAAATAAATTATCTTTGTATTAGTATGTAGGGAACAGCTAACGATTGCGAGCCATCAATTGACATATAACCGGAAATTCAGGACAAACAAGGAAAAAGGAAAGATAAGCGTGTTGGCAGAAGGATTCTTTTCTAGGGATGGAAGAGCAATATCCATAACATACTTACAACGCAAATATAGCAATGTAAACACTAAACAGATTAAAATTTCATACACACACCTTTGATGTTAGCATATCCAAAGCAGGGTAAACAGCAGTTTCCAATTCTAATGTGCGAGCAGCAAGGTAACTACAGATGGCTTCCAAAGCAACCTCTAGAGCTCGGAATTCAAATGGAGACTCTGCATTGTGTTTGGCACAAGAAAAAGAGTCAGCATACTCACTAAAAGAACATGAGTACTGTCCAAAGAAATGAGAAGCATGAGCTTGAAAATCAAACGTAAGAAATTCACAAATACAGAAAATTGAAAATGGTAAGAGGAAAACCATCTTCTTCAGTTGTTTCAATATCATGCTGAACATTCAGATCTTTTTCCTCTCTCTGATCTTCACGATTTGGATTCATTGGTTTCAGTCGCCTTTTAAGTTCCTCAACAACGGGAGTAACATTTTCGTCTGATGGATCTCGAAGAAGAACCTGTCCAATAGAAAATTAGAAATGGCCACATATGTGGTGCTGATTTTATAAAAACATCAATGTGTACAATTTGATGTGCAATCCACAATAACAAGATCTAACTGCCCACATGGAACTTCAATAACCCAACATAGTAAATATGTATGTATTCTTTCTCCTCACCTAAAATAAAAAACTTGGGAGCCAAGGGAATTGGATCAAATCAAAATGGTAGGGCCGAATCTGACTCATTTCCTCTAGTTATAAGGCTCACTTTTGTTTATTCCAAATGATATCTCACTCATGTGGCTAAGAATAAAGGTCATTGTACTCATTCATGTTAACTTGAATTCAGAACAATATAGTATCAGCCAAGAATTTTAATCCTACTTGGGATCAAGATAAATCTAGAATAAGAGCCGATTTTGGTTAGCTGATTGTCAATGTCGATAGACTAGTGTTGAAAGGCATTTTGAAGTGTTAGAAACTAATTTTATAAATAAACAGTTATGTGTGTGGATAGAAGTGTTATGACTGATAATAATCAGTTGATGTGTTTGGTCAAAAAATCATAATTAGTTATTCCTTTGTTAAAATGACTAAAATACACTTACTCTTTTTTACAAAAACTTGTAAATTTTGATAGTATCCTTATAACGAAAAGGTGAACGATGAATACAGAGTGGAGATAATTAAGGGTTTTATTTTGGGAAAGGTATTTTGAGATTTAGAAAAAACAATTAAGGATAAAATAATAAAAAACTTGGTTAAAAGTGCTTATAAGCTGAAAAGCCATAAGTTGGCAGATTTTGGCTTACAAGCACTTGGCATATAAGCAGTTTGGTTGTTTACCAAATGCGTAGATAAGTCAAAAAGTGCTTACAAATCAGTTTGACCAGCTTATAAGCTTAGGCAAACACACTCTAAAATGCAAAACAAAAATAAAAGATTTAATTCCTATCTTCCCTGGATTGAACAAGACCTGAATTAAGACTAATATGGAATCACTCTGTTCAAAGTATGTTTAGATCCGAAAGTAGCAACTAGGCTTCTTAAGCTGGCCGAAGTTGCTTTAACCAAATATAGATTACGGAGCTAACCCAATCATTATGTAAGTATCATAAAAAGTATTGATCTTGGTCTTCCAATGTATACTTGAAAAGCCTAAGGACACGTGGTACGCTGTTGGTGGGCGTTTTCAGCCGCACTGGACTGTTAGAAATAGTACAATCCAACTGCCATTTTTGAGACTCAGATGGGTCTCCCCTGGACTGTACTAAAAATAAAATTAAAATAAAAAATACAGTCCATTATATATTAATACTCTAATACCGTCCATTATATATTAATACAGTTCAGTCCAATACAATTTAGTCCAGTCCAATAAAATTAGTACAGTCCAGTGTGACGTACCAAACGAGCCCTAAAGGATTAACTTTAAAGTTTACTAATGCATTAGAATCAAAGGCGTTTTGCCATAGATTCCAAATGTTTTTCACTTTATTTGGAATTTATGAAGATGGAGTTGTGTTTGGTTCCACTTTTTGCCCAGGAGAGAAGAGAGCACTTTATTTGGAATTTATGAAGATGGAGTTGGAAAACAGGTTTGGAAAACTTTTCCAAATTTGGAATCCAACTCCAAGTTGGATTTGGAATTTATAACCAAACACCATTTTTAAAATAAAGAGAAATTATTCCGGAAAAAAAGTAAATAATTCCCATGGCCAAATAACAAAGGTTGGAAAGCCTACTTAACTGTCTTGTAAAGGAAAGCTAAGTTGTCATACTTTTCAGGGTTTTAGTGGAACATGAGATGAAAATCATACCTGGCTTCTAGGATGGTATATGGTGACAAAACATGTAAAAGGATCAATAATTCTACTAGTCTACGGTGTACTTGACCAACATGTATATGACCAAGTTCCAACCGCCATGTGAGTTTTGCAAAGCATAGATGGTCCCAAACCCATGTAAACAAGGAAGGTTGCAGCAAGATGCCGGCCAGTACACAAATAAATAGTCTACTTATGATGAATTATCTAAACTCCATCTGTGTGAGCTTCCAAAAGCATATCCCATCCTAAAACCCGTATGAAAAGTGAGGTGTCGTGTGTTAGTGGCTAAAAAAATTATAATTGTGATGAATCTTATGAATCCTGAATTAACTGAGACGTACCAAGGTACACTGCTATATGGGGATCCAGGTTTAGTGTTAAATGAGCAACGGGTTCCATAACATGTGGCCTGGAATTACAAAATATAAGCAAGGGTTCCCACACCATGATCGAATGTGGGTGAAGAAGTTCCACAATATTGATGCCCGGGTGTGATGCTAGATAAAAGGGTTCCCGCATCTTATTGTATGTATGAGATAATGAAACTATCCCAAGAGAGTCGTGTTCGAATTGATAGTTTGAACATAGGCTCGTTGATAGGAAAATAAAAAGTATTAGTGTATGCCTTAAATAGGAGGAGAGTTGATATTACGTGTCTACAAGAGGCTTAAGTTGACAAAGGACAACTTTACAGATCTTAGTGCAATGATATACAATATTTTTGTTACACTAGTAGAATTAGGTCTAAAGTCTAATGAAGTAAAGGCCATAAAAATGAGGGTTAGATAAAAACGTGTGGTCTAGATGGTATAACAATTCTGCGATCAAAATAGAGTCCCTATATAGATTTACCAGTCAAGGTGATTTTCTCAAGGAAAAATTTCAGTATGTCATACACAAAGACCTACTAACAAATTTCAGAAGCTATCTCTGGTTACAGCTTCTATAATATGCCTGTAAAAGCATCCTGCTATTATCAACAACATACCCAGTATAATCCCACAAGTGGGGCATCCTGATATTATGCAATCCTTTTTCAAATGATAGCACATACAGAATACAGTTACATGCCCTAGTATTATTTTTTGATAAGTACATGTCCTAGTATTACTGAACGGGCTCCAAGAGCAAAAAGGAAAATGTAGCATTTCTTTACTTCACAGAAAAATAATACCAGCCCTGCCATACAACAACATACCCAGTGTAATCCCACAAGTGGGGTTTGGGGAGGGTAGGTTGTACGCAGACCTTACCTCTACCTTGGAGATAGAGAGGTTGTTTCCAATAGACCCTCGGCTAAGAATAAAGCAATAACAATAAAGAGCAATAACAAAGCAGGTCAAATAGGAAAAAGGACCAGTAACTACAACAAAATAGTATGCTACTCGAAGAACGAGAGACAGTAAATACTACCAGAAATCGAAGGACAAGAAAATACTACGACCACTAGTATGGAAGGACAAACACGACAATGCTTACTACCTACTATCCGACTACCCTAATAAAAGATGATACACAATAGTCATATCAAGTCTCTGTACCCTTGCCATTGTAGTCTTAACTCCTAATTTCAACTGATGAAACTCAATCATGAGAGTTTGCAACACAAAACAAATACTATCGCAGTGGTAAAGTGAACTGTTGGGCCGTTGGCGCACCCTATCATTAAGCAAATTGATAGTATACTAAAGCAGTTAAACCTCAAGTGGATCAGCAAGAACACAGTTGACTACATCGTGACTTCAAATGTACAACAAAATGTAGTCCCATAGACTCCATACATACAATTAAAGGAAACTCAAATAACTTTGTAAGAGAAAGTTCGGAAACAAGAAGCTATTTCCAAAAAAAAAAGAAGCATAAATTACCTCTTCAGATGTAATAATAGCCTTGATATGCTGCCCTAACACAACAGAACAAAAATACAATTATCAGTAAACAAAACACATGAAAATGAAAAATGGGAGCAAAAATTAAACTATCAAGCAAACTGAGAAAAGCAGCTATAATTATTTACAGGAGAAAAAAAAGGAACAAAATTCAAAAAATTTAGCATATTATCTCCAAACAAAGAGTGCACATTGGGGATGGTTTTATGAATTCTCAATATTCATTGTGGTCCATTTCGATCGGTCTCATTCCAATACTCGATAAAAAAAATGCAATGATCAGTAACAAGACACTTGCAAATGGAAGTCAAAAATAAACTGTCAAGCCCAAAAAAACTGAGATAAGCAGCTATAACTATTTACAGAAAAAAAGGGGAAAAAGTCTAAAAATTAGCATATTATCTCCAAAGACGGTGCACATTCCAAATTGAGGACAGTTTTATGAATTCTCCATATTCATTTCGCTCCATTTCGACCCATCTCATTCCAATACTCAACAATAGAACAAAACATGCAATGAGTAAACAAGACACTTGCAAATGAAAGTAAAAATAAACTGTCAAGCAAAAAAGCAAACTTGGAAAAACAGTTATAATTATACAGAAAAAAGAAGTAACAAAATTCAAAAAAATTAGCATATTATCTACAAACAGAGTGCACAATGGGGACGGTTTATGAATTCTCAATATTCATTTTGCTCAAATTCGACCCGTTTCATTCCAATAATGAATAATTTGGGATTCTGTACTTTAAAATGAAAGATGAAAGTAAAAAATAAACTATCTAGCAAAAATCAAACTGAGAGAAGCAGCTATAAAACCCGTTTCCAACTTTTACCACAAAGTTGGAAAAAGAATTAATTAGTTCATCGACTATAATTATTTACAGAAAACAAAAACGAACAAAATTAAAAAAAAGTTAGCATATTATTTCCAAATACAGAGTGGACATTCCCAATTGAGGACAGCTTTATGAATTCTCAACATTCCATTGGCGCAATTTCAACCCGATTCATTCCAATACTCAATAATCAGTAAACAAGTCACTTGAAAATGAACGTAAAAAATAAAATATCAATCAAAAATCAAACTGAAAAAAGCAGCTAATAAAATAATCCCTTTCCAACTTTGACCACAAAGCAGAAGAAAAAAAATTAATTAATTCATCCACTATAATTGTTTACAGAAAAAAAAACGAACAAAATTCATATAATTTAGCATACTATATCCAGACATTCCAATTGAACTCTCAATATTCATTTTGCTCAATTTCGATCAATACAATACTCAATAATTCGTAATTCCGTATAAGGAGAAAAAAAAGCAATAATCAGTAAACAGAGCACTTGAAAATGAAAAAAAAAATGCAAGCAAAAATATAAACTGTCAAGCAAAAAGCAATCCGTAAAAAGCAGCTCATCTAGAGAAAAAAAAAGGAACAAAATTCAAAAAAATTAGCATATTATCTCCAAACACAGTGCACATTCCCGATTGAATTCCAATATTCATTTTGCTCAATCTCAATCAATGCAATACTCAATAAATTCATAAATTCCGTATAAGAATAAAAAAATAAAAAATCATCTCTAAATTGAGAACAATAGCTCTAGGTTTATCCTTTGATGTGTGACATTATGTAACGACAGAAAATAATACAATCTATCCAAACACTATATTCATCAAAACAATACAGTAATACAATACAACAAAATACCATACAAAACTCCATATAATTTTAAAAAATAGTCAAAAAATCACCTCTAAATTGAGAAATAAATCAATGATCAGTAAACAAAGCACTAGAAAATGAATAAATGCAAGTAAAAAATAAATTTTCAAGCAAAAAAGCAAACTGAGAAAAGCAGCTATAATTATTTACAGAGAAAAAAGGAACAACATTCAAAAAATTTAGCATATTATCTCCAATCGCAGAGTTCACATTCCCAATTGAATGAATTCTCAGTATTCATTTTTCTCAATTTCAACCCGATTCATTCCAATACTCAATAATTCATGATTCCCTATAAGAAAAAAAATCAATCACCTCTAAATGAACAATTTTTTTAAAAAAATAGCATATTATCTCAAAACACAGAGTGCACGTTTCCAAATTGAGGATGGATTTATGAATTCTCAATATTCATTTTGCTCAATTTCATTCCAATACTCAACAATAGAACAAAAAATGCAATGATCAGTAAACAAGACACTTGCAAATGAAAGTCAAAACTAAAATGCGAAAAGCAGCTATAATTATTCAAAAAAATCGCATTTTCTCCAAACACATAGCGCACATTGAGGACGGATTTATGAATTCTCACTATTCCATTTCGACCAGTTTCATTCCAATACTCAACAATAGAACATAAAATACAATGATCAGTAAACAACTAAACATAACACTTGAAAATGAAAAATGCAAGTAAAAAATAAACTGTCAAGCAATAAACATTTCCAATTGAGAACGGTTTTGTGAATTCTCAACATTCAATTTGCTCAATTTCAATCCAATACTTCATAATTCCATATAATTAAACAAAAAAAAAATCACCTCTAAATTGAGTACAATAGCTCGTTCACGACCCATAATAGTAGAAGGATAAGACAATAACGGATCAATAATTCTCAAATCACGAGCATGAATTTGCACGCGATGCATAATCTCATATTTATCAACATCCAAAACCGTTTCCGACCCGGTAGCATCTACCAATAACCAACTCCTTGACCCGGTTCCCTTTTTCTTCAACCCGCCTATAGCCGTACCCGGATCCATCACCGGTACCACTTCTCGACCCATCATCATCAACAACAACAATCATTCCCTAAAAAAACCTCAATTTTGAATTTGTATTGATTGTGTAGAGTTTATGTTTATTAAATTGATTTCTACTGTACAGACAAATTTGGATTGGAGAAAAATTAAATTAAACCCTAACTGAATTGAAGTGATTAGGGTTTTGGAAAAAATCTTATAAGGATCACATTGCTATATTTGCAGAGATATTTTTGTATTTGGGTGAAAGATCAAAACTGGAAGGAAGCTTTATTTATTTCTCAAAATTCGTTTTTCTTTTTTTGGGCTAAAAGTTCTTATATGATGCCCAAAATGGGCCCAACTTTTATTATTATTATTATTAAATTTACATTTGGGACCACATTTTTGTAGGATAAAAATATTTATAAGTTTCAAACATTTATCAATTTAATTTTGGGAAACTAACTCAAATATCATCCAAATCAAATTAATTACCCGCCTCATGCCCCTTAAACTAATTATCCACCGTACCTCCTCATCCAAAACTATTTATCCGACATATCCCTCGTTTAATTTTTTTTTTTATGATATCATCGCAGTATATTTATATACCACGATGATACTATAGATGACTGAGGAGTGTCTCATTGAAGGACGGAAGCAGTCATCAACAATACCACCACAACAGTATATGTATATAAGATAATGGTATCATAGAGAGGATTTTCGAAAAAGTGTGTTTTTGAATAAATGAACATGTGATCCTCCATAATATCATCTTAGTATATTTATATATCATGATGGTATCACGAAGGAATAAGAGAAGGACTGCTTCATGATATCATCTCAATATATTTATATATCAGATCTGAGATAATGATTTAATTCACCGTACAAACATACATTGAAATCAACGGTGTTGAAGTAAGAGAGGCATCATAATTTGAGGACATCTCGGCTAAATAATTTTTATTTTTTATGGTGTGAAAGTAATGTGAATACGGACAGATAATTACTTTGGTTTGAGAGAACACACACATTTTTTCCCCATTTTCATTTGGGGCCACATTTTTGTATCATAAATACTTAAATGCATGGAGGCGTTTATATCAGATCAATCGATTTAATTTTAGCAATTAAAAATCATAGTAATAATGCACATAATTAAGTGATAATAATTGGGTGTTTGAAGTACACATGTCTTGCATGCATTAATGTGATGTACATATCGGATGTGGGTAAGTCTTTTGTTGTTATGTTTATATAGTGAGGGTAGAAAAAATGGTCTCTTATGTTTGGAGTATGATCTCTTATATATATTCTTGGTCTTTTAAGTTTGTCGCGTTTCTAGTCTTATAAAATCTTTACAAATTCAAAATACCAAATTATCCAATGGCAACATATCAGCAAACATTTTATCATTTTTGGTCAATATACTCCAGAACAAATTTATAATACGGTTCAAATTAGTTCACTTCAAATGAATGTCATAATTTATTCCAAATTGAGCTACTTAGGTTGTCCTTTTCTTATTTTGTTGACTTTTAATTTGGTTGTTTCCCTCTAGGATGTTCTCACTTAACTTTTTTGGGAGCAATCTGCCACCCTGGAATCAACTGAGCTACACCCAGTTGTTTATAGAAAATTCATATTGACCTACCATTCCATTTATGTTTAATAATATTATATTATCAAGCTGCTCAGAGAGACCACTACCCTAAGATTCCTCATATATTCAATTTGATCGGTTTTTAAAATTGTTGACACCCCTACTGATTCAGAAGAATTTTATAAAAACATGAGCTTAACCACATGTGATGATAAAAATTACAAGAAAACGATTTCTTTTTCTTGTAACAAAAAGTTTTTTTTCACATTCTTTATTTTCACTAGAAATTATACGTCTTTACGTTGTGACACGAGTAAGTAAAGCAATACTACATGCCGATGTTTTTCTAATATATAAGTAGTTCCTAATTTGTCTGCTTCAAGTACTTCCAAAACACTTGAGTTGAGTATCTCTCTCTACCTCCTAAGATAGGGGCAAGGTCTGCGTACACTCTACCTTACTCACATCCTACTTGTTAGATTACACTAGGTATGTTGACGTTGTAGTAATTCCAAAACAAAGGGGAAAATTTAGAAATTTCCCATATGCAAGGCAATGAGGAAATTCTTACTTTTTTTTTCACCCAAAAAAATAATCTAATTACCAAAGAGATATTTTACCTTGGTTCTAATTTACAACACTTCTTCTATATAACTACTTGAACAACAACTAACTCTATACAAAACTCAAAATTAACCTCGCACAGCTAAAGCCTGCAAGTGCTCAATAAAAACTTGTAAGCTCAGTTCTTCAGTAAATATAATATCTGAGCCTTGTGTGTAAGTTGAGTTGTGTGTAACAGATGGATTCAACTTGGCAAGTAGAAACCTAGCCTGACTACTATGCTGATCACATTTTATAAGCTTTGGCACAGGGATCCTTTCCGATACCAATTGCTCTGCAACTATCTCGGGGGCTTCAAAAAGTTTCCGGGAACTGTCGTGGCTCGGATCCTTGTCATAGCCGAATTTACGCCATTGTGCAATCTTAGAGCCATAATGAATAACCACATAGAAGTAGGAGTCGAAGAGCAAGATAATGTCCGGAGAGACAGAGCAGATGTCTAAGAGAACCGGGATAGGGGGTCCGTCGAATGAATACTGGAAAAGTGTTGGTTGGACCATAATAAGCGAGCCGACTACCCCTTCACGGTTCAACAACAGCCGGAAAAAAGCAGTCTCGTCTGGAGTGCAATTGAAGACATCGATAAACTTAGATCTCCTTAGATAATACATGAACTGTGGGAAAAGGGATAAATTAGTCGCTAGACGGAATGATGAGGGGTCTTCTGGGACATAATCTCCAAACTTAGAAGCAAAACGTATCAAATTTTTATCCAGCCACCGGACAATATCTTCAGAAAAATTGCTCTCTGCTCTATGAATGGCAAGCCTAGCCATCACTGAAGCTGCTGCTTCCTGATCAAAGCTAGCAGCGATTTCCGGAGAGTTGTTCGGGACCCACCTTCTTGCAGCAGTGATCACCCTCTTACGAATTGCCATGCTTCCATATCTATAGCGTGTTATGAACTGTATGAAAAATGCGGAGCTAGGTTGGGCTTTCTGTTCATCCCCTACTTCGAAAAAGAAGGCAATACACATTTTATCAGTAAGTGCCCCTAATTTCCACATATAGGTACCTCCCTCGCCGATTTCCTTATCACTGACTGAACCATTCTTTTTCTGAAGAGAAACACATGAACCAAGGGCCCCACAAATTTTAACGTCCTTTGTCGTTACTATCTCAATAGTTGCATCAAGACACATCTTCAAATTACCAACCTCATCATGGCTAAATATGTGACGTAAACATTTTCTGAACTGGTCCGAGTCAAACGACTCTGTTAACATCATGAACCCTCCTGAACTTTCGACTGGAGCTCTAAGCTCAGCTGCTCCAACTTGATCCAATGAACAAGCAAAGAGATCAAGAGCAATGGACGAATCAGACAATCTTCTTGATATCTGCTTATAGAATTCACTGGACTTTTTGTAGAAAGGTGCATAACCATTACCAATGTCTCGCTGATTCCTAATGGCATTCCCGAAATCAGAGGTTACGATCATCCCTGGGCCAATCGTTGCTGTCCCTGAGGTGAAGACCATGATACGCGAACCCGCAGAGACCAAACATCCTTCTAGTAGTCCAACAGCAACTGATACTGCTACTCCTGTAGCCCGTAAGGGTCTATGACCTGACATAATCTGCGGTGAAGAATGGATATCTTCAATTGCTGATGTGATGCTGAACTCCCCTTCTGATAGCGGTATCAGGTATCCCTGTTTTGGAGCCATATGTACCATTCCTGCTTGGTACTTCGTACTATGAATACCCAGGAGATGCTTGGTCTGTGATAAAAAGAAGACAGAAAATGAGCAAATTAAAGCATAATGCACAATGGGTTTCTAGAAATTGTTGTTGATGCATTGAACAGGTTATGCGAGGTAGCTTACAAAAAATTGAATGGGTAAACCTGTTTGAAGCGACTTAACGAAGCCCGTTAAACTACTCTTTTTTTTAAAAATAAAAAATCAATTTACCTCTAGGCAGATTACCTAGTGGCTTGTTTATAATAATTACCTAGTGATAGGATGCGATCATACCAACACTAACGCACCGGATCCCATCATAACTCCGAAGTTAAGCGTGCTTGGGCGAGAGTAGTACTAGGATGGGTGACCCATGGAAGTCCACGTGTTGCATCCCTCCTTTATCAGAAATAGCCTCTCTATCCTATTAAGGTACGTCTGTGTACATCCTACCCTCCCCAGATCCCACCTTGTGGAATTACACCGGGTATGTTGTTGTAATTTGGACAAAACTAATATTTTTTTGGTATCTAACGCCTTGAACTAACTAACCCTCTTTTTTATCAAGTACAATTTATTGACAATGGGAAAGTCATACAAGAGGTATACACCCAAAGGTGTGGCTTAGTGGTCAATGAAATGAATTGAGAACCATGATGTCTCGAGTTCAAATCCCAAGAGAGACAAAACACTAGATGATTTCCTCCCACCTGCCTTAGCCGTGGAGGACAGAGATAGAGTTATCGCTACATGTTGCTGGTGGGAGTTATCCCGCAGAATTAGTCGAGGTGCACGCAAGCTGGTCCGGACGACATGGTTATAAAAAACAGACAAATCAATATATATATACAAAAGTTATACCAAAAAAGTAAAGAATTTAAGGATAGATATGATTCTCTACGAAAGACGCCCAATCTCCCTATACAAATAGGGACCACATGGGTGCACCAAAAGGACATTATAACAGGATACGCACAAAATCAAGTTCCTCCCTTCAAAAGCTCTCCTAATTCTTTCTGTCCATACTACCCACATAAGTTCTAGTGGCGCATAACCCACGGTCAGTGTCTTCTCTTTCATCTTCTAAAGACCCAACTAAATAGTGCATGCTTCACAGTACCCAACATGGTCCATTGTATTGCGGACCATCCTAAAAGCTCCACCATAGGTGTGATGCTACTTAACAATGCATTAGGACATAATCTATGTTCTATCCTAAGTGTTCACATGAAGTAATAAGTAGCATTGGTAATCCTCCTCTTCCTCAAGTTTACGACTGGCATAACCAACCCTAGTTGTCAACCAAGCAAAGAATTTATACCAAAAATATTTAAGGATAGATATGATTCTCTACGAAAGACGCCCAATCTCCCTATACAAATAGGGACCACATGGGTGCACCAAAAGGACATTATAACAGGATACGCACAAAATCAAGTTCCTCCCTTCAAAAGCTCTCCTAATTCTTTCTGTCCATACTACCCACATAAGTTCTAGTGGCGCATAACCCACGGTCAGTGTCTTCTCTTTCATCTTCTAAAGACCCAACTAAATAGTGCATGCTTCACAGTACCCAACATGGTCCATTGTATTGCGGACCATCCTAAAAGCTCCACCATAGGTGTGATGCTACTTAACAATGCATTAGGACATAATCTATGTTCTATCCTAAGTGTTCACATGAAGTAATAAGTAGCATTGGTAATCCTCCTCTTCCTCAAGTTTACGACTGGCATAACCAACCCTAGTTGTCAACCAAGCAAAGAAAACACATCTCTTAAACTAACCCCTTAGACAAACATTTGTGGGCCTACCTTTTGAACTTGCAAAAGAGAAGCAATTGATCTATATTAGGTTTCACCTATGCTGCTCAGAATCTTCAATAATGTCGACGAGGGTGTTGGATCCTCAAAAAGTAGTGCATTTTTCAAGATCAGACACGGGAACGGCAACATTTTTGGAGAGTCCGAGCAACACAAATTTTCACTAAGCAAATTAAGTCTTAGGGGTGCAGAAGCAATACCTTTTTCCTCACCTGTCCACAATCATTGCTAAGCATTAGTCTAGCCCTTCAGATGTATTCCTCCCTTGCTAAGATGAAAGTAGTTCTTCTAATATTTTTTTTACTTCTTGCCCATGTTTCCGTTCTTCATTATTTTTAGCTTTCCCTTTATTTATTCAACTCCTACTGCTTCTACTCCTGTTAGGAATTGCTTCTCTGGCCAATTTTCTTTGTGCCAATACTTCACCAGAGTTAAGCTAGGGAACGGAAATTAATGTTGCAGCCAGTACTTAAATGAAGGAGAGGAAACAACCCCACCCCCCAAAAAAAGGAAAGAATAAAAATAAAAAAGGAGAAAAATGGATAAGTTGCTGGGAAACAAGATTTCACTAGCCTGTGAAGGTGGGGGTGTCGTGCTGGTTGTCAAGAAAAGAGGACTGGAAGAGATATGAAAAAAGAGCAAGGAGGGAAAAGAAAGAGTTGTAGTGTGATGGTAAAGATGATGATGAAGGAGCATATACTCATTGAAGTAGGATGTAAGAAACGAGAAAAAAAGTGGGAAAAGGTGGAAATTAACAAGAAAGAAATACGAAAGGAAATTAGAACTCGGGTTAGGGAAAGAACTGAAGGAGAGAGTAAGCAAAGCCTAAGAAAAAAAGAGAAGAAATAAGAAAAGAAAAAAAAAGGGAAAACTAATGGAGTGGATGACTACTCCTAAACGTGAGCATTGACAAGAAGAGAATAGGAGAAACTGGAATTTCCAACAATTCTCTCAGAGTTGAAATTGATCTTAGTAGAAAACTAATGGAAGGGACTAGTTGCTACCTTTTAAATGTTTAGGTGGTTATATGTCATGAAAGATGGTTTACAGGGTAAGTTGCCAAAGTTTAAATAGTTATAAGGGGCTCTGTTCCTAAAAAAAAGTTAAAGATGTTAGGCACATGTTCATTAGTTAGCACGGAGTTTCGGAGTAGAATTGAAGCATAGACATGGGCACGTTCAATGAGATCCCCAATGTAAATAAGACCAATGAAAAGTTGTAGAAGGAGAATCCACGACAGTGAAGACCAATTCATCTCAATCTACACCAAAACACTTCCTCTTAAGCTAACTACCTCTTGTGTGTCTTTCATCATAACAAATAGTACTTCCTTTCAAATTGGATACAACTTCTTGGCTATAATTTTTAAGACGTGTCGATCAAGTGCACTGTACAAAGTGGAACAATCATGCCAGCTGACTGATTTACTTCTTTTAATAGTAAATATTAGGTTTTGTACGAGCAAAAGTGAACCTTATATTCATCTGCAGAACTGAGAACTTTAAAATGATGACCCTCCAACTTCCGCTGACACTTTTTGGTGATAGGAAGAAAAAGACTAAAAACTCAACCCAGAGTTTTCTTATTTTCCTTAAAAGTATAGTGCATGCCCCCCACCCTACTCTAAAATTCATCTTTTTTATTCCCTTTTACTAATTTCTAAAACCACAAAGGCTTATTCATCTCACATTTTTTATGGAAAGAAATGCATCAAGATTCAATCAGAGATTCACAGCTCAAAAAAAAATATGCATTATTGTACTACCACCGAAAATTCTTTTATTGCTTCTCTGACGCTTAAAACCTTTGGGAAACTAAAACTTTCTAAAATGTGTTATTCTAGCTTTAACTACCCGATATGTTATACTTCAACAGTATTATATGTTTAAAAAGCAGGTCATCACTGATAAATCAGACATATTAGTAAATTGAACTAGATAACTCCATTAGCGAAGACTTAGATAAACGATAAGTCTTAGGTTTTATCTGAGCAAAACCTTATATTCATCTGTAGAACCGAGAACTTCAAAAGGATGACCTTCCAGCTTTCATTGACTTCCTTGGTGATCGGTGTTTTCTTATTCTCCTTTTAAGAGTATAGTACATGCACCCCACCCCCACCCACAAACTCACACTCTAAGGTTCCTCTTTTACCAATTCCTAACAGCTCAAAGGCTCATTTCTTGTATATTTCTTATTTCTTACTGAAGAAATGATCAGCACGTTCCCTGCTTCATCAAGGTTCAATCAATGATCCACAGCTCAAAAGCAAGTACAATATGCATTACTGCGCGATATATTATACTACAACATTATTGTATGTCTTAAAAGCAGCTCACTATTGATAAATCAGACATATTAGTAAACTGAACTAGACAACCACATTAACAAAGACTTCGATAATATGTCACATTTTACCTGCTCAGAAGAAAGCTCACGCTCACCATGGAACACCACAACTCTATAACACTCTCCAAAACCAAGATCATAAACTCTAACCATTGAATCAAACACCACCAACCCAACCAATGCAGTTTCAGGCAGCTGAGCAATCACATGAAGGAGCTCATTTTTCACCACCCTAAGCTCCTCATCCGAAGTACAACCATCCAGAACAAACACAAACGCCGGGCCAAGCCCATAACACGCCCAATCCAAGCCCGATGAAGAGCCCGAAAACGACACATTTCCAAAATTAGAGCTCGAATTCAGATTTTGACCTAAACCCGTTTTCCCCAAATTACACTCAACCGTACTATACATCGGGCCCGTCCAATCCAAGCTCGAAAAAGAAGCCACTTTCTGATTTCCAAAATTAGAGCTCGAATTCAAATTTTGAGCTAAACCCTTTTTCCCAAAATCCAAACCCGAAAACGAAGCCATTTTCAATGACAACGACGACGAATTTCCAAAATTAGGCCTCAAATTATGGTTTTGAGCTAAACCCTTTTTCCCCAAATGATACTCAACAGTACTATACGTCGGAAAAAGCTCAGCTGGCACATTATTTTCATTAATTCCAAGATACGATTTCGGAAATGGGTTTTTCCGGTAACAAAACGGGCAAACCCAAATTCTTGATTGATAATCAACACGAGCATAAGGGTTCAAAACGGCACCGCATTGAGAACAAATAAGTGGATCATAATGTAGTATTGGAAGCTCATTGAAATGCATTAATGGTGTACACATAATAGATAATGGAATAATTAAAGCTGATGCTTCGGATTTTGATACTGGCCATGAATTCCATGACCATCTAAGGCCTTCAATTGCCTCCAATTCCACGAAATCCATGGATTAGTGAAATCTGAAGGCAAAAAAATTGGATTAATTTTACATAATTAGTGGGAATTTGGGGTTTTAGGGGTTTTTTGGGGATTTGATTTTTTGTTGCTTAGGGATTAAGATTTGGAGAGATTTCGGGTCGGGCGGCCAACGGAAAAGGAGAAAAGCGGTGGGCCGCCGAGTGGGAGGAAATGAAAGTTAGGGGGATAATTCGATTCTTTGATAGTGAAATTGTGTGATCACGTGATAAAGTCATGTAACAGGTGTAGATCTGAAGTGGGGTTGTGATTGGGGAGGGGAATAATTTACCCGATATCGGTTCAGGATCTCAACTAATTTGAATTCGCGTTGTGTAATGATGTAACTAATTTAGATTCACATCGCGTAAAGTTCAAACTAATTTGGATTCCATCGTGTAAGGTCTCGATTAATTGGCCAAACCCATCGTCTCTAGACTTGTCGCTTGAACGACTCAAGTAACGTTTGTTCTATCTATACACTTCATGTGGACGCCCACTTTGCCATTTAGACATTTTTGGTGACTTAGTCACTTGCGTTATTTTCACATAAATAAGTCGTATGAAAAGCTCAAAAAACATTTTTTTCTTTTTTCTTTTTATTTCTTCTTCGTAATTCTTTTTTTTTCAAATAATTTTTCAGCGAAACTTCATTATTTTCAGTCTGATTTTATTTTTTTCGATCTGGATTTCAGATATAGCAACTTTATTTTGTCACTTTGGATTGTTTCGAATTGATTGAGTCTAAACACCATTAATGGGGTCTTTAGATAGCTTGAGGGTTTAAAATGAGATACTTGATTTGATGAAAATTTGAGAAATTAATATTGGGTTGTCTTCATGTATTCGTGATGTATCTTTAGCTGAAGTTATAACAAATTTGGAAGTCTTTTGAAATTTTGGATTAAAATCGTGGTTGAAACAAGAATACATATGAAAATGGTGAAGAACACCAAGAACATACTTTCTTTTCTTTTTTGAAATATTAATTTTCTTCTCAATTTTTTTATATATTATTATTTGATCAAACCCCATATGTCCTAATTTAATTTGTCATTTTGCCACGTTATCGGCGAGTGTATTACACACATTTTACATATTTGACTAATTGTGCAAAAATTGTTTAAATGGCACAGTAGAGGCACATCTTATAACGACCTGTTTGGTCGTTTAGCACTTTAAACTACGAAAGGGGTATGAAATTATAAGGTATTTAATTATATGATTCTTAATATACGAAATGTGCATAAATTTAGTTAAATAAATATGTGGGCCAAGCTCACTACTCCTTCGTGTACACGCTATATACAAAAAAAGGGGGGGAGGGGGGGGGGGGGGGGACAAAGGAGCATGCCCCGCGGAACAAAGGAAAAAAAAAACCTAACAGTAAGAAGAGAGAACGAGCAGCGAGAGAAAAGAAAGGGGAGAGGGGGACGAGCAGCGAGAAAAAAAAAAGGAGAAAAGAGAAACGTGCGCAGCCAGCAGGGAGGGGAAGGAAAGGAAATAAGAAGAACCCTACTAGTTAGAAGAGAGGGAGACGGACGCAGCAGCAGTAGGAGAGAAGAGGAGAAGGAAATAAAGGGAAGAGAAAGAAAAGAAAGAAAACGCTAGTAACTAGACGAGAAGGAAGTGTTCAATTAAGTTCATGTTAGATTCTATATTATATGGTTGAGTTAATCTATTCATGATCCTTATAATAATGTGTGATAGAAAGAAATCAAATTTCAAAGAGGCCACTACACGGAAATCCCACATTCCACTTGAATAGAGAGCTTGAGGGATTTATCATGACATAATGATTACAACAACATATAAAACGTGAAAACTGTACAAATCCGTAAGGAATATTGTAACACCCCACTTTAACCGGAGTCGAAACGGGAGTGCCACGTATGGTTGATTCCCAAATGCATTTTAAGGAGTCGCCACCTAATTATTATAGTGAATTAGGACACTAAAAATGTAGCATAAAATACTACGAATGATCTCCATCTTAAAGGTCTGCGAAAGCTATGTGAGGTTCCGGGTAAGGGTTCTTTATTATCCTAAAGGGAAGGGGTTAGGCACCCTATAGGATCCGCTAACTTGCGGTTATCCGTTCAAACCTAGGCTAATTATATATTGGCTTTTATTCTATCTATTCTAAGCATTTTTACAATTAAAATAAAATGCAATACAAAATAATAAAACTAAAATTAAATGCGACATGAGATAAAAATCCGGGACATCTTTAGCCCTTTTTAGGCCTTCTGCACAAGATGATCTCCGGGTACCTGCATAGACACTTAGTAAAAGTGTTAGTAATAAAATAAACAATTTTTAAAGTAATTGCAATAATTAATAAATAAAGCCAAAAATAAATCCGTCTTTGTACATGGAAGGCCTTGGAAATCAGACGGAGATTCCTTCATCGGCCAAATGTAGTATATGTTTAAATCAGTAGAATTTTCAACAAACATTCAAGGTAATTCGTACACATTTCGTTGAAAATCAAATAATCGTCAATGCGCATTTAACCGTGGTATCAACGCAGTGAACCAGAAAACAATATAGCATAATATTAGCAGTGATCAGAACAAAAGAAGTGGGGGTTCAATGGGTTTTCCATGACAAAATCCCATGAAATCAAGAACCCAATTTCAACAAAGATCCACAGAATTCAATTAATCAAAAGTGGGAAGTTAAAAAAAACGTTTACCAAGAACTAACGGGGAAATACACAGTATTATACCATTACAAAGGTAAAAGAAACAAGAGTAAAATTATTAAGACTTTGGAGCTCAAGAAACATAAATACAACTACAAGTAACAAAACAAATGAAAATAAGGCAACCCCCACAAACCCAAACAACTAAATAACAAAGAAAGTTAAAATCTTGGAATTGGAAAACAAGAAAGGTGAGATTTTTAAGCTTAAAACAGAAAACCAAGAAGGGGTCAACAAAAAAAGCTAAGGTATAAGAAAAGCAAATCCCGAGAAAAGGGACAAAGAAATTAAACATTGTGATAAAATGAATAATGCCAGATAAGCAACAACAATGATCAAGAATCAAAGATTTTACTAACAGGTTATAGCTTAAGAAAAGTAAAGATTTTAATTAATTTTCTTTTTTACCAATAGGGGAAGTACAAGAATGACAAGAAAACAAAAACAAAGAGATAAAGATGCTTAAGCAACAACAGAAAGAAAATAAAGGTGTCGGAGGGTGTGCGATTGATGGGTAAAAATAGAGGGTGTGTGGCTGAAGTTTGACGGGAACGGGATGTCGGGAGTAGGGGTGTGGGGGTGAGTTGAGTGAAGATTTGAGAGAGTGCTGGTGGGGTTGCCGGAGTTATAGTGTAGGGCTGCTGTGGAGGGTGTTCGCCGGAGTTTTTAGAACTCCGGCGAAGGGCGGCGGAGGGCGGCGAAGTGCGGCGGCAGGAGAAGGGAGGGCACCCTTTTTCTTTTTGAAATGAAAAGAATGGACTCAGCCCTTATCTTTGCTGCTGAACGTGGGCTGCCCCCTTTTAATGGGGGGTGATGTTTAAATAAAATAGGGGGTAGAATTAGGGTGGGATGATTTTAATAAGTGAGAGAGATAGGGTAGGTGAGGAAAATGTGGGGTTGATATTGATGTTGGAGTGTAGGAATGGTGAAAGTATGGGGTGGAGTATGGTAAAGGTGAAAGAGGTATGGGTAAGATAATAAAAATAAAAAAAATGTTGGATTGGATTAATTCGGATTGGGCTTCGGACCGGACTGGTTTGACAAAATGCAAGGCGGGTTAATTATTTAAAACAAAATTATTTAAAAGGATACAAGATTATAAAAAATGCAAATGCCGACGCAATGATACTAAAATTCAATATTTAAGAAATGTTTAATGCCTGATTAAAAGTAAAACGCAGTCTTAGATTAATTATTTAAAGAGATGCAAAATATTATAAAAATAAAAATATAATATTAACAAAGACATAATGCTTAATTTAAAAAAAAGATGCAAAGTCATTTTTGTGAAGAAATAAACATAGAATATTATGTAAAAATATTCAAAATAACGATTAGAATGCGGTGTGCTAAAATACTTAAAATTGCACGAAATATACAAAAAATGGGTCAAAATTGACTGTTAACAAATATAAATGTATGTGCTGAATAAAAGTTGTAGAGTTCTCTGTTCCCGTCAGTTTGAGACCTTACGGAGATAAATCTGACTTACGGTTTGAAAGTTATGACTGTTTAAAGTTTTCGTCTTATTTTACAAAAATTCTGGCGACACAGATTTCATAGGGTTGTTTCTTTCGTAATTTTCACCAGCTACACTAAGTACTGTCATATGGGATTCGACATAACAAGAGATCCTAGTGTTGCCTTCGATGTGGTACAATAAACACCTTATTTGGAGTTACGAATTTAATGTTATATTCTTTACAAGCGGGAGATACGAGAAAGTTGGAAGAAAGAAAGATTATTTGAATTTCCTGAAGTTATGCCAATATTTTTATATGTGTATGAGTTTAGTCATACAATTGAAATTGTAAAAATCTTGTTAATAAATATAGCAATATGGGTGTCCTTAGATTCGTATTCTAACGTGGCATATTTTCGAGATTTTAAGCGTTCAGAGGCTCTACGCAAATGAAAGACATTATTTTGATTGTTCGTGGCATCCGCTCGACATTGAGGTAGGTTACGGTCTACTTTAGTTAGACTCTGATTCGAGAATCGTATGTAGTTGTAGGAAGTGACAGGGATAGCATGATAGAACGTCTGCAGGACCGCGGCGCCGAAGGGGTTCGTCGCTATGTGTTATTTTCTGTGATTATCGCCTGATCGTATCTCTGTTGCATACTAGCTTACTGGCCACGTGAAAATAAAGGAATTGTAATGTTGATAATTGAACATAGGACAATGATATGACTTTGTCACGCCCCAAATTTTCCTAAGTCTTTACTTAGGGCGTGATGGCACCTGGACAATTATTTTCCACCAGGAGCACCATTTAATCCTCTTTATTTAGAAATTTAAACTTATATTCAAATACGGAGCTATTAATAAAAATAACAATAAAGAAATTTATTTATGACTTTATTGAAAATATAACGCGAGCCCATACTCGTGCAAATATTATTTCTACATAGACATACTGACAAATATTATTCTAAGTTGGAAGGGAGACCATTCCACACGCATTTCGAGACAATCGAACCGACATTCGAACTCGACGAGTACCAAGCCCAAGCAATGGACTTGGTATGACAAGAGGTCATGGACGATCGCTAGCCTTGGCGTGGAGCCTTTCCTCTATCACGCTTTCAAACATGTTAAATAAAGAGTCACCTACCATCTCGGTGGTGAGAACCTTACCTGCAATTCAAAGTAACACCACAATATTCCAAGTGCCATCACATTATAACGTAATAAGCATATTGCAAAACATATCAAAGTTACAACATTTTTAAATATGCAACAACTCCTCATAGAAATTCTCGGTTTAACTAACACTTCATTTTATCTCGTATTATACGTTAAAACATCCCCCTGCATTTCCACATGTTTATTACATTTATATATTTGTGAACCCGTATTCACTTTTCATATTTATATATAGGTGAACATGTATTCACCTTTCATATTTGTTGCGCGTGCAACCCGATCCATTATATTTACGTATTTGTGAACACGTATTCACTTTACGCTTTGTTGCGGCGTGCACCCCGTTGCCTTATGTTTACGCATGTGTGAACGTGTTTTCACTTTACATTTTGGTGCGGCGTGCAACCCGATCCATTATAATTACGTATTTGTGAACGCGTATTCACTTTACGTTTTGTTGCGGCGTCAACCCGATCCATTATGTTTACTTATTTGTGAACGTGAAATCAGTTTACGTTTTTTTGCGGCGTGCAACCCACCCATTATATTTACGTATTTGTGAACGCGTATTCACTTTACGCTTTGTTGCGCGCAACCCGATCCATTATATTTACGTATTTGTGACCACATATTCACTTTACGTTTTGTTGCGCGCGCAACCCGATCCATTATGTTTACGTATTTGTGAACGCGTATTCACTTTACGCTTTGTTGCGTGCAACCCGATCCATTATATATTCATATATTTATGTGAACACGTATTCACTTTTCATATTTTTCTAAGATCAAATAAATACTATTCTCTTTCTAACATTCATCATTCATACTTGTAACGATTATAACTTTTTAACCATAACTCCAACTAAGGTGTTCCTCAAGCGGAAACTAAGGTAAGACGGGGATCTTTCACTGTACCAAATTTCATTTAAAACTACTTTGGGTAACTAACACAAATTTATCCTCAAAACAGCCACATGAAATTTGTTTCGGCAGAATTTGTTTATTAAACAACACCCAATCTTATAATAGTCATAACTCCTAATCTGTAAACCCGTTCAAGCCCCATAAATTCTCAAAACGACGAGAACAGAGAGCTACACGTCTCCATGTGAACCATTCTTTCATATTCTGTACCATTTGGTACAGTTTTACACTTTTATTCGCTGCCCTTCCTGGATCTCGATAGATCCAAGGCAGAAAATTTAAACAGCGATAACTCTCAATCCGTAAGTCGGATAGACCCCCATAAGGTCTCAAAATGTCCACAACAAAGAGATCTAGAACTTTCATTTAGCAACAATTTTCATATTCCCCACAGATTAGTACAGTTTTACGTTTCAACGTTCTGCCCTTCTGGATTCCGACGAATCCGAGGCAGCAACTTCAAACTACAATAACTCTCAACTCGTAAGTCCGTTTTAATAAATATTTATATATATCTGTCCGTAACAGAGAGATTTACAACCATGTAAATTTGCATATAATTCTAATAAGTAAAACTCAATAAAAATAGTCCGTAATTATGCCTTTCCGAATTTCGACCAAATCTAAGGCAGGAACTTTGAACTATGATAACTTTCAAACCGTACGTCCATTTTACCTCATTTTTGGTTCTATATGATCATATTAGAGAGGTGTACAATTCTTTCGAATTTCATCAAATTCTAACAATTATAACTCAGTGAGAACAGTTCGTAAAGTTCATGACGCAACTAGTTGTCTAAACAATCAAAAGTTCAATATTTCTTTTCAACACTCAATTCTTATTCCAACATGTATTGAACTAAAAATAAAGGATGTTACCAAGAATTTCTGAGTGAGAAAACTCACCTTGTAAGTGTGAAGATTATTGTTGTGTGGTTGCTAAAATTACCCTTACTCTCTAGTATTTTGCTTCTTGTTCTTCTTGCCCTCTTGGTATTTTTTCCTCTTCTTTTCACTTGTTTTTTTCTGATTTTCTAACCTTTATGTTATGTACTTTGTTTGTGTGTAAATACAATGTATAAGTGGAGAGTTTTCTATAACCTATGGGAGGTGAAATGACAAGAGTTGGAGGGGAAATGAAAAGGGGGGGAAGGGGTAAAGAGGAGATGGACGTGCTTGCTGCATGGTTCTTCTCTTTTTTTGTTTTTTTGTTTTTGTTTTTGTTTCTCTTTTGTTTTTTTTTTGTTTTTCTTATTTTCATTTTTATCCATCTATTTATCCAACTTTAACACTAACTCCATCTCATGCAATTTATTCTTTGTTTTCTTATATATATGTATTTTTATTAACCCAACCACAACTATATATTATTATTTTTTTTTTCCGGATTTTACATTCTCTCCTCCTTAAGCAACATTCGTCCTCGAATGTGAATAAGGTCGTAACATAATCACATAGACACAATAATGTTTATTGTTATTGTAACACTAATTTGGGCTTCACATTCTCCCTTCCTTAAGAAGCATTCGTCCTCGAATGAGAATAAGGTTGTAACACACGCATATAGACATTAAATGGCACACACATGAAGTACTATGTAACACATTTCTTTATTTTATTTATTACCTTAGTCAAATAGAAATTGATATTTGATTTTCATCGCATCTTCAGCTTCCAGGTGGCTTCCTCTGTGGAGTGATTTCTCCATAGGACTTTCACGGAAGCAATATCTTTATTTCTAAGGCGTTGAACCTTTCTATCAAGTATTTCTACCGGAGCCTCTTCATATTGAAGCTCTTTATTAAGAACTATCTCCTGGGGAAGGATGACGTGACTTGGATCGTGCAAGTATTTTCGTAACATTGACACATGAAATACCGGATGCACTGCTTCCAGCTCTTGTGGAAGTGATAATTCGTAAGCCACATTCCCCACTCTTCGCAAGATCTCATATGGCTCAATAACCCTTGGGCTCAATTTCCCTTTCTTACCAAAACGCATCACTCCCTTCATTGGGGACACTTTTAAAAAATACTTTTTCCCCCTCTTGGAATTCAAGATTTCTTTTCCGATGATCCGCATAAGACTTATGACGGCTATGAGCTGTTTTGATCCGCTCCCGAATCATCTGTACCTTATCATTTGTTTCTTGAATGACTTGAGTCCGAATAGCCATCGTCACCCACCTCGAACCATCCAAGTGGAGACCTACATTTTCGTCCATATAATGCTTCAAACGGCCATTTGTATGCTAGAGTGAAAACTATTGTTGTGGCGAACTCAATTAGACATAGATGGTCCAACCAAATTTTCGAAAATCTAACACACAAGATCGCAACATGTCCTCAAGTGTTTGGATTGTTCGCTCAGCTTGCCCATCTGTTTGCGGGTGGAAAGCCGTGCTTAACTTAACTTTTGTCCCGAGACCCTGCTGGAAACTTTGCCAAAAGTGTGAGGTGAACTGGGAACCCCTATCTGAAATAATTTGTAAGGGAATCTCGTGTAACCGCACAATCTCCTTCAAATAAATCTGTGTGTACTGTGGTGCACGATACGTAGTCTTGACCGGTAAGAAATGGGCTGACTTTGTAAGTCGATCAACAATCACCCAAATAGAATCATACCCTTCTCAAGTTTTCTGGGGCCATACAAAATCCATATGAATCGCCTCCCATTTCCATGGGACCCCAATGTCTGAAGTAATCCGCCAGTTTTGATGTTCAACTTTCACTGGCGACATATAAGACACCTCCCGACAAACTCCGCAACGTCCTTCTTCATCCCGTCCCACCAGTAATTTGCCTTGAGGTCCTGATACATTTTTGTTGACCCTGGATGAATTGAATATCTTGTGTTGTGACCCTCATCTAAGATCTTCCTCCTTAGATCCTTTACCTTAGGAACACATAACCTACCCTTATACCGGGCGGTTCCGTCATTATCTCCCAATGTAAACGTGAAGGTTTTCCTGTTGGATCCTCTCCGAAATCCAACAAACTCCGTATCCTCAAACCGACTTTCTTTTATTTCAAGCTAAGGCGCATCATGAGGTATCATGTACCACCACCCTACCTTCACCGATCTCGCTAAGCTAACCCGAGGTTTCCCAATCTTTGTACCTCCCAACAATACCTCTTTGTATTGCCAAACGGGCCAAGCTTCCCATTGATCTCCCATCGAGCGCCACCACCACGCTAGCTTTCCTGCGATGGTAAAGAATACAAAGGTCATAATCCTTACAACTCTAACCATCTTCTTTGTCTGAGATTCAAATCCTTCGCGTGGTTATGTAATCGCAAACTCTTATGATCTGTAAATATGTCCACACGCACACCATACGAATAATGTCTCCATATTCGTAGTGCAAACACCACCGCAACTAATTCCAAGTCATGAGTTGGGTAATTTTCTCATGTATCTTCAATTGTCTAGATGCATACGCAATAACATTTCCAAATCGCATCAAGACACATCCTAACCCAACTCTGAGGCATCGCAATGATCGTGAACCCTTCTTGTCCCGATGGTAAGGTTAGATCGCGCAGAGTCAACAATTCCTTTAGTTTCAAAACTTGCTTCACATGCTCCCGACCGGTACTTAACCGCTTTTTGAGTCAACCGGTCAAAGGAGCGAAGACTAGAAAAACCTTTACGAATCTTCTATAATACCCACCAAACCCAAGAAACTTCTAACCTCGTTTGAGTGGTCGGTTTGGCCAGCTTTTCATCGCTTCTATCTTCCTGGGTCTACCATAATTCCATCCTTGACACAACATGACCCAAAAAGGCTACCTTTTCCAACCAAAATTCACACTTTGAAAATTTAGCATATAGTTTCTCCTGTTTCAAGACTTCAAGACTACCTCGACGCTCTTCCTGTTCTTCAACACACTTGCAGAAATTAGGATATCATCTATAAACACAATTACGAACAAATCCAAGAATGGTTTAAAGATTATGTTCATTAGATCCATAAAAGTCTTGGGGCATCGTTAATCCGAAGACATGACCAAAAACTCATAATGGCCATATCAGTCCTAAAGGTCGCTTTTGATATATCATTCGATTTATTTTCATCGATGATATCTCGAACGAAGATCAATCTTGGAAAAATAATTGGCTCTCGAAGTTGGTCAAAAGATCATCGATTCTTGGTAATGGATATCGATTCTTGATCGTGACCTTATTGAGTTGTCGATAATCGATGCACATTCGAGCGATCCATCTTTTTTCTTCACAAAAGGATCGCGCGCCTGCGGGAAACACTAGGCCTTATAAATCCTTTATCCGTAAGATCCTTCAACCGTTTCTTTTAACTCTCTCAATTTAGTGGGGCCATTCGATATGGAAGAATAGAAATAGGTCTTGTACCTGCATTAACTCTATAGCGAACTCCATTTCTCTATCCTAGGAAGGCTCGAGAGATCCTCAGAAAACCTTCAAATTTTTCAAACAAGAGGGACATCATGCACTGAGGACTCTTTTTGGGTATCTACTATATTAGCCATATACGTGCATCTAATTTTGTGACTCCTTAATAACTTTTGAGACCTAAGGTAGGAAATAAGCTGACGTGAGGATATTCTTCGCATCATGGGTAGCAAATCCAGAACAGGTGGTATAACGTCTTGGGGGTTTTCCCCTCATTTATACTCTTACCCTGTAGCAGGTGGTATGACGTCTTGGGATTTTCCCCTCATTCATACTCTTACCCTGGAGAAGGTGGTATGACGCCTTGGGCTTTCTCATTCATACTCTTACCCTGGAGAAGGTGGTATAACGCCTTGGGCTTGCCTCATTTATACTCTTACCCTGGAGAAGGTGGTATAACGTCTTGGGGGTTTACCCCTCATTTATACTCTTACCCTAGCTCAACCGGCTATCCTACATAACATAAGTAAGTCAAGAAATCCCCTAACTTCTTATTGACATTATTAATATATCCTCTCATTTTAGTTCACTTAAGGCACTAACATGTCTTAATAAAAGAATCCAGAAATTTAATCCCAAGTACTACATACTTCTACTCTTTTAAAACGAATGACTCTTTTTTTTTATATAAAATTTCCAAGATACTAATAACCATAGCATCAAGTCACTTGTCCTTACTTATCTTACTTAAAGTAAATCTCTCCTTTTAACTTTCCATAAAGCGAATATAACCAACTTCCCATAAAGTCGTTATATTAATCTTATACCTTAGTCAATTACATTTTCCTATTTCCAAGGGACTTAAACTTTTAAAACAAAACAAGTATCATATACTCAAAACACTTCAAGTCCCTTAACTTTGAAAACTTAAGACATCCTTAATAGTTTTAAAGAAGTGGGTTAACCTCCTAACTCGCCCAACTTGGCCATTCTTAAATAAGTAAAGGATATCAAAGTATCAGACGCTCACCGCACTATATAAGTAGAACTATTCATGCTCAAGAGATAGGAAAGTTTCACATACCTTTATTGATCTTCTAAACGATAAGTGGAACTCTCTCTGGATGGAGTTGACTATTTTCTATAGTATGACTCCAATCGGATAGTTGAAAAAGGTCGAGTCACATAAATGCCTCTTTCGTGAATACTCTCTTTTGATTTGGCAAAACCTTCTACCCTCATTGTCATGTTGACGATCCAAGGTACGTCCGATCATAGGCTAATGCCACTACATTCTCTACCAAGTTCGGGTTTAAACCCCTTAACAACTCTTTTGACCTTCTCCTTTCTCAGAGGAATAATATATGCGTTGTATGCGACAATCGGATGAATTAGGTATTGTATTCTATCACATTGCGGTCTCCTTATTTCAACAGCTCAAACTCACGTCTGAGCGCATCTTTCGAGTTAGGCATGTACTTTTCACCGAATCATCTCTGAACTCCCCACGCGTCGCCGGTGGTGACATCGGAAAATGATTTTTCTAAAATTTCTCCACCACACCCGTGTCGCCCACTAACCGCGACACCAAATTGACGTCATGCGTCTCCACACATCCTCGTGTAAATAGTAGGTTTTCTACCTCTTCGAGAAATACTATTGTGTTAGACTTGTAGTCATTCCCTGTATAGATATGTTCTCTTCTTCTCACAAAATTTTCCCCATAGTCTATCTGGTACCTCTCCTACCTTTTCGGTGGTGCGATACATCCGATTATTTTATCGTTGTACACTCCTTCCACAATCCTTTTCAAGGAGGTAGTACGAGAACCAAGTCTTTGAAAAGACTCAAGATAGACGGTAAGAGTATGAAAGAAGTGAAACTTTAGGATGTTATTCCGTTTACTTATTACTAAGGTGGCGCACACCGCCGCAATAAGTTACCGCTCAAACACCCAACTCAAGAAAACTTCCTAGAATCTCTTAACCCTGGTTTAGCTCGATACCAACTTGTCACGCCCAAATTTTCCTAAGTCTTTACTTAGGCGTGATGGCACTGACAATTATTTTCCACCGGGAGCACCATTTAATCCTCTTTATTTAGAAATTTAAACTTATATTCAAATACGGAGCTATTAATAAAAATAACAATAAAGAAATTTATTTATGACTTTATTGAAAATATAACGCGAGCCCAGACTCGTGCAAATATTATTTCTACATAGACATACTGACAAATATTATTCTAAGTTGGAAGGGAGACCATTCCACACGCATTTCGAGACATCGAACCGACATTCTCAACTCGACGAGTACCAAGCCCAAGAATGGACTTGGTATGACAAGAGGTCATGGACGATCGCTAGCCTCGCGTGGAGCCTTTCCTCTATCACGCTTTCTCAAACATGTTAAATAAAGAGTCACCTACCATCCAAATGGTGAGAACCTTACCCGCAATTCAAAGTAACACCACAATATTCCAAGTGCCATCACATTATAACGTAATAAGCATATTGCAAAACATATCAAAGTTACAACATTTTTAAATACGCAACAACTCCTCATAGGAAATTCTCGCTTAACTAACACTTCATTTTATCTCGTATTATACGTTAAAACATCCCCCTGCATTTCCACATGTTTATTACATTTATATATTTGTGAACGCGTATTCACTTTTCATATTTATATATAGGTGAACATGTATTCACCTTTCATATTTGTTGCGGCGTGCAACCCGATCCATTATATTTACGTATTTGTGAACACGTATTCACTTTACGTTTTGTTGCGGCGTGCAACCCGATCCATTATGTTTACGTATTTGTGAACGTGTATTCACTTTACATATTGTTGCGTGCAACCCGATCCATTATATTTACGTATTTGTGAACGCGTATTCACTTTACGTTTTGTTGCGGCGTGCAACCCGATCCATTATGTTTACGTATTTGTGAACGTGTATTCACTTTACGTTTTGTTGCGGCGTGCAACCCGACCCATTATATTTACGTATTTGTGAACGCGTATTCACTTTACGTTTTGTTGCGGCGTGCAACCCGATCCATTATATTTACGTATTTGTGACCACATATTCACTTTACGCTTTTGCGCGCAACCCGATCCATTATGTTTACGTATTTGTGAACGCGTATTCACTTTACGCTTTGTTGCGGCGCAACCCGATCCATTATATATTCATATATTTATGTGAACACGTATTCACTTTTCATATTTTTCGTAAGATCAAATAAATACTATTCTCTTTTCTAACATTCATCATTCATACTTGTAACGATTATAACTTTTTAACCATAACTCCAACTAAGGTGTTCCTCAAGCGGAAACTAAGGTAAGACGGGGATCTTTCACTGTACCAAATTTCATTTAAAACTACTTTGGGTAACTAACACAAATTTATCCTCAAAACAGCCACATGAAATTTGTTTCGGCAGAATTTGTTTATTAAACAACACCCAATCTTATAATAGTCATAACTCCTAATCAGAAACCCGTTCAAGCCCCATAAATTCTCAAAACGACGAGAACAGAGAGCTACACGTCTCCATGTGAACCATTCTTTCATATTCTGTACCATTTGGTACAGTTTTACACTTTTATTCGCTGCCCTTCCTGGATCTCGATAGATCCAAGGCAGAAAATTTAAACAGCGATAACTCTCAATCCGTAAGTCGGATAGACCCCCATAAGGTCTCAAAATGTCCACAACAAAGAGATCTAGAACTTTCATTTAGCAACAATTTTCATATTCCCCACAGATTAGTACAGTTTTACGTTTCAACGTTCTGCCCTTCTGGATTCCGACGAATCCGAGGCAGCAACTTCAAACTACAATAACTCTCAACTCGTAAGTCCGTTTTAATAAATATTTATATATATCTGTCCGTAACAGAGAGATTTACAACCATGTAAATTTGCATATAATTCTAATAAGTAAAACTCAATAAAAATAGTCCGTAATTATGCCTTTCCGAATTTCGACCAAATCTAAGGCAGGAACTTTGAACTATGATAACTTTCAAACCGTACGTCCATTTTACCTCATTTTTGGTTCTATATGATCATATTAGAGAGGTGTACAATTCTTTCGAATTTCATCAAATTCTAACAATTATAACTCAGTGAGAACAGTTCGTAAAGTTCATGACGCAACTAGTTGTCTAAACAATCAAAAGTTCAATATTTCTTTTCAACACTCAATTCTTATTCCAACATGTATTGAACTAAAAATAAAGGATGTTACCAAGAATTTCTGAGTGAGAAAACTCACCTTGTAAGTGTGAAGATTATTGTTGTGTGGTTGCTAAAATTACCCTTACTCTCTAGTATTTTGCTTCTTGTTCTTCTTGCCCTCTTGGTATTTTTTCCTCTTCTTTTCACTTGTTTTTTTCTGATTTTCTAACCTTTATGTTATGTACTTTGTTTGTGTGTAAATACAATGTATAAGTGGAGAGTTTTCTATAACCTATGGGAGGTGAAATGACAAGAGTTGGAGGGGAAATGAAAAGGGGGGGAAGGGGTAAAGAGGAGATGGACGTGCTTGCTGCATGGTTCTTCTCTTTTTTTTTTGTTTTTTTTTGTTTTTTGTTTTTGTTTCTCTTTTGTTTTTTTTTTTGTTTTTCTTATTTTCATTTTTATCCATCTATTTATCCAACTTTAACACTAACTCCATCTCATGCAATTTATTCTTTGTTTTCTTATATATATGTATTTTTATTAACCCAACCACAACTATATATTATTTTTTTTTTCCGGATTTTACAGACTTGTACTTGTCGATTGTATATTAATGATGTGTGTTAAGACTGATATCACGCCTGAAATGCTTTCACATTATTTTTGTGATGTTGGTGAGGGGAGTGATTGAGTGATTCTGAGGTCTTTGCCGGAGATTGAGAGTGATTTATAGCCTCCGAGGTCTTTGCCGGAGATTGAGAGTGATTGATAGCCTCCGAGGTCTTTGTCGGAGATTGAGAGTGATTAATAGCCTCTGAGGTTTATGCCGGAGAGCACGAGTGGTGCATTTGCTCGTATATTTGACTGATCATCTGGTGAATTTTATTTGTCCTGGAAGTTTCATGATTTCCTTACATTCTACTTGTATATGATATGTGACCATACCTGTTTGCTCTATGTGCTACTGGTTGGTTTCAACTTCTTCATGCGTTATCTAATCATTGTTGACCTATGATACTTACCGGTACTAGTGTTGTACTGATACTACTCTTGCTGCACTTTTGTTGAGTGTAGAGTATGAGCCAGGTTCCAGCTCTACGCCCCGTGGCTGATCCGTGAGGTGTACATCTTCCAGTCATTCAAGGTGAGCTACTTGGTCGTCCGTGGCCCCTGAAGGGCTTCTTAGTTAATTCCATTTTTCTTTGGTTATTGACAAACAGTATGTAGCCTTCGGATATTTTTCAGACTTCTATTTCAGACCATGTTTAGCGCTCTTGTACCCTTTTGACCAGATTTTGGGGCATTAAGTATTTAAGACTTTATAACTTCTTTTCTTTATTTATTTTCCGCTGATTTAACTTGTTAACGAAAACGTGGTTCGCCTACTCGGGGGAACAGGGTAGGTGCCATCACGACTTGTGAATTGGATCGTGACACATCTGAAGTGTCTAGATGAAACAAGTGTTACGTGAGGTGTTCAAGTGACAAATCTGGACGACCACAGGTGTCTCGGTATTGGTTCTGTATTTCAACTAATTTGAATTCACATCGTATAAGATCCCGACTAATTTGGATTAGCATCGTGTAAGATCTACTCCCAAATAAACTTTTTCCATACATAAGACTCGAGTTTGAGGAAGAGGGTGAATCTACTCGGTATTGGTTCTGTATCCCAACTAATTTGGATTCGCGTCGTGGAAGGTCCTTATTAATTTGAAATTACGTCGCATAACCGTTTTGATCCTTTGGAACAGCTCGATGAATTTAGTAGAATATTGACGGTTGCTTGCAAGAGGTGGCGATCGACAGTGTTCCAAAGCGTCATAACGACGTGTGTTAGAGCGTTATGATTGTCAATCAAGATATTTTTCTTCTCATGAAGAGTGTGGCATTGCAAACTTCTACCTTGTGAATTGCAGGGGTTGTATTGACCGCATCTTTTGGGAGCAGAGAAGACTCAGAACTTCAGAGATAAAAATAATAGCGTAGTCAAAATAGGCTAAGTCGGTAGCCTTTTATTACACTCTTGGGAGAAGGGCAGACTCAAGTTCAAAGCCTAGTTCAATCGTTCTGAGGAAGTACTATAACTTGAATTAGTATCTCAAATAGGGCGATATCAGGCCTTCTGTGCATTTGACTGTTGGCGGGTCACATGTATAGGACCACCTGGGGTATTGGTCATGGACTAAAAGATATGGGTCTGAGGTTGAATCATTTTTTTAATCCGTTCTTTGAATGCAAAGGGCGAAGAAAAAAAAGAAACATTTTTGTCCAAAAAAAAAACATGCGGTTTTGTTTCATATCTAAGAGCAATTCCTGCCAATATCCACGCCAATAAATTAGGTTCAGACTAATTTGAATTCACATCGCGTAAGATCTCGACTAAATTGTATTAGCGTCGCGTGAGATCTATTTAAGGGGGAAAAGAACTCCCAAATAGATGGATTTAAGTGTAGATTTTATGAGGCTTTTTCTTTTGTTGGGGGAGGGGTTCACCTGATGTTAGTATTCGTTTTGGGGTCTCAGACTAATTTAGGTTTGTGCCCTGTTAGACCTAATTAAGGGAAAACGATCTGAAACATAATTTTTATCGCACACAAGGCTGGAGCTCGAGTTTACACCTGGTGTCAGCACCTATTATAGTCCCGGATAATTTGAAATTGCGTGTTTTAAAACTTATTTCAGAATTAAAAACGCTCCCAACCATAATTATTCCATACACAAAACTAGAACCTTGAAATCTCTAATTAAAGGTAAAGATATCATATTCATCTACCACCATCCTTATTAGTTCTTAGAAGGCTTTTGTTTGTGAACTTCACTTACCAAAATAAATATTATCTCAATTTTTATTTTTGTTACACTATATTTTTATTAATCGGTTTTAAGGAAAAAAGATATATATTTATGTTTGAAAATAATTAAAGAAAGACATGTTAATCTTGTGTGTTTTTTTTCTTTTTGTCCATTTGAGTATAATTTTTTCAAGTGTCTTGCGAACACTCCATTGATTGATTATACCAAATAACAATGGTTAATTGTTTGCCTGCAAAAAAAAAAAAAAAATGGTATCCAATGTTTGTGTGCTACGTGTGGTGTGAGTGTAAATAATAAATAACATTATCATCATAAAATTAAAGTTATATTTGAATTTATTAGATGGAAACTCGACATTTTCTTAATTTCTCTAAGTCCCTCCTAACCAGTCTTGTCAATAGCATTTTCCAGACTATTAATTCTTTCAAGTGTCATCTTATAGCTTAGCGAATAAAGCAATCAGTTGATTGTTTTACCTGATGGACAATTATGATTTATCAAATAATAGTAATTCAAAATTTGTATGTACCAAATAAAAACGATTCATCTCCAATTATGTACATTACTAACACACCATAAATAATAAAAATGTATCAGAATTTTATTAAATTGCAATTTCACTTAAAGACTCAACCCATCTTTTACAATCTCCTTAACCAAATATCTCTCAAGGTTTGTCAAGTCTTTCCAAATCATTCCCCTTGTAGAGTGTTCAAAATTAACTATTCCTTTTTCTTTGTTTTCTCCTGATTTTTTGTCAACCTACAATTTGAGGAACACTCACTTGGTTTTTTTTGCCTCCAAAAAGCGATTCGACATCTGGTTTACCAAATAAAAATGGTTCACCTACAATTGAAAAAATAATAATAGCAATTTCGACTCCACATAAAATAGAAAGATCTGTTGCTTTTTTATAAAGAGCTTTCTGCTTTTTGGAAAACATGACCTCCTCAGAATGATAGATACACTAGACAAATTTCTTCTCGAAAAATGAGGATGTAAATCTAAGAGTAGAGTACGAGAACCTTCCTTGTAGTTTAACAAAATTAATTTTCGTCCGATAAACATTCCAAATGAAAATTTAGTCTTGAAATATTATGTCATTTCTCAAATTTACCCTTATGAAATATAAAGTTATAAATCAACATATTGAAAGCTGGTGCTTTCTAACTTTTCTACTAAATTCGTAAATAGACTTTAATACATGAATTGTCGATAAAAAATAATTCAGAAATATATATTTGTAGTGTGAAATTGGCGAGAGAACTGGCCAAACCAACATAATAATTATTTTCTATGATTAAGTTAATAAATAATTAATTATTATTATATTATGTGCACTAACCTTCTTTTTAAGGAGAGGAGTCTACTTATATTTGTTTCAAAAATAAACTTTGATTAGTTCAGGGGTATATATATTATTACAATTAACAATCTAATGAGTGATCATTGCAAAAAAAAAATCAATGTATTTTTAATGATAAAGCGGGATGAATGTGATATTATAAAATTGGAGCATTAACAACTTAATTAGAAAGTTTATAACTAACTATTTTAGATTACCTTAATCTACTTCATTTGAATTTATCGCTAAAGATTTTCTTAATTTTATTTTTTTAGAAAGTAAATAAGAAACAAAAATATATAATTGTTGGTATAATAATCTGTATTTGGCTAAATAATGTCAAAACAATATGTTAATCACTTAGAGAAACATATAACATTAATGAAACAATAAACGAAAATGTAACTGTTTTGGAAAAATAATTTCGAATGTAATCGAGCCCACTTAGTTCAAAGTGTGTCCTTAAGGAAATTATTCCTCACAAGACTCGAGGTTAATCTAATATCGCCTCCCAGGATAGAACGATTATCTTACCAGAATAGTAGTACTCCAAATTCCGGTAGCAACGAACCACTCAACGGCAGTATATCACACAGAATGAAATTTTCGAGTTGAAGAGCAACTTCAGAATTTCAGAATTGATTAGAATATGAATTAGTGTCTAAATTCTTGAAATAATCAAGAATTTATAGGGTTAGAGGTACTGATTCTGAATGGTTGCAACCATTTAGAATAGTCACCTCATTTTGGAGGGAAATTCGAAAAAGAGAGGGAGAGCCGGACGGGTCGGATCGCGGGTCGATTCGTTTGGATTTGTTTTTAATTAAATAATTAATTAATTAATTTAATTAAAGAAACGTTTGTCCAAAAAGATTATCAATCAATCGATCCAAATCCGAATCCGAATCCGAATCGGCCGAAAGCGGCGGCGGCGGCGGCGGCGCGAGTCTCAACCCTAGCGGCTCGAGAAGGTGTAATGTAATATATACACCTCACTTTCCTTCCCTTTTTTCGATGTGGGACAAAAGAGCCTTTTACCCTCTTTAATTTTTATCCCATCATTTCCTATTCACCAATATCAAAACCCAACAATCCCCCACATGAATGGGGAATGATTATAAGATAGAAGAATGTACGGACGAGTGTGATATACAAGCGAGAATTGACTGCATCTGGATAAGTATGTTTCCCTTTGAACTTTCCGTAGTGAACTTATATCGGATATACTCGATCAATCGGTAGATTTGATATCTTTGAACCGTCGAACTTTGTTGTATACCTAGACAACATAAGACACACAATCAACCCTCAACCGCTTATGGTTCTCACGGTTGTGTTCGTTTTCACCATGAACACCTTTGGTCGTGAGTGCATAGAGAATGGGCTTTTCGTCATTCCCTTTAAAGCGGCTTACACTTAACACTCACATAGGTGATTTCTAAACACGTGGTCCTATAGCCACGTTATCCGGTCATACATCGTCGATTTAGATAACCATTAAAAACCTTAATGCTTTATTAACTCATTAACAAGCCGTAAAGTCTTATCCTTATTTCAACATTGTCTTCATCCGAGAATGGGTTGAGTTTTTGACAATGTTGAACCGTCGATCCAACTTTGTTTGATCTCCTCAACCTAGCTCTTGGGATCTCCATCTGCTAGGTAGAGTTACCGCCATGATGACTTGTCCTTGGCCTTAACCCCATTCCGTTGATGATCTACCAACTCCTCTCTAGATAAGCCTTTTGTAAAGCGGATCCGCCACGTTATCTCTTGACTTTACATAATCAATTGTGATAACGCCACTAGAGAGGAGTTGTCTAACTATTGTGTCTCGTCGTATGTGACGAGATTTTCCGTTATACATTACGCCTCGCCTACCTATTATTCTTTGGTATCACGGTGTATACATATAGGAGCCAAAGGTTTGGGCGAGAATGGAATATCTTCTAAGAAATTCCGAGCCATTCGAATTTCTTCACCTACTTGTCTAAAGCTATAAATTCTGATTCCATTGTAGAGCGGGCGTCGTATGTCTGCTTTGATGATTTCAAGACACGCTCCTCCGCCAACAGTGAAAACATATCCACTCGTGGATTTAACTTCAAACGATCCGGTGATCCAATTTGCATCACTATATCCCTCAAGTACTGCGGGATATTTATTATAATGCAAAGCATAGTTTTGGGTGTGTTGTAAATATCCCAAGACTCGTTTCATTGCCATCCAATGAGTTTGATTGGGATTACTCGTGAATCGACTCAGCTTGCTTATAGCACATGCTATATCTGGTCGTGTACAATTCATAATATACATCAAACTTCCCAAAACTCGTGCATAGTCCAATTGTGAGTCACTTTCACCTTCATTCTTTTGAAGTGCAAAACTTACATCAATTGGAGTCTTTGCAACATTGAAATTTAAATACTTGAACTTGTCAAGTATTTTTTCAATATAATGTGACTGTGATAATGCTAGATGATCGGTGTATTTTATATACACCTTTTGAGTCTGTTTTAGTTAGTCTTTTGTCCCATTTTGCACATATAAGTGTCGTATTAGGATAGTTTTTCTTTCTTTTGAGTCAAAGTGGTTAAAATGGCCAAATGACGGAAAAGGAGCAAAAAGAGGGCAAAAGAGGAGATGTCAGAGTTGAAAACAAAGAAAGTGGCGACGAGGCTAAAAATCCAGACCAGCGGCGCGGCGCCTCCTGCGACAGCGAGGGCGGCGCCACTATTCGAGACGCGAAGACTTCGGCGCGGCTTCTCGAACAGCGAATCACGGGCGGCGCGCTAAACATCCGAGGAGCTACGAAGATACATGGCGCGCTCGAACAGCGAATATCGGGCGCGGCGTAAACCACCCGACGGATCGCAGAACTTCCGGCGCCGCGGCGCCGACGCGGAAAAATTAGGTCTTTTGACGGATTTTTGGGCCAGGCCTGCATGGAAAAGAAGGAGGCGTTTTTAAACCTATAAAAGGAGAACCCTAGGCAGTTTTCAAGGGTTCCCCTTCTTGCACAACTCAAGATTTTGGCTTGGAGATTGGAGACCATTAACTTAGTACTTTCTTTTCCTTTTCTTTACTTTATTTTCAGTTTTATATGATGAACATGGAATTAGTTCTTGTCATGTCAATGGCTAGGAACTAATTCTCTTATAGGGCTTTCTATGTTGAATTTCTTGAAACTTATGCTATAAATTAATGCATGCCTATGGTTGTTTTTCTTATTGAGAGATCTATCCAATAATTGAGTTGAATTCTTGGTAACTAATTGACAACTAGTTATCACTATATGATTTCTAATCAGATTATGAAAAGGGGGGATTGTGAATATGCTGTAAGTTGGGTAGACATGCTTGAATTGGGGATGAAAATACCTCAATTAGTTTTGTAGCGTTGATGAGAGGCTTAACAACCCTAATTTTGCGCATTGTGCGTGACGGTCAACTAGGTTTTTGTTCTTAATCCTCCTATAAAGTTACCCTTATCACCGAAAGGTAGGTAAGGAACGATACTGGGGTTGAGTGTTTATATAACCCTAACGGGAGTATAAAACGATTTCGTAAACCTGTTTTCTCCAAAAGAAGAATACCATAAGTAATGCATTAGTAAGTAGCATAAGCGGATAGTGAAGATACATAGAAGCCCTATTCTCATCACATCTGAAGTAATTCTTTATATTTAAGTATCTTTCATAATTCTTAGTCATAAACCAAACAATCAACTATTAATTCACCAAATAGATACTAGAAAATAGATAGTTGGTACTTGAACCCTAATCCTAGAGGATGATATTCGGTCTTATCTAAGACTATACTACTTGATACGATAACGTGCACTTGCGTTTAAAAGTGTGTGCATCTTACCGCGCATCACTAGACCTTGTGGAGTTTTATGGATCTTAATTCCTAAGATCAAATCGGCAACCCCTAAGTCTTTCACGTCAAATTTGCTAGCGAGCATACGCTTCGTAGCCTTTACATCGACAATATTTTTACTCATTATCAGCATGTCATCAACATACAAACAAACAATGACTTCATGATTTGGAGTATTTTTAATGTAAACGCATTTGTCACACTCATTAATCTTAAATCCATTTGCCAACATTGTTTGGTCAAATTTTGCATGCCATTGTTTGGGTGCTTGTTTAAGTCCATAAAGTGACTTCACAAGTCTGCACACTTTCCTTTCTTTACCAGGAACCACAAAACCCTCAGGTTATTCCATGTAAATTTCTTCCTCCAATTCTCCATTTAAGAAAGCTGTCTTGACATCCATTTGATGGATTTCAAGACCATATCTGACGCCGATGCCACTAACACCGAATAGATGTTATTCTTGTCACCCATGAGTATGTGTCAAAGTAATCAAGACCTTCTTTTTGTCTATAACCTTTGACCACAAGTCTTGCCTTGTATTTGTCAATAGTGCCATCAGCTTTCATTTTCCTTTTAAAGATCCATTTTGATCCTAAAGGTTTATTTCCAGGAGGAAGATCAACTAACTCCCATGTATGGTTGTTTAAAATTGATTCAATCTCACTATTGACTGCTTCTTTCCAAAATGTTGAATCAGAAGATGACATTGCTGCTTTAAATGTTTGAGGCTCATTTTCAAGCAAGCATGTTACAAAGTCTGGTCCAAAGGAAGTAGATGTTTTTTGACGTTTGCTACGCCTTAGATCCTCTTTGCTTGGTATACTTTCCTTTGGTTCTTCTCGCAGTCATTTTTGACGAGTAGTCCGGCTGAAACTAAATTCTTCCGAATTGTTGGAACGTGCAGAACATTGTTGAGAGTCAGGACCTTGCCGGAAGTCATCCTCAGAAGTATCTTCCCATATCCTTCAACCTTGGCTGTTGCAGTATTTCCTATAAACAAGACTCTTCTGGTCCAATGGAGCATATGTTGCAAATGCTTCTTTGCAATAAGAAACATGTCGAGTGGCACCAGAATCCAGCCACCACTCTTTTGGGTTTCCAACCAAATTGCACTCTTCCAGCATTGCACACAGATCACTCAGATCATCATTCATTTCCACCATATTGACTTGTCTTTTTCCCTTGTCTTTTTTCGGGAGACGACAATCTGGCTTTGTGGCCGCCTTTCCACAATTAAAGCGATTACCTTGAACTTTTTCTTGTTAGAAACCTTCTTTTTCCGTAAGGCCTCTTTCTTTTCTTGTTCATTTTGGAGCAAGATCTTCAACGATGTTGGCCCTTCAATTAGTGAACTCTTACGATACCTCTTTCAATCAAGATTTTGTTATCTTCTCGATCTTGAGACGAATCACAAGATCCTCCAACTTCATTTCCTTTCTTTTGTGCTTAAGATAATTCTTGAAATCTTTCCACGAAGACGGCAATTTCTCAATCATTGCGACCACTTGGAATGCTTCATTCACTACCATACCAGCCAATGATAAGGTCATGGAAGATAAGTTGAAGCTCTTGAACTTGGGTTCCAACTGTTTTCCCATCAACCATTTTATAGTCTGGGAATTTGGCAATCACAAACTTCTTCAAGCAAGCATCTTCTATCTTGTACTTCTTTTCAAGTGCACTCCATAGTTCTTTGGAAGTTTCTACTGCACTGTAGACATTGTACAAGTCATCTTCTAAGGCACTTAAAATGTCGCCTTTGCACAAAAAATCAGTCTGTTTCCAAGCCTCAGTAACCATGAACTGCTGGTTGTCAGGCATGTCGGCGGCAGGCACGAGAGGGTCCTCACTGGTGAACTTTTGCAAACCAAGAGTGGTAAGCCAAAAGAACATTCTTTGCTGCCATCCTTTAAAGTTGGCACCGGTGAACCTCGCAGGTTTCTCGGTAGCTGCATGCAGCGTTGTAGTAATGTGATCACGATATTTGAAGAGGTAGTTCCAGTTTCAATTTTCATTGTTTGTCACAGACAAATCGACAAACTGTTTTAATTAATAAAACCAAAATAGCAATTAATTCACAGACTTCAACGATGAAGATTTTATTTCTTCAAATCGCAGTCGAATTATAAACTTAAACGATGAAGATTTTATTTCTTCAAATCGTAGTATAATTATGAAACTTTAGTATTCCAACGAAGTTTTTATATCTTCGAGTCGGAATACTAATATTCATATGGAGTAGAAAACTACACAAGTTTTAATCTCCTTAAACAGATGAAGTTTTTATGTTCTTCAAATCGTTATACACAACGGTGAAGATTTTATTTCTTCAAACCGAATCAAATTTTGATAGCAACAAATATAATACACAACGGTGAATATTTTATTTCTTCAAACCGAATCAATTTTGATAGAAACAAATATAATACACAACGGTGAAGATTTTATTTCTTCAAACCGAATCAAAATTGATAGAAACGAAGTGTAGTAGACTGTATGTTGTATACTTGATGAAGTTTTTATATCTTCAAATCAAGTATCCAAATGAGTAGAAAGTTATGAAAACTTTAATCTCAACCGGAGTAGAAAATCCGAAGATTTTAGTCTCCAAACAACATACAAAAAAAAAACACTTTTTTTTTCTTTTTGGAAAACACTTTTTCCTGGATTTTAATATTCCAACGAAGTTTTTATATCTTCAAGTTAGAATATGAAATCTCATACGGAGTAGAAAACCACACTGGTTTTAATCTTCAAACCAGGATACAGATTAAAATACAATAAAAATAATTTCCTTAAGAATGTTGGTATAATAATCTGTATTTGGCTAAATAATGTCAAAACAATATGTTAATCACTTAGAGAAACATATAACATTAATGAAACAATAAACGAAAAACAGAATCTGTTTTGGAAAAAATAATTTCAGAATGTAATCGAGCCCATTTAGTTCAAAGTGTGTCCTTAAGGAAATTATTCCTCACGCGATACTCGAGGTTAACGAATATCGCCTCCCGTGATAGAACGATTATCTTACCGTAATAGTAGTACTCCAAATTCCGGTAGCAACGAACCACTCAACTAAGCGATATCACACGTAATGAAATTTTCGAGTTGAAGAGCAACGCAATTTGATTGATTAGAATATGAATTAGTGTCTAAATTCTTGAAATAATCAAGAATTTATAGGGTTAGAGTGCGATTCTGAATGGTTGCAACCATTCAGAATAGTCACCTCATTTTGGAGGGAAATTCGAAAAAGAGAGGGAGAGCCGGACGGGTCGGATCGCGGGTCGATCCGTTTGGATTTGTTTTTAATTAAATAATTAATTAATTAATTTAATTAAAGAAACGTTTGTCCAAAAAGATTATCAATCAATCAAGCGAAAGCGAAATGAAAGCGACGACGGCAGCGAGGGTCTGCCTTCTCAACCCTTTTAGCAGCTCGAGAAGGTGTAATGTAATATATACACCTCTCTTTCCTTCCCTTTTTTCGATGTGGGACAAAAGAGCCTTTTACCCTCTTTAATTTTTATCCCATCATTTCCTATTCACCAATATCAAAACCCAACAATAATACCACACATTTTCAATTATTATCTTTTAAGTACTTGCTATTCTTTTTCTGGATGTTAATTATTTTAATAACCATCAAGAGATTTGGTATGGAAACAGACAGATGATATATTTTTTTTAAATTAGAAATTTAGATTTTGAACCTTGAAAATTTAGAATTTTGTTTATAAGGAGCACTCAACCAATTCTCCTTTAATGAATCTTATGTGACCGGTGGTGGAGGCACTCTAAGCAAGGTGGTGCAACTGCACCATCAATTTTTGGAAATTTTCGATTAAAACGACGTCGTTTTGGATGAAACGGTGGGTGAAACAATGCATTTTAATTTTCTTCGATCAATTTTTTTTTACTGCACAAAAACATCTCTGCACCACTAGAATTTGCTTGCTGACTCCGTCACGTATGTGACACACGTTCGAGTTAGTCTAGCCAATGAGTATCAGATGATTTAAAAAATACTTTTAACAGGATATAAAATTTTGGATGTGCAAATTATACCTTCATGTGCAAAAAAATATGGTAGCTTATGTTACGTATTATATTTATTTTTTTAACAAAGAGATAACGATCAATTGAAAATTTTGAAATGTCACATGCATTAACTACATTTGTGATAAGCAATCCATAGAGTCATGTCTCATAATCTACCATTTGATTCATGTCGTTTATATTCAGATTTATTTAGTAAAGACTTTGATTAATAAATGCAACATTATTCAGGTTATAAATGCGATTTATAGCATATGGTTAACACTTAGTTGATTATTTTGTCTGTAAATTAGATAGACAACAACAACAGAAACAACATATGTTGTATCAAATAGAGATGATATACCTCCAATTGAAAAAATACTATAATGTGCAATTGAAAAAATACTATAATGTGCAATTGAAAAAATAATATAATGTGCATGTGCGTGTGTGCGGTGTGCATGTACATACTAAAAGAATATTAAATTTATGTTTTACATTACAACACATTGTAAAATATATATATATATATATTAAAATTTTGTGAGTTTGAATACTTTACAATTACTACTAGTGTTTAGAAAACATAAACAATTACAATACAACAGACTTGAAGTCTAACATGTGTTGTGATAACAACAAGTCTTATGTTCTTGATCTTCTGTCTTAAATCCGTCTTGGAGTCTTAGATCTTGAGATCTTCGTTGGAACTGCAGCAAGTCCCTTGATCTTTATGACCTGAAATCAAGAGAAACTAAATCTGAAAGTGTTACAAGAGCGCTGCTGAGTCGAGTGATATTCACTCTGTCCTTAAGACAATATTGCCCCGTATAAATCCTTTAACGGTAATTGACAACTTGTTTCCGAAGATAAAACAACAACTAAACAAATGAACAAAGGTAACTCAAATGTTTCTCAAGAAGAACTTTTGAGTGTGTGAAAGTATGCTAGAGAGGAAGAAGTTCAGAAAAATCTAAACTATACAAGTATGAGGTGTGTTCTTGAATTGAGCCAAAGGCCTCATTTATAGTGTGTGTAAGATGTCTTTTCATCTAGCCAACTAATGACAATCAAGACCATGTAATGACATTAAATGAGAGGTTATAATTCAGCCAAATAATGGCTGAATTCAAGTGCCAAGTAATGGAAGATTAATGCTCCAAAGCCAGCCCAAAAGTCAGAAATTCTCGTCTTCTGTCGATCACACTGCCTCCGAAGCGCCGCGACGCCTGAGCTCCAGTGACCAAACATGGAATTAGCCTCGCGGCCCTACCCTTGGGGCGCCGCTGAGCCGCGGTCCATGAGGTGGTGGCGCCCAGGCTCTACGGCGGCAGCACGTCCCTTTCATATCAAGTGTTTATATCAAATCTAAATACCAAATCATATAAACATTTTCTGTCATACCAAACACACCCATAGTTGGCTCTAAGGGACTACCCGAAGATTAAGAATTTTGTCGGTCTAGGGGAAAAGGCTCAAAACCCAAATCAATACGAACATTAAACCCAAATCAATACGAACATTTGCGGTGGATACCCAACCTTCGGGGCGTCGTGACCCTTTTTCTGATTTAGGTTCGTATTGATTTGGGTTTTGAGCCTCTTCGCTTAGACCGACTCTTAATATAAACACTTGATATGAAATTTACCAGCCAACTATGGGTGTGTTTGGTATGACAGAAAATGTTTTCCTATTTTCTCTTGTTTGGTTACATTTAAGATCTTCAAAAATATTTTTCTAAGGAAAATGTTTTCCTCCAAATAGGTGAATATTTTTCATAAAAATTTGAGGAAAAATATTTTTCGGATTAACAAAAACACACCAATGCATTCACTAACCACCTCGTATGCCACACCCCCAACTCCACCTCCGCACCAACAAACCCAACCCCACACCCACCCTACCTCCAACAAAAATTAATTTTCATTTAAAAAAAAAAGCTTTTAATTTTTTTTCTTGTTTTCTTATACCCACACGCACGCCCCACCCCACTTCCCTAAAGAAAAAAATCATATTTAAAAAGGTTTTAATTTTTTTTTCTCATTTTTTATTTTTTACAACCTTCCACACCACCCTTCAAAAAATTCAGTTTTCATTTTTAAATTTTTAAAAATTTTTTCTTCATATTTTTGGTTTTTTGCACCACCCAATTTCCACCCGCCTACCCCACCTCCCAATCTGTACTCCCCATCACCCAAAGTTGCACTCCTTATTCAAAAACTTCATAGTGATTTTTGTCATACCCCACCTACATATCATTATGTGAATGAATAATCGTCTAATCGACAAGGCATCAGAATGATATACTATAAACAATCCGATAAAATATCATGCAAATAGAAGAATCCAACTTGTGCATATATACATACTAAGACCGATAATACCAACATAATATATAACCATATTCAGGCCTACAAGGTCATACTGAACAAACTGTACATCACATTTCATGTCTACAAAGCCTTTAAAAGAAAACATCGATTTAGTACATAAGTCGGTACAGGGCCCCCAACATATCCAAAATACCAAAAAGGATATAAACATGACCCTGACTCGACAATACTCCAGGAAAAATGGATCTCACCAATAAAAGCTGATAACTGGAGGCGATCTACGATGACGGACCATCTCCGTGCCTACTTGGACCTGTGTGGCATGAAACACACCGCCCCAGGCAAAGGGACGTCAGTACAAATAATGTACTGAATATGTAAGGCGAAAATAAAACACAATAGTAAGTAATCACAAAAGAGAGCGATACAAATCAACTTAAACCTCTGAAATTCCATTGAGGGCCACAATATACATAATGATCATACTTATATGTAATGCCACTTTACGAAGCTATATCATTTCATATCGAGCCCCTCCAAAAAATTAGTTTTCATTTTTTTTGTTTTTTTGCACCACCCAATTCCCACCCCACCCGCATACCCCACCTCCCAACCCATACTCCCCATCACAAAAAATCGCACTCCTTATTCAAAAACTTCATAGTGGTTTTTGTCACACCCCAACTTTAGGGTGTGTGACCGACACCCGAAGCCTGAATGGCCCGATCGCACCACCTACATATCATTACATGAATGAATAATCGCATGGGCCGACAAGACCTAAGAATGATAGATTATAAATAACCCAACAAAATATCCTGTAAACAGAAAAACTGAACATGTGAATATATACATATTAAGGCCGACAAGGCCAACATAATCCCTAACCAACATCCAGTCCTACAAGGATGTACTGAACCAACTGTACAATACATAATGTCTATAACATCGAATTAGTACATAAGTCGGGACAAAGCCCCCGACATACTTAAAATACCAAAAAATATAAACATGATCCTAACTCGGTAATACTTCAGGAGGAAATGGAGCTCACCAACAAAAGGTGATAACTGGAGGCGATCTACGATGACGAACCCTCTTTGCATCTACCTGGACATGCGTGGTATGAACACACTGTTTTCAGACAAAGGGACATTAGTACGAATAATGTACTGAATATGTAAGACATAAATAAAATACAATAGTAAGTAATCATAAACGAGAAGGATACGAATCAACCTGAACCCCTATTTAGAGCTAATTTCAATATCGTAACTTTAACTACACAGCTGATCATTGGTAACATCCCAATCGACCATAGTCCGGTGGTGAATATGTGTATGTCCAAATGGTGATAAATAACGATACATAATTGCCCAACTGGTGGTAACTTTCCGACCGATCGTAGCTCGGTGATAAATATGTGTATGTCCAACTGGTGATAAATAACGATACATAATTGCCCAACTGATGGTAATTGCCCGACCGATCGTAGCTCGGTGATAAATATGTGCCTGCCCAACCGGCGATAAATAACGATACATAACCGCCCAATCGGTGGTAAAGTAGGAACATCATAGTCATGCCCTTATAGATACTATATATGTGTATATAATTCCATTACTTATTTTTTCATATACAGTCAATGCATGAAAAGCCTTTCAGGATCATTAGAACAACTTTTGGAGTGTCCTATAGTCGTTCTCTCTCCAATTACGTTATGATCATTAACATCTTTCTCATAGGCCTAGGGATGACAATGGATAGGATCTGGACCGGATCCTACTAGATCCAGATCCAGATTCATTTTTCATATCTGTATCCATATCTGGATCCATAAAAATCATATACGAATCTGTATCCATCGGATCCACCGGGTCCACGAATCGGATCTGGATCCACATGTAAAAAAATTACATTGAATAATATTCTAACATTCAACATACAATATTTAGTCACCCTGAATAATTTCCCAAGATCCACAGAGAACATGATTGTGTTGTGATTCTGTTATTCTAGTCATTTCTACTCTTTAAGACAACTACTTTAGTTGATATGTTGAAGCATTCATTTTTACTCTCAAGTAAATCAGTATGTCGGAAATACTTATCAAAAAATAATAATCAGTAGGTTGAAAATTTCAACTTATTCTTCGCACAATGCTCTTAGTTGTGGTATTCTTTCTTTATACGTGTTTGTTATGGTCCCTTTCCGTTACACTGTCCTACCAGAACAAAATGAACTTGTAATTTGAAACATGTAATATTCCTTCTCAGTATGTGTCTTGACTTTAGCTGAGCTTGTAATGTGGAATTCCAAAAGATATGGCTGATATAATTATTAGGTTGGGCCAGGTAAGGAAAATTAAAGGGACTGGTCTTAACTCTTTATGGATGTATAAATGTATAATGTATTTAATAAAAAATGGATCCACTGATCGGGTCTGGACCGAATATAGATTTCAAAGACAAGATCCATATCCAAATTCGATCCATCATAAATGGATCCGGATCCGTCGGATCCAAATTTTGAAGATTCATATCCTATCAAACGGATCTGGATCCACCGGATCCGGACTGGGTCCAGGATCCGTTGCCATCTCTAAATAGGCCTCAATAGGTAATTAAGAACATATTTAGACATGCTTTGAAATATATCTCATGGGAATAATAACATGGACATCCTTAACTACTATGAGTAGAACCATCTATGAAATATATTACGTTTACGTTTTATGTACTTGGAACATACCAAAAGAATGAAGGATTAGCCTTAACATACTGTTGAAACAGCACAATTGGTGCTGTGATCAATAGGCGTGTATAATCCATTGATTGAGGATCGAATTGTGAAGAATTTAGTGAAGGAAGAAGAACATGGAAGGAAGGCATCTCTCTCGAGAGAAGGACATTTTTGTGAAAGCTTTTCTATTATATATTCTTACTGAGGCCCAATTGCCCCTTATTATACAAAGTATACCAAAAACGAGAATAGTCTACTTACCAGCTAATTACCTATTTTCTCACTAATAAAACATTATACTAATAAACTACCATTATTAATAAACAATACACCACTAAGGTGGCTTAACTACTTCAACATCCCCCCCAAAGCTAGGTGCTAAAAACAAATTATTGACACCTAGCTTGGATATAAAATAATGATGGTGACCTTGTAACAGCCCCTTCGTGAGTAAATCAGTTGGCTGCGCAACTGTAACAATATATCGAGTAGACACCAGTCCCTGCTGCACCTTCTCTCGTATGAAATGACAATCGATATCAATGTGCTTTGTTCTCTCATGGAAGACTGAGTTTGCAACTATTTGGATGGATGACTTGCTATCACAGAATATAGGGATAGGTTGTTGCACTTGTATGTTGAGCTCAGAAAATAACCCAGAAAACCACACAACTTCAGAAACTGCAGAAGCAAGACTCCTGTACTCTGCTTCTGCTGAACTCTTTGAAATGGTATGTTGCTTCTTGGACTTCCAAGAGATTAGAGAAGACTCAAAGAATACCAAGTAACCTGTAACATACCTCCTGGTGTTGAGGCACAATGCCCAGTCTGCATCACAATAAGCAGACAGAGTTGCTGACTCTCCAGCAAGCATGAAAATTCCCAGACCTGGTGCTTGTTTCACATACTTGACTACCCTCTATGTTGCTGTCATGTGCGATACCTTTGGTGCTTACATATATTGACTAAGACATTGGACTGCAAAGGCTATGTCAGGCCTTGTATTTGTCAAGTATAACAATCTCTCGATAAGTCTCTGATACTCAGAAGGATCATTCAACAACATGTATGTGACTGTCCCTCCAGAAACAGTTGTTGAGTCCCTCAGATGTTGATCATATGCATAAGAAGTGAGCTTAGCATTCCACTCCATTGGAGACCCTGCTGGTTTGGCACCTGTTAATCCCATATCAGCAATTAACTCCATCGAATACTTTCGTTGGTGCATCACGATTCCACTTTTATTTCTGGCAAACTCAAAACCCAAAAAATATCGTAGTTCACCTAAGTCTTTAATCTTAAAATGCTACTGCAATGTAGCCTTTGTATCATAAATAAGTGACTCATCATCTCCTATAATAAGCAAATCATCCACATACACCAAGATTACCACTATTTTGCCACTGACCTTCTTTGTCAGAAGTGAATAGTCCATGTGACTTTGAGTGAAACCATCAGACAGTAGGGCAGTGATCAATTTAATGTTCCACTATCGTGACGCCTGTTTCAAACCATATAAAGACCTGAGGAGCCTACAAACCTTCTCTTGCTTATGATCCACCCCCTGTGGTATGCTCATATAAACCTCTTCATTTAAATCCCCTTGCAAGAAGGCATTAAACACATCCATTTGATGTATGTAACAACCCTTAGCAGCAACTATGGATATGACAGCTCTTACAGTAACCATTTTGACGACAGAAGAAAATGTGTCCTGATAGTCGATCCCTTCCCTCTGGTTATATCCCTTGGCAACAAGCCTTGCCTTAATTCTTTCTATCTCCCCAGAGGCTTTATATTTAATTTTGCAGACCCACTTACATCCAATACCTTTTTTCCAGTGGGCAAGTCCACTATTTCCCAAGTATTGTTGTCCTCCAAAGCCTTGATCTCTGTCTTCATAGCTTCAATCAATTTACTGTCTTTTGCTGCTTCATAATAGTTCTGTGGTTCACAATCTTCAGACATCTGTGCCACACAGCTTTGGTATGACATTGATAACCCAACATAGTTGATATGATTGGACATTAGATACTTCACGGTATCTGAAAGAGATACAAAGTCCTTCATCCAAGTAGGTGGTCTTCTCAGCCTGGAAGATCTTCTAGTGGCATCATCTGGCTGATCATCAATACTAGGCACTTCAAGTTGAACATCATTTGGACAAGAAGGAAAGCTATGACCCACTTCTGGTGAGTGAGAATTATCTGTGTGAGGTGTATGAGCTGCACCTACATCAAAATTAGACAACACTTCTGCATGATCATTAGTGTTAGTGTTAGTTTCTCCTATAATAATCCTGGGATCAGGAATGTTCCCTGATCCTTCAGCAATAACTGTGTCATCATACATTCCAAAATAGGAATCTGTGTAAATATGATTCTTATCCTGTAAACCATTATCTCCAGTACCCTTCACTCCTTCAAAAGGGAATATATCCTCATAGAAATTGGCATCTCTACTCATAAAGATGCTCATGGTGTCCAAGTTTAATAACTTGTAGCCTTTCTGTTTAGTGGCATATCGCAGCAGTACTGCCTTAATTGTCCTACTCTCAAATTTATCCTTCTTCACTAAGTTGGTTGCATAACATAGGCAACCTATAACCCTCATATGATCTAGAGAAGGTGGCTTATTAAAAAACTTCTCATAGGGCGACACATTCCCAACTATAATAGAAGGTATTCTATTAATTATATATATTGTTGCCTTCACACATTCCCCCCAGTATTGTGCTGGTAAATGCCCCTGAAATTTGATGCCCTTAGCAATCTCCAAAATATGCATATGCCTCCTCTCAACTACACCATTCTGCTGAGGAGTATACACACAAGAACTCTGATGAGAAATGCCAAATTGTCTAAACAACTCAGCACAATTGTAATTAAAAAACTCTGTCCCATTGTCAGTTCTTACACTTTTGACAGTCTTAGCAAATTGATTTCTTATTTATGTGAACAAGTTCTTAAGGACAGTAACCACATCAGATTTAACACACATCAAATACACCCAAGTCCATCTGATGAAATCATCCACTATGGTTAGAAAATATCCCATACCACTATGAGTGAGAGCCCTATAAGGCCCCCATACATCAAGATGTAGAAGCTGAAAAACAGACTCAGTACTGCTCATACTAATAGGAAAATGTTTCCTAGTTTGTCTAGCCATAGGAAAAACAATACAATGTCTTATTGTTAAACTGGATCTACTGCCAAGTTTACTTATTTTCCTGAGCATGGTCATTGGAACATGCCTCATCCTTTTGTGCCACAATTCAGCCTCCATTTCATCTTTTGTTAACATGACAGTTGAACAAGCTTGTCCTGTCAGTGTTCTCTTAGATTGCAGCATATAGAGTCCATCAACCTCTTTACCAATCTACTTCACCTTCCCAGTGAAGAGATCCTGTAAAATAAAGAAATCAGGGAAGAATCTGGCACTACAATTCATTTCTCTAGTTAACTTTGAAACTGACAATAAGTTGAAATGAAAACTTGGTACACACAAAACATTCTTAATGAGATCACCTCCATTCAATCTACAATTACCAGTTTGTGTTATTGCTGCCCTATCACCAGTGGACAGCTGAACATGACCTGCTGCAGTATCTGTAACCTCACATTTATCAATTAACTTCTTATCAGTAACCATGTGATTGGTAGCCCCAGAATCAAAAATCCAACTACTACTACTTTCAGTTACATGAATACCTGCCATATGAATCTTAGGGGCATGAGCATTACTATAAGATCCTCTAGTATGTTGACTGAGCATTGTAACCACATGCTGATACTTCTCTGGAGAACAGGATCTCAACATGTCGTTGAGCTGATCATGCTGCTCCTGAGACAATTGTGTCCACCCTGCCTGTGTCTGCCCAACCACAGCTGCATTGGCCTTCTTCCTGTTTCTATTGTCATTTTTGTTATCATCTGGATATCCATTAAATTTATATCATTTTTCTCTTATGTGGCCAGTCTTCTTACAGTAGTCACAGAACATCAATCGATAGCACATCTCTCGATTGTGTCCCTTCATGTTGCAATAATCATAAAATAGTCTCGACCTATTTTGAGGACCGTAACTAAGTCCTACGAATACGGTGAATGCTCATTTTGAGGACGTAACCGTAAGAACCGTAAGCCTTATCGAACACGATCGATGCTCAGTGACTTCTCCCCCTGCATATTTTCCAGTTATCAGCCTTTGACTCTCAACTTGTGCCACCATAGCATACGCTTGATTTACACTTGGAATATGCATCATTAGGAGAATGTGACTACCTGATTATAACCATCATTTAACCCCATTAAGAACTCTAGCTGACGTTGATGTCCTAAATGTGCTACATATTCCCTAGGTCTGATGCAATCGCTTGGAACTGGAACGATAGAGTCAATCTCGTCCCATATATCCTGCATTCTAGAGTAATAACTAGATACATGCGAATCACCTTGATGAAACATAGCCAATTTCTTCCGCAATTGATAGCCTCGAGATAGATTTATTTTGTCAAATCGTTCACGCAAATCCTTCCATACAGCAGAAGCAGATGATTTATATAGAATTCCACTAAGCAAATTTTTGTTTACGTTCCTTATGATCCACGACATGACCATCGCATCACATCGTTCCCATTGCTTGACCAAATTCGCACCAAATGTATCTCGTCCAATGGATCCATCAATGAATCCAATATTATTCTTCGTCAACAGATTTAATCACATCATTCGACTCCATAATGTATAATTTTTCATGCCTATTAACTGTATTTCAATTTGTAGACCATTAGCAGATTCAGATCCACTCATAAAAAGTGGATGACTAGGATCTATTATGATCGATGTTGAACTTGAATTGTCAGCCAAACTTTGTGACGCAACCGGATCCATAGTGCATGCAATGTAGATAAAAGAAGAGAAAACAAAATCGAATACTTAACTCACTACAGAAATCGATCACAGAGAAAAAAATGCACAAACCGCAAATCACTGAATTCTCGATCAGAAAGTCTCTCGATTCGCTATACCGAAGCTTTGATACCATGTTGAACATCACAATTGGTGCTCTGATCAATCTGCGTGTATAATCCATTGATTGAGGATCGAATTGTGAAGAATTTAGTGAAGAAAGAAGAACAGAGAAGGAAGGCATCTCTTAAGAGAGAAGGACATTTTATGAAAGCTTTTCTATTCTATATTTTTACTGAGGCCCAATTGCCCCTTATTATACAAAGTATACCAAAAACGAGAATAGTCTACTTACCAGCTAATTACCTCTTTTCTCACTAATAAAACATTATACTAATAAACTACCATTACTAATAAATAATACACCACTAAGGTGACTTAACTATCTCAACACATACCTCTTGTTGTTCTTCCGACACAATCAATCACATGCTTGACTTATACAATGCTTCAATTTTATATGTCAAGAACTATTCTTCTTCCACCTTGAAGAAAGCCCGACTTCAGCATCACGACAAAATAAAATAACGATATCGGAGTAGAGAGAAAAGCGCTCAAATTATTATTAAGAAGAGTTACATTTTTTTGAGCTCCCTTGACATGGAAAGAACGTAGCTATTGTTTCCCAAAAAAAAGGAAAGTAATGTTGCTCTTTTTAAGTAGGTGATGTATACAATGTTTCCGATTCCATTCATAAGGCAAATGAAATGAAAAGATATATATGACTTTTTCTCTATTTGCATATGGGTCCCATGCCCCCATCACCTTTCATTAACATCTTTTACTATAAGGTGGCACAAAATATTCTTAGTGCATGTTTGCTCATCGGTATCCATTTTCGCGAAAATAAAAAAAATGGAAATGTTTGGTTTCACGTTTTAGAATTAGTTCTGCAGAATCAATTTTTTCATTTATTTTAATTTAAATTTTACCTTTTTCTTTATTAACCTCTTTAATTTTTATCAACAACTCTATCCACCTTCATTACCCTCTTTTTAAATATCTAGAAATAATTACTAAAAAAGTTCAAATATACAACTTTCATTACCTTCTTTAAATATCTAGAAAAAAAAAATCAAATATTCACCTTCATTGCAAATTTTGTTATTTTTGAAGCTTGTGCAATTGTTGAATGAATAAAATGAACGATTGAAATTTACATACTTTATATTCTAATATTTAAGTACTATATTGCACTTTTAATTCTATTATATGTTTGTAATTTTTATTTACATACTTTAAATTCTAATATTTAAGTATTATATATTGCACTTTAATAAAAGAGTAAAATTAGAACGACATTTCGTTAAAGAGATTGTATAGTTCAAAAGAGTAAAATTAAGTATTATTTAATTCTAAAAATTAAGTATTAATAAATTTTTAATATTAAGTATTATATATTGCATTTCATTAAAAGAGTAAAATTAGAACGCAATGTATATGCCTCACACGTGTAGTAAAATAATCATTGTATAGTTTTATATTTAAATATAATATTTTTTAATATATAATGCATACTTCAAAATAATGATATTTGATTTGGACAATATCTTGATTCAACTTTGTATAACCATTTGAAAATATATATTGTCTGTTCGAATTTAATAAATGAGATATCATGTTATTTCAGTTAATCAAAATATAGAAAATATTTAATTAAGAAAAATAAATGTAAATCTTCTAAATTCTATTATCTATTTAACTATGTCCTTTTTGTTAATCTACGTTCAAAAGCAATTTTGATCCAAATTATCCAAACATCATAAATTAATAACAATCACTTTTACATTGTTGCATCCAAACATAAATCAATTCTACCAGAATCAATTCTATCAAAATTAATTCTGACAGAATCAATTCTGCCTACCGCAGAACCAAACACACACTTACTACATAGTCACTAATTTCATTTTAGTATGATGCCACGTGGAAAGAAAAGTGATACATGGCTAAAAGTGAAGCCACCCTCCACTTATCCATTAAATTTATTTAGCTTCTTTATTTTTAGTTTTTTACTACAATTCAAAATCTAATCAATTACCTACATAATTTATTTTTGATCAAAATTTACTTAAATAATAAATTATTTTGACACTCTTCATATACTCATTATCAGGACCCGTGTTATAATATTTGTCCGTAATATTTTTTGACACACTCAAAATATTATTTCGGAACTGCATTCTTTTATACACCAAGCTCTCAATTTGCATACATGAATATGACTGAAATTCCATATGGTCCGTATAACTATTCAATATTTTGAATATCAACAAATCTTATTTTCTTTGATTCGTTCGATCTCTAATTCCCACATAGCCTCTATTTTAAAAACAAATAAATATAAACCATCGTTATCCATAAACCAAGCGCTCTTTTGAATTTTTTTCTCTGATAAAAAAAGAAATACAATCCATGTGCAAACAGGCCAGGCCGTAACGTAAGAGTGTTATATGAAATATAATTGCTCCTTTTTCATAATAATTCTATTAATGATTTGGAACCTAAAGTGTGTTCATACTGTTTTTCCCTAGTCTGCAGGATTGTTAATGATGTGCTTGCTGCTATAGATCTTAGTCATTGAAAAGGGACTTGCTTCACTAGGGTATTGGTGTATGGGGTCTCGTGTTTGATTTTCCCGATCAGCGAGAGTAGAACTGTGTTTCTCAAAAAAAATCCTCCACTGTTCGCATGCAAGCCAAGCGGTGTATACTAATTCATAGGGCCAGGACGGAGGTAGAATTTTCTGGGGTATGGGGCCGTAATGCGGTGAAATCAGTCACTTTAAAAAGTTTATCCTACCATAGTTTAATCCAAATGTGTTTGGCCCAGTGACCATTTCACTAGGGTATTGATGCCTGGGGTCTCGTGTTCGATTTCCCTGACCAGCGAGAGTAGAACTGTGTTCCCCAAAAAAATCTCTCCACTGTTCGCATGCAAGCCAAGCGGTGTATATTAATTCGTAGGGCCATGACGAAGATGAGATTTTCTGGGGTATGGGCCGTAATGCGGTGAACCAGTCACTTTAAAAAGTTTACCCTACTACAGTTTTGTCCTCCGGTCCCACGATGGATTTTTGACAACTCAATTGATTGGTCAGATCTGCCAATTTCCTAACACTCCACTGTCTTTATGGTTTCATTATGTACCCATTTTTGTCTGAACTTATGGTGAGAAAATGATAAAAATGATTCTTTATATTAAGTATCAATAGACCAATTTGGGTCTTTTAAGTTTGCTAAAAATGAGCACTTTTGATGTCCGTTAAATATTTATCAAAGTTTGATTGTTAAATTTTACCGAAACTATGGAAAACAAAATTAATCAGAAATTTTGGTCAAAATTCCAAAAAAATACAGCATAAATATTACACCATACACAAAAATAGATCAAAAATAACAAAAATTGCACCAAACTCTTAAAATAGACTAAAAATAACATAAATTACAAAATTTGTACTTAAAAATGTGGATTTTTTTTTATTTCACAGGTCCAATTAAATTTAACAATCAGAATATCTGACAGTTAAATGACCAAAACTGCTCAAGTGATACTGAAGGGACTATTTTGAACCTATTACCAAAGATAAGGGACCAATTTTGTCATTTTCTCACTTATGGTCCTTGTTAAATTTGTAGAATAAACATTTTTGGCACGTCATAAAGGGAAGCTGGACAATTATTATTTTTATTTAAGAAAATGACTATTGCTTGACAGTTCGGTTACTATTTTTGCAGGCACCGGACAAGTTTGCAGCAGCAGTTGCAACTTGCAAGGAACCCTGTCTGCAATCTCGCTTTGATATACCTGATTAGTGCTATGCAGAGACATTTGGAGGCTGCTTCAGAGACATAGGGAAAATCAAGTTTTACAGAGGCTGCTTCAGCTGAATCACCAGTTTTACACATCTCAAAGGTATACGCCTCTGTTAAATCTTGGATTCGACAGTCTTCTGTGTTAAGCAATTCGTCTTTCTGTTAGTTCTCTACAATTGCCTATACTTAAAATCGGTGAAAAACTTTATAAGTCATGCTAGATTTCAAGGATCGCGGATCCTGTTACAATCAACTCTTCTCTAATAGTCGTTTATCCGGATATTTTTTAGTTGCTATGATGATTTTTTTTCTTGATAACCGTGTTATTTGTGCCAGCTTGCGCACACCTCGACTAATGCCACGGGATACCTGCCACCTTCCACCAGTAATGTTCCACTGATTAGGCAGGCACCTCGACTAATTCCACGGGATACCTCCACCAGCAATGTTCCACTGATTAGGCGGGGGACGTGATTCGAACCTGCAATCTTCAAGTAACTCTATCCATCAAGGTTAAAGACAAATGAAAAGAAATCATCTAGTATTTCTGTCTTTGCTAGGATTTGAACAACTATAGGGGTATTACGCCACACTATAAAAGTTTGAGAAAGGGTTGTGGAGATGAGGGTGAGAAGAGGTGTGTCTATTTCCGAAAACCAATTTGGATTCATGCCGGGGCGTTCGCCATTCATCTTATTAGGAGGTTGTTGTAGCAGTATAGGGAGAGGAAGAGAGACTTACCTATTGTTTTCATCAACCTCGAGAAGGCATACGACAAAGTCCCTAGGGATGTTCTATGGAGATGTTTGGAGGTTAGAGGTGTACCGGTGATGTACACTAGGGCGATCAAGGATATGTATGATGGAGCTAATATCAGGGTACAGATAGTAGAAAGAGACTCGGAGCACTTTTCAGTGATGATGGGGCCGCACCAGAGATCAACTCTTAGTCCATTCTTATTTGTCTTGGTGATGGATGGACTGTTGCGACAAATTCAGAGGGAGGTGTCATGGTGTATGTTATTCGCAGATGACATAGTCCTGATTGACGAGACTCGTAGCAGTGTGAACGCTAAACTGGAGGTTTGAAGACAAACTCTGGAGTCTAAAGGGTTCAGGCTGAGTAGGACCAAGATAGAATACTTGGAGTGCAAGTTCAGTAACGTGAGCGATCTTGAGACAGACGTGAAGTTGAGGTTTGGTACTCAGGTCATTCAAAAAAAGGAAGCTTCAAGTACATCGGGTTTATTATCCAAGGAGATGGAGAAATTGATGACGATATCACACATCGTATGTATTAGAGCAGGGTGGATGAAATAGAGACTCGCATTTGGAGTCTTATGCGATAAAAATGTGCCACCAAAACTTAAAGGCAAGTTCTATAGGGCAGTGGTTAGATCGACTATGTTTTATGGGGCGGAGTGTTGACCAGTCAAGACTTCGCACATCCAAAAGATGAAAGTGGCGGAGATGAGGATGCTGAGATGGATGTGTGGGCATACAAGAGGGATATGATTAGAAATGATGATATCCGAGACAGAGTGGGAGTTGCCTCGATGGATGATAAGATGCGGGAAATGATGTTGAGATGGTTTGGGCATGTGCGAAGGTGTGAGAGGTTGACTATAGACGGGTTCAAGAGGCACATGTGTATGCCGAAGAAGTATTGAGAAAAGGTTATTAGCCGGGATATGGTGTACTGAGGACATGACCTTAGATAGGGGGTTGTGGAAGACACGAATTATGGTAGTAGGTAGTCGAGCGTAGTCCTACTTACGCTTGCAAACTGCCATACTAATAGGTGCATTATTGCTTTATAGTCCCCGATAGTTTAATTTTTGCTGTTATGTATTCTTTAGTGTACTTTGTTTAGCTTATTTACCCGCGCAAGTTAGTGCTCACTTTTTCAGAATGCGCTATCATGACTTATTCGCTTTGATACCAATATTTTCGTACTGCTTTAATTTTTTTTGATCGGGTCTGACCGTTTCTCTTGCTTTGCTTTGTCTTGAGCCGAGGGTCTCTCGGAAGCAGTCGTTCTACCTACCAAGGTAGAGGTAAAGTCTGCGTATACTCTACCTTCCCTATACTCCACGTTGTGGGATTTCACGTTGTTTTTGTAGGATTTGAACCTGAGACCTCTTGGTTCTCAACTCGTTTCATTGACCACTAGGCTACACTCTTGGGTGCATTGTTGTTATAACGAACATATAATATGACATAACATGAAAAATATGTTCCAAAAAGAAAACTTTGCCGTTATAGTAAAATGCCCTAAATGATGACTGCTATAGAGGTGTGACTGTATTAGGAATGCATCTTCAACATCATTGTGTTGGCCAATTTTGCTGGTCAAAACTCCTACACTTTTCTTGTTAGGTGCTAAGGACCTCCGTGTACCGATGTCTATTGGGTTGCAAGTAAGATTTCTTATCATCTTCATAGTTGCACCTTTGTTGGTTGCATATGATGTTCCATTTTACATGATATTAAGGGTATGGGCAAGTTCGTGTTCTTGTATGTCCATGGTCTATTTCATTTACCTTTTGATTCCTTTGAACAACTATAAACTCATCTATTATATGATAATCTTTGGGAATCTTGTTGTTGGCTGTATTTATGAAGGCAACCAACAAGCTTTGTGTTTATTGATAAACTGTTGTAAAAAGCATCGTTAAATTGCTCAATCATCTGTGGACCAAAAATGTTATATGTGCTGATGCTCAATCGGCAATATGAATCAGCGAACCACGTAAATCTGTGAGATGAAGGCTAGTTACTTATTGTTTATAAGCCAGTTTCACCCGCATGAGATTCCTGTAGGTATAGAAGATTGGATGTCGGTCATAGAAAATCATATCCTTTTGTTAGGTTTTCTACTTTTTGGTATACTTCTTATATAAGGGTGTGTTTTGCCCATTGTTAATGAAATCTTATTACTTGATCAAAATGGAGCCGTTACAGTACTATTTGTTCAGGCACAATAAGTGATGGCCTTTTAAGTTTTGGTCACTTATTTCTATACAATGTGTCTCTTAACAAAGTGTGTGTTTTTCATTCTTATCCCGTGCAGTATGCATGGGCAATGAAGGAGAAAAGAGTGGAGGTTAATGTCTTCGGGAAACTGCACGGGCAATGAAGGAGAAAGGAGTGGAGGTTAAAGTCATCATGTTCCCCGAAGACACTCATACACTTGATAGGTAAAGTGGCCCTATGTCCTCCATGAGTTTCATTTCCCTTGTCCGTGGGTTTGTCTCATTTGGGTTTATCATGGCAAGGGTTTAAGGAGGCTGCAACCTAATGTCTATACATTAGGGAATTGTCATGGGCTAGGGTTCTATCGTGACGTTCCTTTTTGGCACTCTTGGCTACCCAACATGTGGGAATAGTTTGAGTTTTTGTTATTGACGATCCTAAATCTTGTGCTGATCTGCCTGGCGGGAAGCGTAAGATTTATATCGTCACTATGCCCACAAAACCTGTACTTTTTGATGATCTTTATACACATTTACCATTCCATCAAAAAAAAAAAAAAACTGACATATATACATCTCTTTTGCAGACCATAATCTGACTTTGAGAGCTTTCTTAACATTGGAGTGTGGTTGAAGTACTGCAAATAGACGAATTCTAAATTTCTATAATGTCTTTGTCACGTTCCTTCATGCTGATTGATAGTGCCAAAATATAAATCTCCCATTCAATTAGAAGATCGAGTGATGTTAGGTTATTTGAAGACGAGAGATCACAGGAGATAAAAAAAATAGAGGACACGAGATCTTTGTAGGGTCATTTTCTTCTATTCGAATTGTAAGTGGGCATATGAGATGACTCAACTCTTCTGATATTGGTCGAATGATTTATCGTACATCACAATTTACTTAATTATTAATTGACCTCACATGGAATTTTCTTCTTTCTACAACTATATATGGTGCTATTTGTGTTTATTATATGTAGTGTAGATTTTTTCACAACACGTTTTGACAAGAACTTTTAAACTTTGCAGAGACAGTATTTTGGTTTATTAATTCAGTTTGTTCTTTTTAGCTAATTCTAAGATGTATAAAAAGAAAAATCCTTATATCATATACTCTTTACTCAAATTTATGTGATGTAAATCAATCACGGCAAACAAACAAAAACTTTGGTGTTGCTTTTAGTAGAGTTGCTAATAATCACATAAAGAAAATGAGTAATAATTTCTAAAGTCATTGTGTTCCAACTATTTTTAATGGTAGAGTTCCTATAATCACATAAAAGAAATTAACTACTATTAACCTTCGTCCACTTCTTTAACCCAATAAAAACGTCTCTAAGACAGCAATTGTTGTTGTTGGGATGAATGCGATTCATTTATCCTTAATTTGAGTTACAAGACACCTCCACCTCCCTTCATGGATTTTATGCAGCTCTAATCTGAATCAATGAGGTGTTCTGATTTTTTTTAATAGATGTTCCGAATACTAGATGGACGGTCGTAAAAAAATAAAAATAAAAATAACTCGCCGTCTGTGGGGATCGAACCCACGACCACGTGGTTAAAAGCCACGCGCTCTACCACTGAGCTAAGACGGCTCATATATTATGTTCAACATAATTATTTTATATTATCGTATATAACTATGTTTATCTTTTCTTCTCACCAAATATCATGTATTAAACGGGAAGCATCAACTATTTATTTTCTTTTCAGATTCAACCTCTACACCAAAGGAATATCGTATGATGGAAAATTTTGTGGGAATCGGGCTGTAGAGATTTTTGAGACTTCTAAAAGAAAAATTAGTGTGAAACTAAACGTTTTTTGTTACAACATTATGCTTTGGACCCTCAGTATTAAAGTATTGGGTAAACTTGAAAAAATATTGCTCTAGATCCAAATGTTTTGACCTATTGCTCCCTTACCTATGCATTTTCTTTAATCATATGATTGGTGAAGTAGAGGGGTTCATTTTGTTGATGGAGTTGTTGAGACAAAATATAATTAATTAAAAGTATGTTTTATTTAGTAACTTTGCTTATTATATTTTAATATGTATCAGGGCGGATAGAGAAGTCTTGAAATTATTGAGGCAAAATATAATTCATTCAAAGTGTATTTTGTTTAACAACTTAACGTTTTCTTATGCATGATATAATAGGTTTAAGCACATGTTTTGATTGTCATAGGTTCAAGCATATATGTTCTGATAGCCTAAAATCCTAGATCGAATTAACATACGAGTATGACAAAAGAACTAGTGAAAAACATAAGTGCAACTAAAAAACAAGAAGAGTATTTTCATTTACAAAATTATATTCAAAGACTACAAAGAAGATTATAATTCCGAGACAGAACAACTATCAAATGCCTATACATTCAAAAGTGTCAAGAGATGGCTACCAGTACAACACCGCCGGGCATCCGCCACAATGGAACTCGTCCTATGACATTATTCCATTGAAATTCATCAAACAATCCTCCATCAATATCAAGCTTTGAGAATGATAAACTTCTTCTTACTATAGTGAATATCGGTGTCAAACTCTAAAAATGAAGAAACTCTTAAGAAGTCTTCCCGCTATAGATATCAAGCTCTAAGAATGAGAAACTCGGAGGAAGCAAGCATGCCGAAGTTAAACGTAAATTATGCCTTGCGACAAAAAATATTGAAGGACAAAAATTAAAGATTACAAATTTTGAGAGAAAAAAATGAAAGACGACCACGAAATAAGGACACTTGTGCGAATGTCGTATGGGTTAGGATTAGGGTGTAGCCCAACCCAATAAATAATTAGGATTTAAGTGGTATACATTGATATGTAAAAATAAATTATTTACCGGTTAGTTTAACATGTGATGAATTCTAATGTCATGGTTAGTAATGAAGATAATTATATTTTATCGAGCGTTTTGTTCTAATTTTTTTAACTTAATAAAATTAAAAGGGTGTTGATGATCAGTTTGAGGAAAAGGGTAAAGGGTAGGTTTTATCTTCTGGTGTTTAATCCATGTATTGTTATTACACATTATATTGAATACAAAATGATACACCAATTCCATTGGTATATCAAATTCTACGAGGATTAACTATGCAAAGTTAAAATATAAACCAAAAGGTCAAATTATACCACGATTATCTTTTATTGGTAGATCTTGAAAATATTTGAGATTATATACTATATATTATGACTAAATGAGCATTGAAATATCAAAATTTGAGTGCTTATGACATGTTAGTCAGAAAAATTTCACGTAAGCATTTCTGCACTCACTTTTATCTCTCTCTCAACTAATTATGACCATCCCATCCCTATCAAATGTGGTGCTATATAGATAAGAAAAGAAAAAAAAAAAAGACGTGGATTTTCGTGTGGATTTAAATTCTTGGCTAACTCTCCAAACAAAACAAGTATTTTCTATATATTTTGCAAAAGGAGGTCACCTAAGTGCACCAAAACTAATACTCTCCTATCCACCTCCCCAAGTCCTAACTTGTTATGGGCCAACTGCCAAGCCCAACGTCCAGGCAAGCAGAAAACATCAGTAACAGGCCCACACGCAGAAGACAAGCCCCAAACTGGATCAAGAACTTTCAATTTTAATGAATTCCTTTAAATTAGGTATTATTAAATAGTGATAGTAGTAGTACAATAGTTTCTGGGCAGTAGCTAGTTATGATTATTAGTAGATGGGGTTAGTTGTTAATTAATGGTAGATAATGTGAGTTAATCCTCCATTTAGAGACTAGTGGTAGTAGTGGGTATCTCTTAATTATGTATATAAATAGGTGTGTGTTATAATGAAAAGGCTTATCCTTTTAGTTTGGCCAAAAACATTGCGTACTTTCATTAAGTAAGTTTGGAGTGTTCATTCCTCACTCGAATTTGGAATACCGTCCCAACAATTTGGTGCTTTCATCCAGAGTACCATGCCTCCCAAACAAAACAAAAATCCTACTTCGGAAGAATTCGACGCACTAAAAGATTCTGTGGCAGCCCTCACCGAGGTCATACACGACCTGCGAGCCCGGCTCGACGACATTAACCCCTTCGCACCACCTCCCACCGTTCATACAAACCCATATTATCAAGAAGGAACTTCATATTCCCGACCACAATCACCCAACAACCCCACTGACCGTAATTACCAAAACCAATACCCGACAATAAAGACACCCAAATTAACTCTTCCTTACTTCGATGGAACCAACCCACTGGATTGTCTTTTTCAAGCCGAACACTATTACAATTATTACCATGTACCTCCGGATCAACGACTAATGATGGCCTCATTTTGTATGCAAGGTGAAACTTTAAGTTGGTATAAATGGATGTACTCTAATCACCAACTTGGTGACTGAAACTCATTCACAAGAGGCTTAGAAGTTCGATTCGGCCCACGTTCATATGAAAACCATCAAGCATCCCTGTTCAAACTCAAGCAGAAAGGATCAGTAATGGAATTCCAGAAAGAGTTTGAGAAAATATGCAATTGTGTAGATGGCTTGTCACCTGTCGCCATTCTAAATTGCTTCATTTCTGGATTGTGCGAGGAGATACAACAAGAACTCGCGGTTTTAAAGCCACGAACAGTCACCGACGCCATCGGCCTAGCCAAATAATCGAAGCCAAGCTGAAGGAAACCAAACCCTAGATAAATTCCACTCATCGTTACCTGCCCCACTCCCAGTACCCGACACCAATCAGTGAAATCAGAACCAACAAATGCATTTCACTACTTCCTCAATTACCCGCGCTCAAGACCAACCCAGACCGCTCAGAAGAAGACTTACTCAACCAGAAATCCAGCAACGATGAGCAAAAGGACTGTGTTTCAGTTGTGAGGAGAAATGACAACCTGGGAACGTATGCAAGAAATCACAGTTCCTCATTGTTGTGGTAAATGAGATGATTGACCAGACATTCTCAACCATGGAGACCATAAAAGAGGAAGAAAAGGAAGAAGGGGATGACAGAACTGGCGCAACCGACTTTCTTCAATAGGAACAACTGGGAGAAACTTTTCATCTATCCATACTTAGGAATCTCAACTCCGCGGACCCTGCGAGCCCACTGCGCTATCAAAGGGAAATAATTCACAGCCTTGGTCGATACCAGGAGCACCCACAACATCATACAACCACGGCTGGCGGAGCAACTCAGATTGTTTGTTCTAGCACTTTCAAATATCAAGGTGATGATGGGGAATGGCGAATTCTTGGACTGCACATGTCATTGCATCAATGTGAAAGTTTTGTTAAAAGGGCAAGAATTTCATATTCCATTCCTAATTCTGCCAATTCAAGGAGCCGACGCCGTTCTCGGAGTTCAGTGGTTAAGCACTTTAGGGGCTTTTACTATCGACTTTTCTATACCCCAAATAAGCTTTAGCCACAATGGGAAGTTAGTCCAGTTAACCAATGAGCCCACGTTAAGTTCGACAACACCAGCCCAACTGAACCGAATGATCACCACAGGGTCTGTGTTATCTTTCATACCATTATCCACGAAACCAGCCCTGTTGCATCAACACCCGAATGTGAACCTTACAACTGAACTGCAACAACTGATAACCAAATACAACCACCTTTTTAAAAGTCCCACAAAACTTCCACCCAACCGCAAATACGACCATCAAATCCATCTACAACCCGATGCCAAACCAGTCAATGTTCGACCCTACCGTTACCCTCATTATCAGAAAGAGATCATGACGAAGCTCATTGAATAAATGTTAGAAGAGGGGTGATCCGACCAAGTAAAAGTCTTTATTCTTCACCAGTATTATTAGTTCAAAAAAAGGACGACACTTGGAGATTTTGTGTCGACTACCGAGCCTTGAATGCTATCACCATCCGTGATCGATTTCCGATACCAACAGTGGATGAGATACTGGACGAGTTGAAAGAGGCTGTCGTGTTCTCAAAGATTGACTTAAGATCCGGATATCATCAAAAACGGATGAATCCTCAAGATGTGCACAAAACAGCCTTTCAGACACGCGATGGACACTATGAGTTCACGGTAATGCCATTTGGGTTGTCCAACGCTCCTTACACCTTTCAAGCAGCAATGAATGAGTTGTTTTGCGAGAAATTGGGGCGATATGTGCTGGTTTTCTTTGACGACTGTTGACACCCAATTTTGACCCTCCCGTCCAGCCATTAACTATAAAATTACACTAATTTTGTAAAATAATTTTTTTAGGGATTTTTTATAATAAATACAACAATAAAACATAAATACATGCATTAATAATTAATTTAATAATGGCATCGCGTCTTACGTAGAGTTTTAAGCATTTAGAGTCCCGCGCCCGCACTTATTAACTTTAAGCTTTGTCGTAATAATTAATAAATGCATAAAATAAATAATTTAGCGATAACGCTGTCGTAGCATAGCCGCATTAATTAGTAATCATTTGTAATTTAAAATCAATTTTAATCTAATACATGCATTTAATAGCGTCGCATTTATAAAAAGCTTTAACAATTCGTAAAAATCATATTTGCATTAGCATTTAGATAATTCAATCTAAGCTCATTTTAATTTAATTTAAATCAATAATGCATAACAATAAGATTTTAAATAATAGCGTCGCATTCTAAAGCATTAAGCATTAATTAAACAACACGCGCATTTATTATCGTAATAGTTTTATAACTCGAAATTAGACTAATTTAGCACCTAAATAATTAGACTAATTTAGCACCTAAATAATTAGGCTAATTTAGCACCTAGATAATTTTAAAGCACCTAATAATTTTAATCACAATTAATAATACACTACACTAATTAAAGGCCTAAAACTAATACCTAAAACTAATACCCTAATTTAACTACCAGCCCAAACCTTTCCCTTATTCCCCTGACCCGGCCCACGCTCTATCCCTTATCAGAAGCCCACGTCGCCCAAGCCCTTCACTTCCCTTCATTCTTCCCTTAGCCCCATCGTCCAGAACCTAACCAGCAAACCCTAAACCTAAATTGCAATCGCCGCCAATACACCAAGACTCACCGGGATTTCCGAGAATCCGGCTTTCCTTACCCACGCACTCCTAGCCAGCTCTCCTTTCCATAACCAAACGAGTCCAACGATACCTTTCCATAACCAAACAAATCCTTCAGATCGCACTGCTCAAATCACTCACAAATCAAAGACAAATCAAGCTCGAATCACCTAATCGCTTACCTAACTTGGAACCCAAATGGGGCTATAAAGGGCACATGCAATAGACCAATCGGGGAGACCTTGAGCAGTAGTGTCGAACCCAGTTAAGAAACACAGAAATTAAGAGCGGTCCAGTTTTCAGGACAGTAGAGTAGAGAGGGGGATCGGTCGAGCACAATAGAGAGAACATGTTGGAACACCCTCCTTTACCTTCGGCGATACCTTTAGCATTTTTCTGCAATCCCTTAGTAGTCTGCATCCTTAAAATTCGCATTAGCAAGCCTTCCGAGTGGCTCCGACGACTTGATACGCTGCCTCGGTTCGCCGCCGGAGAAGGTAAATCTATTTATTCTCGACTTAATTTACTTCACGCCGCGTGCTTGTTGTGTTCTCTGTGGCTTAGTCATGTTTAGCTGCGTTCGTCGTGTTATTGTTTTCTATTAATGCTTAATACAACGACGAAGTAATCTGCTTAGTTAATCCAGATTGGTAATGGTCTTATCAAAAATCGTGAAATAGGTTCGTTGTTATTCGCCATCGGGTATGATGTTGGATACTAAAGTGCTCTCATTGATGTTTGTTGTTGTCTTATGGCTTGCCGACTGCTTACTAGCTAAATAGGTTCCTTAATCTTCGTTAATTTACCTTCTCACGAAATGTATGATGTACGATTGCTTGAGAGATATGTCGGTATGATGTCGCTTGTTATCTATACGTGTTAAATTGATGTAGTGGAACGATTCTAATCATGTTTACTGATATACTATTTACTCCCTTTCACGGAATCTTTAGCACTGCTATCAGATCTGTTAAATGAATGTTAACATTCTTGGATCGCTTCGACCAAGTGTCATAAACTGTCCCTAATAAGTTTAAACAAATTCAAACCAGCATGACGACTTAACTGCATTTAACCATGTGCAAAGATAGGTGGAGAGGAGGTGTTTTCATTTATGATACATATTCAAGTATGAGTGTCGTTAAGAATGGAAATCCATATTTTGCACCTACTTTGTGTTTAGTTTAAGATAAGTCTGGACCTTATATATTTTGACAGATTACAAATCAGGTCGCATTGATTCTAAGGGTAATAATTAAATGCTAGAAAGTTAAACAGCAGGTGTTTTGAACTCATGAAACTGTATATGTCATATTGTACTTGTCTCTGTGTATGTTGTTTCATGTATGCTAGTGTGATGTCGTGTACTACTATGTAGTGTCTCATCCATATGAGTTTGAACTAAAGTGTCCTATCGATATTTAATTTAAGTAATATGTGTAAAACCTCTCTAGATTTCAGACGCTTCGATCGCCTTTCAAGTTCCTACTAATAGTTTCATACCACGTACTCGCATACTATTGAATTCTCTCCATGCCTTATATGCATCACCCATGCATGAATCTTGGACCATACTTCCATACTATATGCCTCTTTTGGATCAGAGATGCCCTTTAGCATGTTCACTGTTTTCTGGCCTAATGTCTCTGACATCTAAGTCTTGCACATAAGAATACCTGTAGGTATTTTGAACTTGTATATGTTTCACTTCACCAAGTCCATGAAGGATCTGGTATTTCTCTATGTCTACTACTACAACATGTTGTCTCCTTCCCGTGTTGCCTTAAAACTAAGCATTAATTGTTTTTTTGAAAATGTTACCTGCTGGCAGTCCAATCCCTCTTCGACAGTGTCACTGCTGACTTTATGTGTGCCTGCTTCGATATAAACTATGTGCCAAGTGCTTATTCGTTATTTAATTGGGCTCATACTAATCCTTTTCTTTCTTTGTTCTTTTTTACATGGCACGCATTGGAGCAAAATGAAAAGTCTCATGGCGAGACTCATCGCAAGCCATTTCAAATGGCAACCCGCATCCGCGTTCGCATCCCCGCTGCAGAAACTCCTAGAAAAACAAATAAGACGGAGTCATCCGCTCCAATCCCTTCGCTCTCTTAACTTTCTTATCTCATTTTTGCCTTTATTTATTTATTGTAATTTCATTACTTAACTTTGTAATTAATAGGGGAACTTCTAGCAATTAGCCTTTAAGCATATGAGATGGAAGGTAATTTAAACTTAGAAACGATTCTTCTTTATTTGTCTTTAGTACTACTAGGCATGTTTAAAATCGGCAAAAATAAAAATAATCTAACTCACACATAAAACCAACATTCTGCTTCTTATTAAAATACATAACAGATTTCTCCTAAACTCTCAAAAATCAGCTTAAGTATTTTATACTACACGCAAGTTAAGCAAGATTAATTTAGCTAGCAGCATACCTAACTAGTTCATAAATAACCTTTGTATGAACACATAATCAGTCCATAAAACACCCTTTTAGCATTCTTTAGCATTCCTAGCCATTTTAGCACTTTAAATCACCTCTGGGCGTTTAATACCTTTAGCATTTTAGCATTTAGCACCCTTTAGCATTTTTTGCAACTCTTTTAGCATTTTTGCACTTTTAGCATCCTTTACTTTTAAAATTAATCCCGTAGTACCCTTTTAATATGTAAGCACCCTAGCACTACTTTGGTTACACTTAGCACTTTTAAATTGCTAGCACTCCTTTTGCACCTTTGACACCTTTCTTTTTAAGCTTTCTAAGCATGTTTTAAACTTTAGCATTCTTAGCATTTTTAACCTTTTAGCACTTTTACTATTTTAGCATCCTAGCACCACTTTGTTTATACTTAGCACTTTTGTTAAGCGTCCTCAACCTTTAATATTTTAGCATCTCTTAGCATTCTTTCATATATAGCACCTTTTGCCCTTTTAGACTTAAGCACCTTTAAACATTTTAACATTTTAGCATTTGTTTTATCTCCTAACATTTTATTAAGCAAGAGGGGCTTTATTTTGCATTTTTCTCAAATATAATAACTATCCTAGGTTTGGCAGGACAACCGCAAGTTAGCGGATCTTAGAGGGTGCCTAACCCCTTCCCTCTAGATTAATAAAGAACCCTTACCCAGAATCTCATTAAGTTTAGCAGACCATTAAAATGGAGTTAATGTTTTTCTTTAAACTAGTTAAACATTTAGGTGTCCTAATTCACCCCAATTAATTAGGTGGCGACTCCGCGAACCCCTAGCATTCTAGCAACCCTTTAGCATTTTAAATTTTAGCACCCTTTTAAACTTTAGCATCTTTAGCATTTTAGCACCTTTTGCAATTTTAGCATTCTTTTAAAACATTTTATTATTTATTTATTTTTTCTAACATTTCTTATTAAGCAGGGCTCGCTTTTATTTTAGAATGCCGCGGCCGGAAAAGGGCGCGACAGAAATGGCGACTTCACTGGGGAATTTAGGTTCTTAACCACAACAGACCTAGGATAATTGTTTGGCAATTATTTTGCATTTAAAATTTTGTGTGTCAGATTTTGTTATTTTGCTACCGCTTATCGCTTTCCTTAAACCGCATTCCGCTCATATTTCTTCCACTGAAAATTCACACAATCACACACTACATGCGAGGTGCGCTGGTGCATCAAAGAAAATTCTTTCTTCAAAATCCAAATTTAGAGAGTCGGTAATATACGCGGAGTGCCCTGCCTAACCAGGTGGCGTAGCCTTCTCACTCGAGTAGTCCGCCTGAACTCAAGGCCTAGAAAAGACAAAACTTAGCAAACTTAAGATAGAGCTATACCACTTATTTTAGGGCATGCATTTATTTACCTTGCTGGGTCTGGCCTGCATCGACACCACAATTAGGAAGACACTGCTTGTCGACGGTTTCTCAACCCAACGACCAACCAGCGTATCATGTGTAGCGTGACATTGACAGAAAAATCCAAACCCAATCATGACATGCTGAAATTGGGAAAAGTGCACCGTCATTTGGTCGCCATTTCCAACAAAGGCATTATAGTTGGACGACTTGGACAAATCCGTCATAATCTCGCATAAGTGACGTTTAGGCTTACCTCTGGCATAAAGAGGTCCCCCTGCATGTTAGGAAGCGTTTGAATGTGCTATGTGCGATATATCTGCTACATACTTGCAAATTATGTGCTTTATGCTAACACCGTTTGTTGCATTTTTAGAAAGATTTATCATCCCCCCCAGAAGGTCGAGTTGTATTTGACTTAGCACTGGCAGAGCAGCAATAGTTCACACGATCAAAGGCACGGTCCAAATGATACGACCGATTCAAGTGCATCCGATGAACGAAGCCGAACTCGCTTTTGGTTCCTATAGCGGCAGGGTCTCGTAAAAGAAGAGCGCATTTACACCTTCTCAAACTCGACAATGTAGGAAACTGCATGCGGGCCGCAAATCCAAACAGTTCGCACGCAGATATCAAGGAACAAGGCAAAGAAAGTCGATACGAATCGACTCCCAAAACTCACAAATTTTCTTTGAGCGTAGGTCTTTTCATATTAGCAAAAGCAGAAAGTACAATAGCCGAAATGGAAAATACGGCGAAAGGTTTCTTCGTATTAGCAGAAGCAGCAAAAGCAACAAGGGCAGAGGATGACAACAATCCAAAGTCCGCATCAAAAGTAGCAGCAGCAGAAAGGGCATCAACAATCGGCAGTCAAAGTTCGACTCCGCAACAAAACCTAGCGCATCAACTAGGGCACAAAGTCAAATTGGCAGCCAATGCATCACACCCAACAGAGGCATCATGGCAATTCGTCAGTGGCAGCATCTAGCATGTCCATGCCAGGACGACATCTCAGTAGTCATCTGGCGCAGCAGGGACAACATCTCTACCCATAAAATTGCACTTCTCGTATGTGTTTACCATTTCATTTAAACAGGTATACACTAATGTTTTCTCAAGTCATGAGCGCTTACCCTATATGAGCAGCAAAGAACACGCCCAGTAACGACGCCATCGCGATTGCGTTTACACAACGACGCCAAAGAACATCATGTCCAGTAACGACACCATCAAGATTGCGCTTCACGCAACGACGCCAAAGAAGAACACGCCCAGTGCAACGACGCGACGCGATTATGTCCAGGCAACGACATCATCAACATTGCGTTTACGCAACGACGCCAGCAAGAAGAACACGCCCAGTAACGACGCCATCGATTGCTTACACAACGACGCCAAAGAACATTATGTCCAGTAACGACATCATCGCGATTGCGTTTACGCAACGACGCCAAAGAAGAACACGCCCAGTGCAACGACGCGATCGCGATTATGTCCAGTAACGACATCATCAAGATTGCGTTTACGCAACGACGCCAAAGAATATCAGGTTCAGTGCAACGACACCATCAAGCATTGCGTTTACGCAACGACGCCAAAGAAGAACACGCCCAGTAACGACGCCATCGACAAGGTTTACACAACGACGCCAAAGAACATTATGTCCAGTAACGACATCATCAAGATTGCCTACGCAACGACGCCAAAGAAGAACACGCCCAGTAACGACGCGACGCGATTATGTCCAGGCAACGACATCATCAGCAATTCTACGCAACGACGCCAAAGAATATCAGGTCTGTGCAACGACACTATCAACATTGCGTACGCAACGACGCCAAAGAAGAACACGCCCAGTAACGACGCCATCGCGATTGCGCTCGCACAACGACGCCAAAGAATATTATGTCCAGTAACGACATCATCGCGATTGCGTTTACACAACGACGCCAAAGAAGAACACGCCCAGTAACGACGCGTTATCAAGATCGTCCAGTAACGACATCATCAAGATTGCTTTACGCAACGACGCCAAAGAATATCAGGTCCAGTAACGACACCATCAAGATTGCGTTTACGCAACGACGCCGCCGCAACACGCCCAGTAACGACGTTATCAAGACAAAGAAGTCCGAAAACGACGCCATCATCAGCATATTACATCTACACAAGGAAGATTTTCTCTGTTCTCAAAATTGCATTTTATCATTCATGCTTTATTATTCTGTCTTAGCAGTTATGCACTAACTCTTCCTTGAGCTTTAGTCTACAGGAGCAAAGAAGAACAACCAAAACGACTCGTTCAACACGACTCCGAGTCCGAAAACGACTCCCCGTCCGAAAACGACGCCCAGTCCGAAAACGACGCCAAGTCCGAAAACGACGCCATCATCGGCATATCACGCAGGGACGATTTCTATACTCCCGAAGTTGCATTTCTTACGCATGCTTTATTATTCTGTCTTAGCAGTTATGCACTAACTCTTTCTTGAGCTTTAGTATACAGGGACAATTGCAGCAAGGACGACGTATCCGCATTCACGATCGCAACACGTCCGTGCAAGGGCGAAATCACAGCATTTGCAGCATCGCATCAACACAGCAGGCATCATATCTTTGCAGGATAACCTTTTCTATTCACAGTTACATTGTTTTTAAAATTATTTTGCCTTAGCAGTTATGCACTAACCGTTTGTTCAAGTCTTAGCATGCAGCAGCAGGAGCACAACGTGGATTTTCTTACAATAACCGGCAATGCCGGGGCCAACCTTCCCAACGACGCGTGCCGCCTGCCGCCGGCCCACTCGCTTCCACACCAGTAACCCAAAGACCACAAGCCATAGCAAGGCACCCTGTGTTCAAAGCGCTTATTTTCTTTTACTTTTTACATATAACCCAAAGGTCATCATAACTCGACATCGACATCTTTTAAGCCCGCATTAGCCCGCCGTGTTTTGACCATGGTAGCCCAGGTCGCCATAACTCGACACCGACATCTTTGAGTCCGCGTTAGCTCGCTTGGTGTTTCGACCATAGTAACCCAAAGGTCGCCATAACTCGACATCGGGACGCTTTTTGATTTTTGTGTCACCTTGTCTACCGCCTGCATTTTTGCACTGAAGATCGAGACAAAATTGGCATGAGTCAACGCCTTTGTCCAAGATTCTTCCATCATCTCCATACAAAGAGGGACATCTGTTGACACCCAATTTTGACCCTCCCGTCCAGCCATTAACTATAAAATTACACTAATTTTGTAAAATAATTTTTTTAGGGATTTTTTATAATAAATACAACAATAAAACATAAATACATGCATTAATAATTAATTTAATAATGGCATCGCGTCTTACGTAAAGTTTTAAGCATTTAGAGTCCCGCGCCCGCACTTATTAACTTTAAGCTTTGTCGTAATAATTAATAAATGCATAAAATAAATAATTTAGCGATAACGTCGTGTCAGGTAGCATAGCCGCATTAATTAGTAATCATTTGTAATTTAAAATCAATTTTAATCTAATACATGCATTTAATAGCGTCGCATTTATAAAAAGCTTTAACAATTCGTAAAAATCATATTTGCATTAGCATTTAGATAATTCAATCTAAGCTCATTTTAATTTAATTTAACTCCGCAATAATGCATAACAATAAGATTTTAAATAATAGCGTCGCATTCTAAAGCATTAAGCATTAATTAAACAACACGCCCGCATTTATTATCGTAATAGTTTTATAACTCGAAATTAGACTAATTTAGCACCTAAATAATTAGACTAATTTAGCACCTAAATAATTAGGCTAATTTAGCACCTAGATAATTTTAAAGCACCTAATAATTTTAATCACAATTAATAATACACTACACTAATTAAAGGCCTAAAACTAATACCTAAAACTAATACCCTAATTTAACTACCAGCCCAAACCTTTCCCTTATTCCCCTGACCCGGCCCACGCTCTATCCCTTATCAGAAGCCCACGTCGCCCAAGCCCTTCACTTCCCTTCATTCTTCCCTTAGCCCCATCGTCCAGAACCTAACCAGCAAACCCTAAACCTAAATTGCAATCGCCGCCAATACACCAAGACTCAAATTTCGGATTACCGAGAATCCGGGGCTTTCCCCTTACCCACGCACCCTAGCCAGCTCTCCTTTCCATAACCAAACGAGTCCAACGATACCTTTCCATAACCAAACAAATCCTTCAGATCGCACCTGTTCGAAATCACTCACAAATCAGCACAAATCAAGCTCAGAATCAGCCCTAATTGCCTACCTAACTTGGAACCCAAATGGGGCTATAAAGGGCACATGCAATAGACCAATCGGGGAGACCTTGAGCAGTAGTGTCGAACCCAGTTAAGAAACACAGAAATTAAGAGCGGTCCAGTTTTCAGGACAGTAGAGTAGAGAGGGGGATCGGTCGAGCACAATAGAGAGAACATAGGTGGAACACCCCTCCTTTACCTTCGAGGATACCTTTAGCATTTTTCTGCAATCCCTTAGTAGTCTGCATCCTTAAAATTCGCATTAGCAAGCCTTCCGAGTGGCTCCGACGACTTGATACGCTGCCTCGGTTCGCCGCCGGAGAAGGTAAATCTATTTATTCTCGACTCTAATTTACTTCGATGCCTGCGTGCTTGTTGTGTTCTCTGTGGCTTAGTCATGTTTAGCTGCGTTCGTCGTGTTATTGTTTTCTATTAATGCTTAATACAACGACGAAGTAATCTGCTTAGTTAATCCAGATTGGTAATGGTCTTATCAAAAATCAGGAAATAGGTTGCTGTTGTTATTCGCTTACTGGGTATGATGTTGGATACTAAAGTGCTCTCATTGATGTTTGTTGTTGTCTTATGGCTTGCCGACCTGTTTTACTAGCTAAATAGGTTCCTTAATCTTCTGTTAATTTACCTTCTCACGAGCTGTATGATGTACGATTGCTTGAGAGATATGTCGGTATGATGTCGTTTGTTATCTATATGTGTTAAATTGATGTAGGAAATACCCTAATCATGTTTACTGATATACTATTTACTCCCTTTCACGGAATCTTTAGCACTGCTATCAGATCTGTTAAATGAATGTTAACATTCTTGGATCGCTTCGACCAAGTGTCATAAACTGTCCCTAATAAGTTTAAACAAATTCAAACCAGCATGACGACTTAACTGCATTTAACCATGTGCAAAGATAGGTGGAGAGGAGGTGTTTTCATTTATGATACATATTCAAGTATGAGTGTCGTTAAGAATGGAAATCCATATTTTGCACCTACTTTGTGTTTAGTTTAAGATAAGTCTGGACCTTATATATTTTGACAGGATTACAAATCTGTGTCGCATTGATTCTAAGGGTAATAATTAAATGCTAGAAAGTTAAACAGCAGGTGTTTTGAACTCATGAAACTGTATATGTCATATTGTACTTGTCTCAGTATGTTGTTTCATGTATGCTAGTGTGATGTCGTGTACTACTATGTAGTGTCTCATCCATATGAGTTTGAACTAAAGTGTCCTATCGATATTTAATTTAAGTAATATGTGTAAAACCTCTCTAGATTTCAGACGCTTCGATCGCCTTTCAAGTTCCTACTAATAGTTTCATACCATGTACCCCTGCATACTATTGAATTCTCTCCATGCCTTATATGCATCACCCATGCATGAATCTTGGACCATACTTCCATACTATATGCCTCTTTTGGATCAGAGATGCCCTTTAGCATGTTCACTGTTTTCTGGCCTAATGTCTCTGACATCTAAGTCTTGCACATAAGAATACCTGTAGGTATTTTGAACTTGTATATGTTTCACTCCTGACCAAGTCCATGAAGGACTGTTGGTATTTCTCTATGTCTACTACTACAACATGTTGTCTCCTTCCCATGTGTTGCCTTAAAACTAAGCATTAATTGTTTTTTTGAAAATGTTACCTGCTGGCAGTCCAATCCCTCTTCGACATTGTCACTGCTGACTTTATGTGTGCCTGTTTCGATATAAACTATGTGCCAAGTGCTTATTCGTTATTTAATTGGGCTCATACTAATCCTTTTCTTTCTTTGTTCTTTTTACATGGCATGCATTGGAGCAAAAATGAAGAGTCTCATGGCGAGACTCATCGCAAGCCATTTCAAATGGCAACCCGCATCCGCGTTCGCATCCCCGCTGCAGAAACTCCTAGAAAAACAAATAAGACGGAGTCATCCGCTCCAATCCCTTCGCTCTCTTAACTTTCTTATCTCATTTTTGCCTTTATTTATTTATTGTAATTTCATTACTTAACTTTGTAATTAATAGGGGAACTTCTAGCAATTAGCCTTTAAGCATATGAGATGGAAGGTAATTTAAACTTAGAAACGCATTCTTCTTTATTTGTCTTTTAGGGCTACTAGGCATGTTTAAAATCGGCAAAAATAAAAAATAATCTAACCTGCGTCATAAAACCAACATTCTGCTTCTTATTAAAATACATAACAGATTTCTCCTAAACTCTCAAAAATCAGCTTAAGTATTTTATACTACACGCAAGTTAAGCAAGATTAATTTAGCTAGCAGCATACCTAACTAGTTCATAAATAACCTTTGTATGAACACATAATCAGTCCATAAAACACCCTTTTAGCATTCTTTAGCATTCCTAGCCATTTTAGCACTTTAAATCACCTCTGGGCGTTTAATACCTTTAGCATTTTAGCATTTAGCACCCTTTAGCATTTTTTGCAACTCTTTTAGCATTTTTGCACTTTTAGCATCCTTTACTTTTAAAATTAATCCCGTAGTACCCTTTTAATATGTAAGCACCCTAGCACTACTTTGGTTACACTTAGCACTTTTAAATTGCTAGCACTCCTTTTGCACCTTTGACACCTTTCTTTTTAAGCTTTCTAAGCATGTTTTAAACTTTAGCATTCTTAGCATTTTTAACCTTTTAGCACTTTTACTATTTTAGCATCCTAGCACCACTTTGTTTATACTTAGCACTTTTGTTAAGCGTCCTCAACCTTTAATATTTTAGCATCTCTTAGCATTCTTTCATATATAGCACCTTTTGCCCTTTTAGACTTAAGCACCTTTAAACATTTTAACATTTTAGCATTTGTTTTATCTCCTAACATTTTATTAAGCAAGAGGGGCTTTATTTTGCATTTTTCTCAAATATAATAACTATCCTAGGTTTGGCAGGACAACCGCAAGTTAGCGGATCTTAGAGGGTGCCTAACCCCTTCCCTCTAGATTAATAAAGAACCCTTACCCAGAATCTCATTAAGTTTAGCAGACCATTAAAATGGAGTTAATGTTTTTCTTTAAACTAGTTAAACATTTAGGTGTCCTAATTCACCCCAATTAATTAGGTGGCGACTCCGCGAACCCCTAGCATTCTAGCAACCCTTTAGCATTTTAAATTTTAGCACCCTTTTAAACTTTAGCATCTTTAGCATTTTAGCACCTTTTGCAATTTTAGCATTCTTTTAAAACATTTTATTATTTATTTATTTTTTCTAACATTTCTTATTAAGCAGGGCTCGCTTTTATTTTAGAATGCCGCGGCCGGAAAAGGGCGCGACAACGACATACTCATTTATAGTCCCGGATGGGTTGAACATTTGGAACACCTCTCCAAGGTCTTTTCCCTACTCCACACTCATAAGTACTATGCCAAGTTGTCCAAGTGTGTGTTTGGAGAGAAACAAATACAGTATCTGGGGAACATAATTTCCAGCAAAGGGGTAAGTGTGGATCAGGATAAAATTCAAGCCATAATGGAGTGACCGGTACCTTCTAACATCACTGCTTTGTGGGGCTTCCTAGGCCTCACCGGCTTTTATTGTCGGTTCGTGCGGAATTATGCAACTCATGCCTCACCCCTCACTGATTTATTGAAAAAAGGGGAATTTACATGGAATTTCAAAGCCACTGCAGCATTCAGTAAATTGAAAGAATGTATGATCGCCCTCCTAATTCTGGCTCTACCTGACTTTGATAAGGATTTCGAAGTCACGACGGATGCCAGCGAAATATCCATTGGAGTAGTATTATCACAATCAGATCACCCTCTAGCCTTTTTCAGCAAGAAACTAGTGCCGCAAATGCAATCAGCTTCCACATACACGAGGGAACTTTACGCAATTACTAAGGTAGTAAAAAAGTGGAGACATTAGAAAGTTCATCATTTACACGGATCATAAAAGCATCTGACATCTACTATCTCAAGTAATCCAGACACCAGAACAACAAAAGTGGCTCACTAAACTGATCGGATTTGATTATGAGATTCGGTATAAGCCAGGAAAGGAGAATCAAGTTGTTGATGCATTGTCAAGGAAGGAACAACCACAAGTCACTATTATTTTCGAGCCCACTGTTTGCTGGATCACATAATTGAAGGACTTCTATGCCAACTCCAAAACCGGAGTTGAACTCCTGAACAAATTCACAATCGAAGCTCGGGTCAATGAGAAAGTTAGGGTACACGATGACTTGATCTTTCTCGATAAAAAGTTGTATGTGACTGATGAAACCGACTTACTGACCACTCTTCACCCTGTGGAGGTCACTCAGGAGTTAAAGCAACTTTGAGTCGCATATCGGCTGCTTTTGCGTGGCCAGCAATGAGAAAGAAAATAGAGCAACTTGTGCGCAACTGCCCCGTTTGCCAACAAAACAAATCAGTAAATCACAAACCGTATGGCCTGCTCCAACCCTTGCCCATACCAAACCAAGTGTGGGAAGACATAAACATGAATTTCATAACCCATCTTCCCCTATCATCCGGCAAGACCGCGATTTGGGTGATTGTCGACAGATTAACCAAGTTCGCTCATTTTATAGCATTATCCACAAAATACACTGCCTCATATCTAGCATCCATATTCCTTACTGACATATACAAACTTCACGGGCTACCGAAAACCATAGTCTTGGACCAAGACCCACTGTTTCTAAGCAAGTTTTGGCAAGAACTCTTCTCATAGTTAGGAACAAAATTAGCCTACAGCAGTGCATATCATCCAGAGACTGACGGGCAAACTGAAGTTGTAAATCGCAGTCTCCAGACCTATTTGCGTTGCTTTGTCAGTGACGAACCTCAAAATTGAACCAGATACTTAGCCCTCGCAGAGTATTGGTACAATACCAGCCACCACACAACCATCAAAACAAGCCCTTTCCAAGCCCTGTATGGTCGACCTCCACCAACGTCAAACCCATACTTACCCGAGAACTCCCAAAATGAAGCCATCGACTCAACTCTCAACCACAGAAACACCCTCCTAACCAAGCTTAAATAAGCTCTCCATAAATTCCGACAACAAATGGAAATCCAAGCTAACCGAAAGCGCATGGCAAAGAAATTTTCAGTAGGAGAATGAGTTTATGTTAAACTCCGCGCCTATAAGCAGGTAACTCTTCACCGCACCAACTCGGCAGAGCTCTCAAAAAAATAATATGGGCCTTTTCGAGTATTGCGAAGGATCGGCGCAGTGGCGTATGAACTGGACCTTCCAGAAGGGTGTCACATTCACCCAGTTTTTCACGTCTCGCTACTCAAACCCCACTCAGGAGAAACAATCAGTCCAAGCGCCAATTTACCAAACATCACCGAGGATAAACATTTGTACATCAAAACTGAAGCCATCATTGATGAGCGCACAATTTGGAAGAAATGAGTGAAGGAAGTGCAAGTTCTGGTTCATTGGGAGCACTCCACAGTAGCCGATCGGACTTGGGAATCGAAAGAGAATCTGAAAGATACACATCCTCAATTATTCGACCACAATGAGGGAAATGAGTCGCTGACCAGTTCAAGCAAAGCGTCGGTTGATAATCTTATGGGCCTTGAGGACAAGGCCCATTGTGAAGGGGAGGGAATTGTTATGGGCCAATTGCCAAGCCCAACGTCCAGGCAAGCAGAAAACATCAGCAACAGGCCCATGTTGACACCCAATTTTGACCCATCTTTTAGTCAATTCTTGCAATTTTAAGCATTTTAGGACACCGCATTTTAATCAACATTTTTGTATATTTTTTACCTAACATTCTATGTTGTTTTATTTTTTGTAAATTGGCATCATGTTTTTAATTTAATTAGGTATTAAACATTTTCAAATATTATGTTATTATTGTTGCGCGATCATTTTATTTTACTAATTTTGCATCTCTTTAAATAATTAATTGACTTTACTAAACATTCTATGTTGTCTTTACTTTTAATTAGGCATTAAATATTTGTTAAATATTGCATTTTATTATTATTGCATCGGCATTTGCATTTTAATAATTTTGCATCTTTTTAAATAATTTTTTCTTTTAAAAAAATAAACTCGTCTTGCATTTTTGTCAAATCAGTCCAGTCCGAGGCACAATCTGGATCAGTCCAATCCGCCGAAAATCAAAGCCCAAACTGAGACCCAAAAATGAAGCTCAGTACACCTTTCATCTTTTCCCTCCAATACCCAATACCCAAAACCCTAAACCTAAATACCCCTATAAATAAAAACCTTACCCCCCCCCCCCCCATTAAAAAACCCTCAGTCGCACACCCCTACCCCTAAAAACCCTCAGCCGCCGCCCACCTCACTTTCCCAACACAACACCAGCCGCACCACACTCCCTCCCCTTTTTATTTTTTGAACACTCTCTCCTCTCCTCTCTATCTGCAGTCCTTCGCCGGAGTTCTGAGCTCCGGCGAGCCTCACCATCCACCAACACCAACACGAACCCCCACCACCAACACCATACCGAATCCATCAACACCAGTCGCACACCCCTCATATAATCCATATTCTCATTTATTAGAACTATCAGCCCTTTCCTGCCACTGGACCAACCCTCTGGCGAACTCCAAACCCAAATCTAACCCCCCGTCGTCGACCACCCTTAACTCCGGCAACCTCCACTGTTTCTACTTTGTTTACGGTTAATATTTTTTCGAGGGTCGCTTTCTGCCGTTGACGCGTTATACCAGTATTACATATTTTTTGCTTTTCTGAATCATCTTTTGCAACTATGTTGCGATCAATTCACGCGTATTTCGCGGAAGTTGACGCCACGCCACCTTGCTGCTATTATGTATATTGCTGGCAGTTGGACTAATTTTATTTTTGTTTTTGGGGGTATCTCGCCGGAGTTTTCGAAACTCCGGCGACTTCGGTTACCTTAATGTTTTGGATTTGTCAGTTGTTTTGTTGTCGGGGCCATTTCAGTTCCGATTTCGGTGACCTCTGTTTAGTGCAATTTGTCCCATTTTGTTATTGTTATTTTGGTATTTTTGTTGGTGCTTTGGTCGACATTTTCAGTGAACCATGTTGATAATTGCTTCCGCTGTTTTACTGTTGTCGGACTATTTTTGACCAACTTGCCTTTTTACCCTTTATCATTGTTATTAAGCTGGTCTGAAACATATATTAATCCTACTATCATGTTTTCGAGCCAATTTGATACTGCATTTTCTGGACCATTTCGCTTTATGTCTTTGCTTCGCCATCGCTCCATTATTTCGTGACTGATTTTTGCCTGCTACCGATTTTATCGCTTTTGGTTAACTGATAATAAACAAGATACTACATTTGATTGGCCAATGAAAAAGTTATCCGTCGATTTTTGAGGCCTCCACAGTTGCAAAGACGAAAAATAAAATAAAATGAAGCTTTCTGGGCAATGATGATTTCTTCCACTTACGCAGGATAACCAATATGCTCTGGCAGGGCGAATTCTCGCAGCCGCACTTGTTTAGGATGTCCCACTTTATATTTTTTATATATCTGAGCCCTCAGTGTTTAAAAGTATTACTGCTTTAGCGCGGATCTGAAGGTTTTATTTATTTTATTGTTTCTAGCAATATTGGCCGATGAAGGAATCTCCGTCTGATTTCCAAGGCATCCCCTGTACAAAAGACGGATTTATTTTTTGTTTTACTTATTAATTCTTGCTATTACTTTAAAATTATTTATTCTATTACTAACACTTTTACTAAGTGTTTATGCAGGTATCCAGAGATGCATTTAAAAAAGAATGCCCCGGAGTTTTATTTTATGCCGCATTTAATTTTAGTTTTATTATTTTGTATTGCATTTTATTTTAATTGTAAATTATGAAAACTGTTTAGAATATGTAGAATAAAAAGGCAATAAATAATTAACCTAGGTTTGAACGGATAACCGCAAGTTAGCGGATCTTAAAGGATGCCTAACCCCTTCCCTTTAGGATAATAAAGAACCCTGATTCAGAATCTCATTAATTTTGCAGACCATTAAATGGAGATTAATTGCAATATTTTTATTGCAATAAATCAAGTGTCCTAATTCACTTAACTAATTAGGTGACGACTCCTCAAAACCAACATTATTGCTCCATCCAGGGAACCGCGCCAAAGAGCAGCGTTGCGGATACCGTTCAGACCCCGAGGTCAAAAACGGGCGCGACAGCCCACACGTAGGAGACAAGCCCCAAGCTAGGTCAAGGACTTTCAACTTTAATGGATCCCTTTAAATTAGGCATTATTAAGTAGTGGTAGTAGTAGTACAATAGTTTCTGGGCAATAGCTAGTTATGGTTATTAGTAGAGGGTTAGTTGTTAATTAGTGGTAGATAATGTGAGTTAATCCTCCATTTAGAGACTAGTGGTAGTAGTGGGTATCTCTTAATTATGTATATAAATAGGTGTGTGTTATAATGAAAGGCTCATCTTTTTAATTTGGCCAAAAACATTGCGTACTTTCATTACGTAAGTTTGGAGTGTTCATTCCTCACTCGAATTTGGAATACCATCCCAACATAAATACAATTAGGGGAAGGACATAAATGGTCATCCGGGTGAAACTACTCATACTCAATGACCCAAAAATTTTAAAAGATATTTTAAGCCTTTTCAAAATAATTTTATTTTCTAGCCATTTTTCAACTAATTTCAGCATATGTATATAAACTATATAATTATTGTTTATGTATCACTATTGTATATGTATAGAAAATGTATTATTGTTGTATAGAATATATATTCCTACAGTATATGTATAATAAAATGTATCGTTATTGTGTAACTTGTGTATAATAAATATATAATCAACGTATAATGTATGTAATAATGTATACACACTAATGATACACATATTGTAGAGTTATTATACACGATTTTACATAATGAATAATGACCAACACATCTGAAAGAGAGCAGAAAATGGAGCAACGAGCAAAACAAATCGAAGCCGCAGTAGCATTAGATGGAGTTCGCTGGAGATGGTTTTTTCCGGCCAAAGTCCGGCGGCAATAATAACAGCCATATTAACCAAGTCCAAAAATGACGACCTGATGAGCAACAACATCATCAGATCTGGGATCCACGGGGTTGGATTTTCCATGGCCATACCATGTAATTTTTCCCTACAACTATCGCAAGCATATACCTTTTGCCATGGGCCTATAGAGTTCTTTTAGAAAAATTAACATATCGTGTGTGGAGGCCTCCCAACGTGCGGCACCTTTGGAAAAGGAGGAAGAGCACCTTCACACGCTTACATACTAAATTGTAATCGTCGTGAATATATTCAGTGCATCATCAACAACATACCCAGTATAATTCACAAAGTGAGAAATATATTCCGTGCATCATCAACAACATACCAGTATAATCTCACAAAGTGAGAAATATATTCAGTGCATAACGATGTAAAATAAGTATATAATAATGTATATAACGATTATACAAATATTATACATATTGGCTAAAATTTGTAAATAAAATAAAAATTAGAACTATTTTTGTTGTCGATTTTGTTGAGTTATTGTGTAGTGTAAATATCCCTTTTTGATTTAGTAGTCCACTATTAAAACATATTAAATTGACTAATTTGGATTCGTATCAATCGAATAAGGCTACTAAGGGAGGTAAATATTCGTACCAAGATGTTCTTTATTTGCAGAACTCAAATCTAATTTTTTTGAAAGAGTGAAGAAATTTCAATCGTCTTACGTAACACATTCATTGATGTGTGGGATATGGAATGACATACGAACCAAAACTGGATTGCCAGTTGGGTGGTGATTGTTGGGGAGCTACTGATCGTATAAGCATTTAAGACAAGAAATCATGCACAATTTGTTGTTTGTTCATCCAACGTAACTTTTTGAAAGAAATAATATTTGATTATTCTTATTGATAAAAGACATATATATATATAAGTTATAATGAAAAAATCATTTTTCCTTTCTACCTCTAAATTTCTATTTTATAAGAATGACTAATTATACAATTATGGTAACTGGAAGGAATTATCGAACTTAAACTATGGAATAAATAAAATCAGCAAAGAAGAACAGAGGTAAACTTAAAGACAGTAAGTAATGTTCCCAAAAATGTTCTGTGACATGAACTGGAACATTAACAAAAACGCAGAACTAAAAACTGAGTTTAAGATGCAGCGGAAATAAATCAAGGACACCCAAGATTGTTTTTCATAAGTTATATAATTGTATATAACTTATAGTGGTCTCATGACCAAAAATTTATTGTATAAAAATTATACAATCTTACAAATCCCTTGAGAATGAATAGTAATCCGTGAAATGTAGGGATTAAAAAGAAGTTAAATCCTAACTTCTAAGCCCAAAAATCTATCTAAAATAGAAGTGAAAAACACACTATTACAGCTTGCTTTGAGTTGAAAGAACACTTATAGATCTAAGAAAGCAATTGTAATTTTGAACAAGTGTAATCACAAAAACAGCCGCTCGATCCAAATTGTGTTTGAGGCAATATTCAGACGCGTCTCAGATCTGAATTTTGTTCTGCAAAAACTGGATATTAAAACCTTGGAGTGAACCCTCTATTTATAGTGGAGAGTTCACCCGAGAGGCTCCTTGATTCTCGGTGGAGGTTGAGCAGAATCGGGTTGGCTGGAGCTGTTCTTCAGCCTTAAAATTTTCAACAGATTTGACTTTGTCTTCCTGAGAATGCTCCTTCCGTTATGCACTCTCCTTGGACTTGGTCTTGTTAAGTATTATCGTGTTTCCCTTAGCTCCTAACCAAGCCAAACATTCACGTGATAAAATCTTCTCAGCTTCAGAATCTGCTCGTGAAGATAGGCAAAACTTTTGCCAGAAATGTCCTCCCAGATGTCACGACATTTGGGATGACATTTTCCTGTTTTTACTTAACACCAAAAAGAGACATGTTACGGAAAATGTTAGGACACAGAACCTAACACTAACAATCTCCCCCTTTTTGCCTTTCTTCACAAAACTAAATAGTTTAATGATTTTATCATAGGCAAATATCTCAACCTTCAACCTGAAACAGTTATAAAGCACGATATATACACTGTGTGCCAGTAAGTTACTCGAATCAGAGTATGATGCAAATGTGAGTATACATCTAAAAGATTAATGCACTGAAACCATCAATATACACATAAACAGTATAGAATAAACAGCAATATATAAACAGAATTAAAATGTCTCAAACTGTCAAGCCAAATAACTACAGTCCACAACTAAAAGCATTCAACAACTGCTACTTAGCAGCCTAAACACAACAACACAACCTCAAAACTATTTCATCTCCAGATGTCTTCTGGTTTCATCTCCCTGTATCAAGATCCCCTCTGGTTTGAGCATTCACTGTCGCTTGCTCCCCGACTGCACTCCATCTCCCTTTGGGAAGAAAGCAAAAATAGGTAACGTTCCCTAGCTTCCACCAGGGCTTTTCGTACCTGGTCCACTCCTGCGATCTGGGCATTGAGCTTTGCAATCTCTTGCACCAGCCAAGCAGTTGTCAAGGACGACTGTGAGATGTTACCGGAGATGTCTGGGACATTTCTGGTAACACTAGCACTTCCACCGTATTCGCCCATGGAAGATCAACGACTCGCTTCGCTTCTTCGTGATCGCCCGATTAACGACGTATACTTCAGGTTCTTTCCAGAGCAGATCCTGCTTAGGGGCTTGGAATCCCTGTGAGGTTAGTACCTTAAAGATCAATGAGGGAAAGGGAAGGATGATACCTGTGTCCTTTTCTGCCATATTTACAATCAGTTGAAAAATTGTTTTTCCTATATCAACACTAAAACCTTTTCCTATTTTGTATAGGAACAATGCTTGTTCAATTGTTACAATTGATTTGTTCAAAGAACACAACCAATTGTGTATCATTAACTTGTGCAAAACAGCAAATAAATAAGGATCGGTTTGGAGGTTGGACACCTTAAAACCCATTTCTTCACAACTCCACCGGTGAGGTATAAAATCACCTCATCCCCGCTATTTATCACTTCTCTTCTGCCTCTCTCATCATCATTCACTCTATTCAAACATTGGTTAATTGTAGTCGGTGTGAAGTCATAAAATTTGTTATAGAGAAACACTTTCCCAAAGTGTTTGACTTGGGTTTCTATTTTACTTGTTAGATTTGCATAAAATAACTTCACTACCTTGTCTACATAAGGACATTTGTTATTTACCGAGTCTAGTAGATTTCTTGAAGTGAAGAAATCCACCAGACCGTGGCTACTACAAGACGCAATGTCCAACACCTTCTCGGTTCGAATGGCTCGACCGTTGAACCAAGACCAATGTTTTGAGTGATTGGCTGTTAAAAACTCGAGAGAAAGGGGTTACCTGCACGCAGATTCGTGGCTACCGCCGCTTGTGAGACCTCGGATACTGGAATCTGAAGTTTTGTGGATAGATGATTCAGAAGATGTCATAACATTTTCTGTGACATCTTGAGGGGTTGATGATGATTTTGTTTCCCCTGAAGCATGACCAGATTTCTTGCGATAAAACTTCTTCAGCGGGGTGTCGTCTGGAATTTCATCTTCCTCACTGGATTCTGGCAGATTTGTGAAGGAAGGTGAAGCAGGAGATTCAGGTTGGGACTCAACCGAAAGAGTCTTCTCTGAATCAGCAGAACTGGAGCTTGAAGAGGGAGGAGTCGCTGACTTCTTCCTTTTGGTGGAGGATTCACCACTGCCAAAGGCCTTCTCAAAGTTTCGGACCGATCTGCGAGTGGGAAAAGCTGCTTGATTTGTCTTCTTTGGGAGGATGGAAACATCCGGGGTTTCCTCTAAGTTGATAGGATTATTTGTCTCCCCTGGATAGGCGATTTCCAGAGGTTCTTGGAAGACACTTATCACCAAATCTGTGCACAATGGTGGACTTGTGCTCATTGGAGAGTGTTCTGGGACTGGTGGTGACATTTTCGGTGACATGGGTGAGACATCCATTGGAGAGAAAGGGGAAGAAGAGAATGAGAAGTTAGGGTTTTCGGGGTTTACAGGAATGGGAGTAGTTTGTGAGGTCGGTGACTTGAAAGAGGGATTCATCGTGGGTAATGTACGAAAATTTCGTTCCCACCTTTTTTTTTTTTTTTTTTTTTTGTTTTCAGAGGAAGTTTCTTTGGAAGTTTAGTATTTAGTGAATGGGAATTTATACACTTGACAAAAACTATCTACATAAGTGTTTAATTTCTATACAAAGACTAGTTCCTAAGGTTTAGAGGTTGTTTCAAAATAGACATCAAAAAACAAGAGAATTTTTCAACAAAACCAACTCAACATTAATCGACACACGTCTTTTGAAAGAATCTGGAAATCTGAGTGTTATCAGAAATGTTAGCACATTTTGTGTAACACGGGAGTCATTCTCTTATAGGAACAGCAGTTTCGGCAACTAAACAAGACACTTTAGAGAGTTTGTCTCTAAATTAGTGGAACAATGTATATTGAGTCCAAATAGATAAGATCTTGTGTCTATCATGATATAAATTATAAGTATGTTGATACTCCTATAGAATAGGAACGGTATCAATTTTGTGGACTTTGCCCAACATTTTACAATTGCCGAGGAATTTAAGGCTTTGCCTTATTTTTTGATACTCCCTTTTTATGATTTTTATATCATCGCAGAGAACGGTATCATTTTTTTTTTTTTTTTTTTTTAAAAGGTGTTCCTTTGAGAAGTCATGACCCGTTAGAAACACAAAATAATTTTAACCTTTACCGACAAGAAGCAGTTCCAGATTTTACACTGGATGAATGTTACCACAAATGTCAAGGACATTTCGGATAACACACCCCAGCAGTGTTGATTTTTATATTGAGCAGAGACCGAGAGAGTTTTTCAAGTTTGAAAACCTCTCATGATCTAAAGCTTTTGTAAAAATATCAGCTAGTTGATGAGAAGTGTCGACATAATCGATTCTAACTAGCTGTTTTTCAACCAAGTCTCGAAGAAAGTGATGTCTTATATCTATATGTTTTGTACGAGAGTGCTGAACCGGATTTTTAGATATATTGATGGCACTCATATTATCACAGTACAAAACTAAGATATTTTTTGAAACACCATAATCGTCTAACATATGTCTTAGCCATATTAATTGAGAGCAACAACTCCTCACGCTACATATTCGCATTGAGAGTGAGACACGCTTTGTTTACGATCGCACTCAGAAACTAAGTTATTGCCAAGGTAAAACATCCTCCACTAGTACTTTTTCTATCTTCCACATCCTCACTTCAATCCGTCACTATATCCTATTAGATTAGGATTAGTGTCTTTGGAATACCAAATTCTAACTCGCACGCGTGTCAAGAACATATCTTATGACACGTTTGACAAAGATTTAAGTGGGAAATTTTAGGGCATGCTTGGAATCGCACACACACAAACACTAAACATAATATCCGGACGACTCATGTGAGATACAAAAGACTACCTATCATAGATCTGTATAAAGTTGGGTCAACATTCTCCCCAACATCATCTTTGGATATAGTCTGGGTTGATCCCATCGGAGTCTTCATGTGTTTGGCGTTCTCCAATCCAAACTTTTTAACCAGGTTCTTGGCATATTTGCTTTGTGAAATGAAGATACCCTCCTCATTTTGTTTTATCTGCAAGCCTAAGAAAAAGGTTAGTTCCCCTATCATGCTCATTTCGAATGTTGAGGACATAGCTTCGACAAAAGTCTTAAGATGAGACATTGAAGTCGAACCAAAAACTATGTCATCTACATAGATTTGAGCAATAACCATATCTGATCCATGGTGTTTTATAAATAAAGTACAATCAGCTACACCACGTTGGAAACCAAATTCAAGAAGGAATTGAGTTAAACGACCATACCATGCACGTGGAGCTTGTTTTAGTCCATACAAGGCCTTTTTTAACCTGTATACATGTTGTGGATGGTGAGGATCTTCAAATCCTTTGGGTTGTTCAACATATACCTCCTTATCAATATATCCGTTCAAAAAGGCACCCTTCACATCCATTTGGTGAAGAGTTATCTTTAAACAACAAGCTATGGCAAGTAATAATCTAATTGATTCAATTCTAGCTACTGGAGCAAATGTTTCATCATAGTCGATACCTTTGACTTGAGTATCCTTGAGCCACTAGTCTAGCTTTATTTCTAATAATAGTTCCAGATTCATCAGATTTATTCTTAAAGATCCATTTAGTTCCTATTACATTAGTCTCATCAGGGCGAGGAACTAGATCCCAAACCTCATTTCTGGTGAACTGTTCTAGTTCTTCTTGCATGGCTTGTATCCACCAACTGTATTTTAGTGCTTCATTAATGTTTTTAGGTTCCAAAGTAGAAACATAACAAGATTGACTTACCTTGTGATGTATGGTGGACATACACGCATACTTCACCATGTCTCGGTAATTTGTTGGTTCTTTTCTCCTTGTTTTTATTCCTTCGAATACTTCTCCTATTACCTGCTCAAGGATGGTTTCTTCGATTCGGATGAGGATCCTGCGCATCGAATCACGGTTCATTTCAGAATCCTCGTAACTGCGGTGTTCTCATCTTCTACATTGCTGCGCAGATGTTGTGACATTTGGTGTAACATCCGCATTTTCTCGTGGTCCGCCTCTCCCGTATTGTTACGACAACATCCACATCGTGTATTTCTGCATAATCTGCATTTTCATCAAAAACAATGTTAAGATTCTTGTACGGATTTAGTTCAAGATTGTACACTTGAAGCATGACTATTTTGAGAATAGCCTATGAAAATTCCCTTATCACTCTTAGAGTCAAATTTTGCTCGATTATCTCTATCATTTAGAACATAGCATACACACCCAAAACATGAAAGTAACGTAGATTTGGTTTCTTTCCATTCAAGATCTCATAGGTGTCATTTTTGTTCCTGGTCTAAGATAGACTCTATTGTAGATGTGACTTGCGGTGTTTAGTGGCTTCGCCAAAAACGTTTTTGGATGCTTTTTAGAACTTAGCATGACTCTAGCCATTTCTTGTAGGGTTCTATTCTTCCTCTGCTACACCATTTTGTTGGGGTTTTGGGAGCAGAAAATTCATGAAAATACTTTTTTCTCACATAATGTAGAAAATTGATTATTTTCAAACTCCTTTCCATGATCGATCTTATCCAAAAATAGAGGAATGATATAGATTTCTAATTCTAGAGTACAATATTCTAAACATGTCAAATGTTTGTGACTTTTCTTTCAAAAAGAATATCCAAGAGTATCTTGAAAAGTCATCTACAATCACAAAGCGAGTACCTCACGCCTCCTAGGCTATCTACCTCGATTGGACCCATAAGATCCATATGTAAAAGTTGAAAGCAATGAGACGCACGAGAACCGCCCATCAATCAACAACTTTGTGAGGACACGGGTTTGCTTACCTTTGAGACAATCTTCACACACCACGGTTTCACTCATAGGACTTAGTTTAGGAATGCCTTTTTACCTCATAAGATATCAATTTTCTAAGGTTGCGATAATTGACATGTCCTAGTTTTGATGCCACAATGTTGTGTCATCACCCTAACACTATTACATACCTTATGTTCTCCGACAAGATAACAATTATCACTTGTTCTTGTACTGTCATTATCATTTGTTAGTTTCATCATCATCATGCATGTTTATTGAATCTTACCTCTAAGTTGTCATCACACAGTTGGCTTATACTAATTAGGTTAGCCATCAGACCATCAACGTGCAAGACATTATTCAGTGCTGGAATTCCAGGGACATTAACAGTTCCTCTTCCTATTATCTTACTCTTTCCACCTCCTCCATATGTAACATTTCCTCCATTTAGAGCTTCGTAGTTCTTTAGACAGTCTTTTGTTCCTGTCATATCGCGGGAACGACCATCATCAAAGTACCACGATCCAGAGATATTGGTCCTTAGTGCGGTTATGGCTACATTACAACTTGTTTTCTTGATGGGAACCCAAACCCTTTTTGTTACCTTACGATTTTTGTAGATAGAGGAGTCTCTTAGAGTGTTGTCTGAAGTTCTTGTGACAAAGATTCAGAAGACCTTTTCTTTACGAGTTTTAGTAACTTAAAGCAAAAAGGTTTTAAATGTCGGTTATTACAATAATTGCACACATAGTTGCTACCCTTCTTACGGTTCATTTCCCCATTTTTAACAAACAAGTTGGAGCATAATGTATTGATAGGATTCTTGTAGCCCAAACCAGTACAGTGAGGTTGACTAACACTAAGGATTTCATCTAATTTGGAGGTGCCTGTGTTAAGCTTTTTGAAGGTTGCTTCGGCCAGATCCAACTTTGCACTTATCTTTCCGAATTCAAGATCTTTTTTGGTAAGAGTCACTTCCAGTCGGGTAATGGTACTTATCAAATCCGCATTCTCACGAGTTAGAGTTTTCACCTTTGATTCAAGTTGATTAGATTCAATGATTAAGTCCTTGCAAAGGGCTTGCAATTCCTTAATCATATCATCCTTAGAGTCTTCTTGAGTCTCAGGTTTAGAATCATTTTTTGAAATAAAGCCATAGAAGCAATTGACATCTGAAGAATTAAAAAACTCATACCTGTCTGCTGTTGCTGTATCTGCAGATGTTACAGCTGATGTTCCCGGAAATGTCATGACATTTAGTGTATCACGATCGGTAAACCTTCATCATCCGACAGAGAATGTTCAAAAAGCGATGTGACATTGCTGTGACTCTATTTCGTATTCTCTTCCCTTCACCTTCATCATCACTTAGGAAATCCATAGACTTTTGCCAACCTTTCTTAGAGTGTTTGCACACTCGTTGGCATAATGGCCCCATCCCGGCGAGCATGACATTGAATCTTTGTCGAGTCAGGATCGAACCTGGTTCGGTCAGAATTTATTTTCCTAAGTTGATTGCCTTTTTGTGCGGTGGGAAAATTCTTGGTAATTAGTGGATTGAGTCCTTGGTTTTGGTGCTCTTTAGACTTAGATTTATTCTTATCTTCGTTGAATCTTCTTAACATCGTATTGAACCTACGAGTAAGAAGAGCAACGTTGACACCATCCCCAATTTCTTCAAGTGTTTCATCCTCTTCATTGACTTCCGTCTCTAAGGATTTTGCTTGAAGGGCAACATCCTTGCCTTTGTATAAAGACCTTTGATTTTCCATGTTCATCTCATATGTTTTGAGAATGCTCATTAAAGTATGTAGGTCCATTGTGGCAAGGTTGTGTGCTTCTTCAATCGCACAAATCTTAATGTTGAATTTTTCAGGAAGAGATCGAAGGGCTTTTTCAACAAGTTGATTGTTGGTCAATGGAGAACCAAGAACTTGACATTCATTAGAGATATCAATCAACTTTTCAAAATAGGTTTTAATATCCTCCGATTCCTCCATCCTTAAACGCTCATACTTACTCGTGGCACGCGAAGCTTCGTTCGTCGAACAACGAGCTACCTTCACAATGAGTTTGTAAAGTATCCCAAGCATCGTAGCGATAGAGCAATTTTGGATGAGTTTGAACATATAAAGATCAACCCATCCGAAAATAGCATTTAGTGCCTTTTCGTTGAAGCCTGCACTATTAGTTTCTTCGAAAGTCCATTCGGCCTCAGGCTTGACCAAAATGTCGCCTTCCTCGTCCGGTGGAAGCATAGGAACAGTGTATCCATTTGTAATAGATCTCCATGCTCTAACATCAATGGATTTGATGTGAGAACGTAGGCGAATCTTCCAATAAGGATAGTTTGATCCATCTAAAATAGGAAGTCTACCAATATTTGGATTACCCGGATCCATAGTTAAGTAAAAGGACCTTAGCACTTATTATGTCAAGTGTCGGTTTTGATACCAATTGGAAGGAATTATCGAACTTAAACTATGGAATAAATAAAATCAGCAAAGAAGAACAGAGGTAAACTTAAAGACAGTAAGTAATGTTCCCAAAAATGTTCTGTGACATGAACTGGAACATTAACAAAAACGCAGAACTAAAAACTGAGTTTAAGATGCAGCGGAAATAAATCAAGGACACCCAAGATTGTTTTTCATAAGTTATATAATTGTATATAACTTATAGTGGTCTCATGACCAAAAATTTATTGTATAAAAATTATACAATCTTACAAATCCCTTGAGAATGAATAGTAATCCGTAAAACAGAAAGGGATTAAAAAGAAGTTAAATCCTAACTTCTAAGCCTGAAAAATCTATCTAAAATAGAAGTGAAAAACACCCTATTACAGTTGCTTTGAGTTGAAAGAACACTTATAGATCTAAGAAAGCAATTCGTAATTTTGAACAAGTGTAATCACAAAAACAGGCTGCTCGATCCAGCTGTGTTTGAGGCAATATTTGAGACGTCTCAGATCTGAATTTTGTTCTGCAAAAACTGGATATTAAAACCTTGGAGTGAACCCTCTATTTATAGTGGAGAGTTCACCCGAGAGGCTCCTTGATTCTCGGTGGAGGTTGAGCAGAATCGGGTTGGTGAGTGTTCTTCAGCCTTAAAATTCTCAACAGATTTGACTTTGTCTTCCTGAGAATGCTCCTTCCGTTATGCACTCTCCTTGGACTTGGTCTTGTTAAGTATTATCGTGTTTCCCTTAGCTCCTAACCAAGCCAAACATTCACGTGATAAAATCTTCTCAGCTTCAGAATCTGCTCGTGAAGATAGGCAAAACTTTTGCCAGAAATGTCCTCCCAGATGTCACGACATTTGGGATGACATTTTCCTGTTTTTACTTAACACCAAAAAGAGACATGTTACGGAAAATGTTAGGACACAGAACCTAACACTAACAGTAACACTACAATACTAATTATGGTGTAAGACTTAATTATCAAATATATAATATACAAGAAGTCCAGTGTAGACATCGACGATGGATACAAATGCAAACCATACTCAAGTGTTCCATGAATGTACCTAAGAATGCGTTTGAGTGCATTCATATGTTTAACTCTGGGATCATGCATAAACAAACACACATGATGTACGACATATGTAATATCAGGTCGGGTGAACGTCAGATACTGAAGGGCGCCTGCAAGACTATGATAGCAGGTCGGATCCTCATAGGAAGAGCCAGCTGCAGCACCCAACTTGGGTTTAGTATCAACTGGAGTAGAAGTGGACTTACATGATGACATCCAAGTCCTCTCAATGATTGCCTCTTCTGATGCTTTGCAAAAGTTCATTATGACATCGCTCGATTACGAGTTAAGCAAATGTCCGAAATGTTTAACATAGCATGCGCCTTAGTAGCACGCCTACTGATTTCTAGACTCCGGATTTTACATATTCTGTATATTGTATATTTGGTAGACTTAGTCTTGTACCATGATTAGAATTATTCTATTACCTTAATTGTATAGAATATGAATTTAGATGTAAAGTAGGAATATGATTCTCCTATTGTAACTTATATATATATATATATATATATATATATATATATATATATATATATATGTCTTCAATCAATAAGAATAATAAAGGGGATTATTTCTTTCTTGGTATCAGAGTCTAGGTTCTCTTTACCTTACTTCCGCTCAAAATTTCCTCTCTATTCTTTTCGAGGTGTTGTAAGGTGTAACTGCGACGCTGTGAGGCTCTGATACCATGAAAGAAATAATCTCTTGATTATTCTTATTGATGAAAGACATATATATATATATACAAGTTACAATGGAAAAATCATTTTCCCTTTCTACCTCTAAATCCTTATTCTATAAGGAGAATAACTATACAATTATGATAACATTACAATATTAATTATGGTGTAAGACTTAATTACCAAATATACAATATATAACAAGTCCATATGGACTGGGTACTATACACGGCGGCCAGCACTGGGCCAAGGCCCATTGTTTAACACTTGCCTCCTACTTTAAAACCAAAATAAAAATAAATGTAAAAAAATTGCAGGTGACTTTCCTTATATTTGATGTGCGCCAATTAAGACCTGCTGACAAAAAAAAGTTCGTCATTTCGATAGGTATCATTTCAGTGCCGTGTCAAACATTTTGGAAGCTCTGTCTAATTCGTAAAAGTGAACCCTTAATTGAGTTAAAACATGCGAATTATGAGTATTTACAGTAAATTCTGACTAATACTACTTAATAAAAAAAAAGGGACCCTAAAATTTTTCGTTTTTCGGGGCCCCTGTGCAATAGCACACCTCACACGGGTCCAAAGACGGCCCCGTATCATTTGATCTTTAAATAGGTCGGCATAGATTTCTGAAAGATGTATTTTTTATGAACTTCTTCATATTTATTGTTACTGTGTTAATGCGTGTTGCAAGCTGGGATGGAGGTATATATACACACACGTGATCTGAACAAGGAGAATTGAATTTTCTCGACACAAAGAAAACTTGTAGAATAATGATGAAAGTAATGAAGGAAATCAAATCTTTTCTGCAATTAATTGAAGAGCACTTTTTTCAACTTTGGAAATGAGGCAAAGGAAAGAATATTCAATAATATATACTTTAACTTATCTTAAACTTCTTGTTTAGGAAATAATTTTAATTTAAACACAAAACATTACCATATAAAACTAAAAAAGAAATGAGGCAAAGCCTGTCACATATGATGCACCCTCAAACTCTAGCATGGCAAAGCTGGAAACGAGGAAATGATCACTTAAAAATGAACCATTCAATATAGAACTTTTGTATATTCAATTTAATTATTCTATGAAAAGGATCATATTACTAAAAGAGCATATGCATATGTGATAGGCAATTAAATTGATCTGAAATAATCTCAGCTAATTATCCATGATAGGGTAACAAATGAAATTTTATGTAAATTATCCATGATAGGATTAAAAGTGTAAATAAAAAATGTCACAATTAATATGGAAATAACCATAAAACTAAAAGAATATCATGTGTGAATAGCCGGGAGGAAAGAACCGAAGGCAAACAATAATAAAAAGACGTGTCACGTCTAGAGAGACAGAATTAATGAGCAAAAAATGTCACACCATGGAGTAGGGAATAACCCTTATCTCACATAAGACAACTAAATACAAAGATGGACCTTCTCGAGCACATAATAGATAATTGAGGGATAAAGCTAGCATATTCATTATAAAAAACTAATGCAACTAAATACAAAGATGGACCTTCTCGAGCACATAATAGATAATTGAGGGATAAAGCTAGCATATTCATTATAAAAAACTAATGCTCTAAGCTAATAGAGCTTAATGTAATAAGCTATAAAATCAATTTTCTTTCATAGTCATTCTAGAACAATCATTTGATTTGGTTATTTGAAGGCTCTCAATTTTCAAATTACTAAATTGAAGAAAAACTTGTACACGAGATCTAACTATATATAATATTAATATTACTATAATGTATATACTTCCAACTGGCAAATTAAATGCCACAGCAAGGCTTACAATTAAAAGTTCGTTGGGTAGTTGCACCTGCCCTTCCCCCCTTACAATTAAGTTGTACAAATTCACCATTTTTTTCCCAACACACCTCTAACTCTATATCTTTGCTCAATCTCTACACCATTTTTTCTCACTTGGGTCTCTCTTATTTCATCTAAAAAAATCAAATTTTATCACTTGGATATCTCTTATTTCATAAAAAAACAATCTTTTTCACTTGGGTGTCTCTTATTTCATATAAAAATCAATTCTTTCTCTTATTTTCATTAAAAAACAAATCTTTTTCACTTGGGTGTCTCTTATTTCATCTAAAAATCACTTTATTTCACTTGGGTATCTCTTATTTCATGTAAAATCAAATCTTTCTCACTTGGGTGTCTCTTATTTCATTAAAAATCAATCTTCTTCACTTGGGTGTCTCTTGTTTCATCTAAAAACTAGTTATTTTCACTTTGGTATCTCTTATTTCATATACAAATTAGTTCTTTTTCACTTGGGTATATCTTATTTCATCTAAAAAATCAAGAAAACCTCTCAATTTCTCTTATAATACTTCATTGAATTGAGGGTCAAGCTTAGTTTAACAATGGGGGATGAGAAAAACAAGAATTCAATGAGCTCTATTACGGGCCGAGTTTCGGTTGAAGCAAAAATTCTTCCTAATTTTCTTCAATCAATTAGGCTTAAATATGTGAAACTTGGGTACCATTATTTGATCAGCAATGCTATGTACCTGTTTTTAGTTCCTGTTTTAGGGGTTCTTTTAGTACATGTTATGACAATTTCAGTTGAGGACTTAGTCCAATTATGGGATAAGTTGAAATTCAATCTTGTCACAGTAATATTGTGCTCAGCTTTAGTGGTATTTTTGGGTACACTTTATTTCATGATAAGGCCTAGGAAAGTGTATTTATTGGATTTTTCATGTTACAAGCCTAAGCCTGAACTTATGTGTACTAAGGAATTTTTCATGAATAAATCAACTGAAGCCAGAATTTTCACTAAGGAGAATTTGGCCTTCCAGAAGAAGATTCTGGAAAGGTCAGGGTTAGGACAAAAGACGTATTTCCCCGAGGCACTTGTAAAGGTGTCCGCAGAACCTAATATGGCCGAGGCGAGGAAGGAGGCTGAGATGGTTATGTTTGGTGCTATCGACGAGTTGTTGGCGAAAACCAGTGTGAGGGCTAAGGATATTGGGATACTTGTTGTGAATTGTAGCTTGTTCAATCCAACACCATCACTTTCTGCTATGATTGTTAACCATTACAAGCTTAGGGGGAATGTTATGAGCTATAATCTTGGTGGTATGGGTTGTAGTGCTGGACTCATTTCTATTGACCTTGCCAAACAACTATTACAGGTTTGTTCCTTCCTGACTTATAGTCTGTTTCGCTAAATTTTGGGAAGTCAAAATTGCTTATTTTAGAGAGTAGTAATAGAAGCTATTTTCCAGAAATTGAAAAAAGTTTTACCAAAGCACAAGTTGCTTCGAAAAATATTTTTCGAAAAGCACTTTTTGCAAAAACCACTTTTCAAAACAAGCGAAAGTTTGGCCAAACATGTTATTAATCACCTAATAGTTGTGTCCTTACTACCACAATCCATTACCATTCCATCACTTTTAACGTTCGATTTGTTTTAAAAAGTACCTACTAGTTGTGTATTTCAAAGTGTTCATGAAGTTTGATGTTTAAGGAGAGATAAAATGATAGTTTAGACAAATACTCTTATGATTATAGTTATTAAATATTTTTCCTAAGGAGTAAGCAAAAACCTTAAAAGGCGGATAATATGAACAAGAGATAGGAAAATCTAGTGAAAATTGGTTTTGAAAAATTACTAATATGCTTGTATAGGCAGTTCAAGTGGAGTGGACCACATAAATGTCCAATGTCTACTAACTGCCAATTCTTGATAATTGTCCGACTTCTCAAAAAGTGTTTCATTAACTTTCTCCTATGTGGGAAGTTGAACTCACCTACCTATGGGAGAAGAATAACAACATTAAGGGTGTGTTTGGTTCGCACAGGGTAAACGGAATGGATCCAGTAAGGGAATGAAATGAAAAGGAAAGGAATTACCTGATTGTCCCTACATGTTTGGTTCTGGGTGGTCTGGGGTGGTCCGAGTGGTCTGGGGTTCGAGGTCGGGGTTGGGGAAAGGGAATCCAAATACCTAGTGGGGTGGGGGGAATCAAGAAAGGGAATGAAAGTGGAAAAGGGGTAAAGGAAATGAAAAAATAAGGCCAAACAAACAACAACAAAGGGAATTCCATTCCTCCATTCCCTTTCCTGTTTACCCCGAACCAAACGCACCCTAATTGTATGCAAATTATGGAACTTTACATAGTACAGTTATTTATATTCATAACTAAAATTTCCCGATGATATGAAATTAGCTTAAATAAAAAAGTGATGGTCCATATAGTTGATCGCAATCTATTGCAGTATTATTAATTTTTTCCAAGACTAACTATTTGATTTTATCAATGTTGTATCAGGTCAATCCTAATTCATATGCACTTGTAGTGAGTATGGAAAACATAACACTCAATTGGTACTATGGCAACAATAGATCAATGCTCGTCTCAAATTGCATATTCAGGATGGGTGGTGCTGCAATTCTTCTGTCAAACAAATCATCCGACCGACGTCGTTCCAAATACCAACTCATCCACACGGTACGTACACACAAGGGCGCGGATGACAGGAGCTACGGGTGCGTGTTCCAAGAGGAGGACGAGAAGAAGAATGTCGGTGTTGCCCTGTCGAAAGACCTAATGGCAGTTGCAGGGGAAGCACTAAAAACCAACATCACGACTCTCGGGCCATTAGTCCTTCCTATGTCCGAGCAACTCCTTTTCTTCGTGACATTAGTTGCGAGAAAAATCTTCAAGATGAAAATCAAGCCTTACATACCTGATTTCAAGCTGGCGTTCGAGCATTTCTGCATACACGCCGGTGGAAGGGCCGTACTGGATGAGCTCGAGAAGAATCTCGAGCTCAGCCAGTGGCATATGGAGCCATCAAGAATGACACTTTACAGGTTGGCCAAGTTACACTTTTGGTCAGTCGGCCAAAAATAAATACATTCGTTGGCCAAATATACATTTGGTGGCTATTATTTTAATGAACAACTATTTATGTCAATTTCTCTTACAGGTTTGGCAACACATCAAGTAGTTCTTTGTGGTATGAATTGGCTTATACTGAGGCTAAAGGGAGGATAAAGAAAGGAGATAGGACATGGCAAATTGCATTTGGCTCTGGATTTAAATGTAACAGTGCCGTGTGGCGCGCGCTAAAGACGATTAGTCCTGCAAAAGAGAAGAACCCATGGATGGATGAAATTCATGAATTCCCAGTTGAAGTGCCTAGAATTGTAACAATTAATGATTCTTGAAAATAAATTTTTGTTTTCCCACACCAGAAAAAGCTATATCTAGTACTATCATTCTTTGTTATCTTAAATATTGCAGTTTACAATATAATTATTTATAAAAGTGATACCAACCCTTCTATTTCTTTTTATGTCTATTGCCATATTTGAATCATGTGTCATTGGCATTCTTGTCAATATTTCCTCTTAATTTCAGTATGTAAATTCTTTATTAAGCCACAAATTCTGAAGTTTTGTTCAAACAATTACGTCCTCATGTATTTGGTGGAAATGGGATAGAAACCTATACTCTCTCTCTCATTTCATTTGTATACCCTTTGAAGTTATCCTTTTCTTATCTATACATATATTTGGCCATGACCTCAAGAATAGATAAGGACGTAGTTACAAAATTTACATCATTGACACATATACTCTCTCTATCTCATTTTATGCGACGCGCTTTCCTTTTTAGTATATTTAAAAAATGACATATTTCTCTTTTGGAAACTATATAATATTAGAATTTTGATTTTATCCTTAATGACGTGACTTGAAATAATGATATAAAACTTCATTCTTTTATAAGGAAAGAGAGAATGAAAAAACACGTGGAGCTCTTACCAACTTCATTTAAAAGAACAATTTTGATATTTAGTAATATATTTGGCTTCGGAGGCGGATCCAAAATTTTGAACATGGTGTGGATTCAAAGATCGGGCAGCGACCTCAAGTGTTCGTAATTGCCTTCATAATTTATTTTTTGTAATACTTAATAAATTTCTCACATATACGAGAAAGCTACTGAGGTTTAATGAACCATGTGTTAAAGCCTATCTCCACCTCTATTTGGCTTACATGTCAAAACTCACGAGTCTTCTTCAATTTCTAAATTTCATGCTCAATCAAATACTTTCATATAAAATAAGATAAGAGGGAATATTATTTTTCATAAGATGAGGTTGTCCAACAATATCACTAGCTGTCTGTATATGTGGTTTATGCTAACTCTAGAAACTTGTATTAAATTCTGAGTCATAAATGCATGAAATGGTAGAGAAGATATGGGAAAGGAAAGCTGACAAGAACGGACCATATGGAGCTGGAAATAGCTGCAGCAAGAACAGGGGGAGGGGTGGCTATAGTCTGAACTCAGTATTTTCAATACAACATAATTTTTTATGTGCAAAAGGGTAAAACTTTTCAACGATTATCATATCTGAACCCTTAAGTGCAACAAGTTCAGTGTTTAGAATACCAAACCCATGTTTATCCGAAGGGACAGGTTGTAGAAGAGTAGGATAGGGGCCGATCTAGTAACTAATATTTTTGACACTGCAAAAAGATTTTATGTGAAAATCCACAATTTTTTTTAACAAATACCATATCTGAACCCGTCATTTTGAAAGTAAAATGAATGAAATATTAAAGAACCTTAAAGTCCAAAGTCGAAACCACCAAGTTAAAATTCTAAATTCACTATCACATTCACTTCAGAGTTTAGACTTTAGAGTCACTCCAAGTTTACCTGTAGATCTCTCTGATTATGGATCTTTTAACATTTTCTCATGGTTTGTGGGCTTAGAGGCTGGCATACTTCAATAAGTCATCAGAGGCAGTAGACGATATATAGTGTAGATATAAAATTATTTTAGTGGTATGCAATTAATAAATAAAAAGGTAAGTTATGCATAGGGAACATACTCTCACAAATTATTTACAGAACAAAAGAGCATATTTTAGTTTCATTTAGTCCTAACATGGAGTTTTGAACTTTCCATTTCAACGCCTTTTTTTATACTGAAAAGTTCATCTACAGATAACTCTTAGGAGCAATCGCGACCTTCAAAACTCAGAGATGATGGACCTCCCATCTACCCTTCTTCACTTAAATACTAGGCTTAGTTCACTTAGCATAGGGCTCAAACTTGTGACCTAAGCCACAAGGTCCCTCAAACTTCGCATCTCAATCCCCGTGGACTTCTAGTCCAATTTCAATTGACGTAAAAAAAAATTCAAAACTCAGGTGTATATTCCAACTTAAATACTTCGAAAGGATCAAGCTCGTAACAAGTGTCTAACCAACACATCACATGTTACCTGGTTACTCCTGAACCAAAGACCTGAGGACTACGCCATAATTACTGCACTTGCTTTAAGGAGAAAGAATTACTGCCAAGAACTAAATTTTGCATTTAAGAGCTAGAGTAGTGCTTAAAGAGTTCATAAAGCAAGTTTAACTAGTAAATATTCAAGGTGAACTAATATGTACAGAGCAGAATGTCAGCAGAAATCCACTCAAGACAGCACTCTGGGTTACATGCCCCAGATTCCACAAGCTGATACAACTTTGTTGCTCGGCCGTGATGTTAGTTCATATAATATCCTCGCAAATATGTCCGAGTACCTCGGATCCTCGAAAAGCATTTCTGCAAAAGCATTTTCATACGCTAGTAGGAGCGGCTTGTTCTGCGGCTCCAATACGAGGCTTTCCAAAATAGTTGCTGCTTTCCTGCAAACTTCTGGTACTGGATGCGGCGTTTTAATCACTTTCAACAGTCTATCAATTGCCCTGAAGTTCAATGTGGTGAATGAGTCGTTCAGATACAAAAATAAGAGGAATCTCTCGCCTATAACTAGGTCAAATGCTCTCACTTACCAGCGTTCACTGGCCAGCTTCAAACGACAGTCTACACTTATCTCTGCAAGGTTATATAACACACCTACAGCAGCTGCTTGAGCATCAGTAGGTGGTAGGCTCATTATATCGACTAAATGTTTATATATCTGCATGTCCCACTAATTGTGTTTAGTAAGTTTTCTGAACATTCATAAGGTATAGCAGAAATATAATACTGCAGCTGTCAAAAGGAACAACAATCTGTGAAGCAAAAGGAAGTAGGAAAGGTTCATTGTCGGGATTTATTATAAGACGACCAATTAATTCAGCAGTGCCAGAGTGCCAGGCCTTCACAGCAGATCCCAACATTCCTATGAGAGCCTGCACTGCACGTTTTTCCCTGGATCAGGAAACAAACAACTCAATTTAGAACATACTGATACAACAAAGTATGTACTCAGTACAAGAGCGAATAATACAAAGCAAACAACTGACAAGTCAAATGCTTACGTCATTTTGATAAAAGAAGGTTTCGAGGAGCTAAAGATCCGAAGATTCAGCAATAGAGCCAAATTCACTACAGTCTCAAGGGCATTTGTGACAAGTTCCTCGTCCTCTGTCGACATAAGAAGTCCAAAGTTCTAAAAATAAGAATAGGCAGAGAGGAGCATATTTTAAATGGATATTAGTCAAGAAAACCTTTTAATCAAGAAGGTCTGGTGTTCAGGCACAACAAATAACATATTCATTTTCCTATCTTCCTCATAAACAGGACCAAGTAATTTGTCTGTTTTTCAGTTCTCAAGATATATTTATCTAAAAAATAATTTTGGCGGGCGGGCATGTCACACAACAACATAAACAAGACTGTCAAAGATATAGAATACAGTCGGTATTTAGGAACAAATAAAAAGGGCCATGCAAGTAGGATACGTCAATTTATTAAACATTCCAACAGAGTCCAAGCCGTTTCTTTAGATTATGCACGTGAATCTTAAATTGACCCATTTCATCGGCAAGTATAAAATCAAGTCACATAAGTCATAAACTTCAATAGGTTGAAAACAGTACAAGGGTGACTAAACAGCTAGGGAATTTGATAATGAGAAGTTTGGAATGTGCTAAATATTTAGGGAGGTTTCCAAGGAAGAACAAGAGAGAATTTCCTCTACACTGACAGGAACTTCCTCAGCAGGATTTATTGGCTAACAAGTCAATTACACACATCATTAACGATCAACATTTTTCTCAATATATAACCAGGAAGATAGTTTTAGAAGATACATTAGTAAATGTCTTCGATGAGGAGAACATAATACAAAATTCCACATGATAGATGGCAAACTTGTAGACCAAACACACAAAAAAACTTATGTTAAGTTTAAACCTCTTTCCGCACCTGTAACATAATCTTCAAGACATTGAAATATGGTTTCCAGGCAATGCCTATGCTGCGCCATGATGACTTCATATCTGGCATGTTAGAAAAGTTGCGGATAATGTTTGAAGCAGCAACAGCACAGAGCTGCTTCCCAACCCGCCCCTCCTCATCCAAATTAAATAGGCCATCTTCTTCAAAACTCCAGGATCCAGGGCGAAGCTTGTTAGCACACTTCAGAACAGATGCTTCTTTGTTGGAAGATCCAGATCCAGTACTGTGGCCAAGGATAAATGGATCAAGTAACACAAGCCAATTAAATACAGGGAAGGAACTCTACATGCGGATCTCATGCATTGTAAACTGAGATTTACAACTAATGGCATCCAGAAGAAGACGGAGGGGGTGAGAGCATGCTGAATTACCTAGGATGGGGCAAGGGATTATCCGAGTTCAAGGCCTCATATTCATTTCCGAATCCAGTAACAGCTGAATTTGCACCCAAAAGTCGAACATGTGGTATCTTCACAAGCACCCTCGGTAAGGCTATATCACGCCAGTCATCTATCTGTTGAATAAATCATTGCCATCACTATGATACTAGATAGGGAAAAATAATGAGTTATCCATGAACCACAAGTTGCACAGAAGACATTGAGAAACATACAACTTGAAGTAGAGCATCAAGCAACCCAGCAATTTTCGCAAGAGGGGTTGCATCTTTCCGGACTTCATCTTTCTCTTTAAATGACATCAAAGTTAGTGTGTTTAATGCCCACGTCAGCTCACTCTTCAATCCACTTTGAAGTGCCAGAACAATCCTTTTATTATTCTGGTCTGTAACGAAGAAAAGAAGATTGGTAACCAAATGATGATATACGCATATGTGGTTAGAAATGCAACATTTTATCCATATCTTCATCTTCTACAAATGCTGGTATTATTCCTCAAATTCAACAACAACAACATATCCAGTGAAATCCCACAACGTGGGGTCTGGGAAGGGTAGAGTGTACGCAGACCTTACCTCCACCTTGGTAGGTAGAGTGGCTGTTTCCGGGAGACCCTCGGCTCAATTTCCTCAAATTCAACAGTCAATCAATTTTTCAGAAACGCTTTTAATTAACATAAATTGTGTTTCATCTTACACCAATGGTACCTTATGCAGATACGAAAATATTTTAATTTATTTACCTTCAACAAATGCTTGTACTATTTCCCTCAAATTCAGCAGGTCAATCAATGTTTCAGAAACGCCTTCAATTTACATAAATGGTGTTACATCTTACACCAATGGTACCTTATGCTGATCAGAGAATACTTTAATTTGCTTACATTGGGTTGACCAAATTGTTGGAATGTTACAGTTGGAGTACTGGAAGAATTAAGTTCTTGTCCCAAATGGATGTCCTAGAGGAGTAACAACACACTTGGTCTAAACTTCGTTATTAAAGGCAAAAGGCACAGAAAAGCGTCAACATTTATTAGGGCTTTAAGTTACAAAGCGCAATTAAAGCATATAAACGCAAAGCACACAACTAGTCCATCAGATATCTTCTACTTACCACCATCACAGATGCCAAATAACTCAAGCCCCCCTCACCGGAGCTTTGACATATGGAAAGCTTATCTAGATTTTTGTTGTTGCCTCGATGGGCTTCTCACCTTGATCTCCATGGTCCATTCCAGTTTCATTGACATCTACATCACACTCTTGGGTGTTGTAATGTAATGATTTTTTTATAATTCTTACAATTTTATGGTCCAAAATATCATTTTCGCATTCATGGTATTTTTTGGCAATGCATGAAAAATACTATGATTACAAAAAATAATACAAAGAATTGTAAACAACTATAGTTAAGAAAAATATATGAAGTATAAATCACGCCCATCAAATTCAAAAACCATTTAAATCTTAATTTAGATGTAAAGATGTCATTTTAAGTCTTAATGATAAGTTCCTGATACTAAATCAGGTTGAGAATGTACTAAATTCTAACTTCTTATTCCTACTCCCTCCGTCCCAATTTATGTGTCATCATTTGACTTGGCACGGAGTTTAAGAAAGAAAGGAAGACTTTTGAAATTTGTGGTTCAAAACAAGTTTTAGATATTTGTGTGGCTATAAATCATCCCATAAAATTAAATTGTTTCTAAATATAGAAAGGTGACATACTTTTCAGGACAGACTAAAAAGGAAACGGTGCCACATAAATTGAGACAAATTGGGACAGAGGGAGTATTTGTTAACATGTAATACATAACTTAACTAATGCGTCACTTAACCACTATTTATTATCTGGTGTTAGTCCTCTTAAAAACAGAGCACATACACAATGAGATGCAAGCTAACGTCAATAAGTAGATATGCCTTGTATCTATCATATCATCAACTAACCAATATCTTACTTCCATTCTCTAATTTCTCACATAGAATCAGAGCCGCTGCAATCTTAGTAGAGACTCAAGTAGCTTCGTTCTACCAGGTCTAAATGTTTCCTTCTATCCTATTTTCGGTGATATCCAGAAACACCGCTTCCTTTTTAGCAACTACTTCGACGATATCACTGTCACTTTCTAATGACAGCCTCCAGAAATCGCATAGGAATTTGATACATATCTCATCAGGAGTAAAACCCACCGTATAGGAGCGGCAACCATTACATCTCTGAACAATCGTAGAGATTTTTCTTTGAGCTGAAAGTAACTAAAAATGATGTTGCTTCAATAAATTTCTTTTTTTGAGAGATGGATGTTGCTTCAATAATAAGTACACAGGAACTGCACGACTCTGATATGTGCCAAAAAGAAACACTTTGTACTATTAGATTAAAAAGGATCAGTCTTCCCTCAACAGTAGAGATAACGGATCCGACTGACAAAAAGGAGGCCACAATTATAGCTTCAACAAGAAATGCTTTCTCGGAAGCTCTTTGTGAATTTGATAAAAAGTGATTTAATATCGATACCTATAAAAGTGGTTATGTACTATGCGTCTATGCCCCGTACTGGTGAAGGATGTATTATTTAGTTGGGCCTTTAGAGAACGGAAGAGAAGACGTGTGTGCATGGGTTGTTGCTCCATTAGTTGGGAGACATTGTCGATATATAAGCTTGTGTAGGAGACGCTATAATCTATACTATCTAAAAGTGGGAAGGTTCGAAGTGTAAAGCTAAATTACCATAATGCCCATCAAAAGTTGAACGACCTTTTTACCCTTCAACTAGACATTATTTTTATAAAATTTGTGTGCTCTGCCTACCAAGGTAGAGGTAAAGTCTGTGTACACTCTACCCTCCCCAGACCTCACGTCATGGGATTTTACTGGGTATGTTGTTGTTGTTGTGTACAACAATGTAAATATACATTCTAATAAATACTACTCAATTGTAGAAATAAATTTATAATGAATCGCCTAATTGAAAAAGAAGACGAAATGGTAAAACAATTGCACTAAACACGGATACACTACAATAGCAGCAACAACATATTAAGTGTAATCCCACAAGTGGGGTCTGGGGAGGGTAGAGTGTAGGCAGACCTTACCCCTACATCGGGAGGTAGAGACGATGTTTCCAATAGACCCTCAACTTAAATAAAAGCTTATCAAAGAAGATCGGAAAAAAGAAAACAATGGGAGAGCAGAAGTCATGATACAACACTAAAGAAAGCATGCTATAGCATTCCTAAAAGGGAATAGTAACTACAACAAAATAATACGATAATGGAACTCAAAAGTTTGTGATGCTTATTATCTAAAGAATTTAAGTTTATAATGAATCACCTAATTAGAAAAACAAGACGAAATGGTGAAACGCTAGCATAAAGAATTTAAAGCGAATAACTCAAAAGTTTGTGATGTTTATTATCTACAACAACATACCCAGTTTGTGATGTTTATTATCTAAGGAATTTAAAGTATGTGTTGTCGAGACTTTTCTTTCTTCAACTTCCTTGTTCTTTCTATACAATCTACTAAATAAGATTCTTTAGTTAGCTACACCATTCGAATGCAGAATTTAGATTTCAAATCCATCAAGATAGGCATATCAAGTATCAACCAAGCCCCTTTTAACATCAACGTCATTGCGGGACTTTTATGATCCTTATATAACTTTTGAGTGACCTCTTTTGGTTATTGATTTGTTCGGTACATTGTCTCTCTGTTTTCAATTATTAGTGGGGTAATATTTGCTTAGTAGATCCCCTACCTTGCTTCACTTTTTACATTTTATGCCATTTTTATGTCTGCTTTTGTATATGGAGCAATACGTATAAATGAGAACAGTTTCATATCCGCCGTGCATCATTCAACCTAAGCTTGTATTTTCTTGATTTATTTGATGGTAATGTAAATTAATTGTATATTTGAATGTTTACTTATAATTGATCATTCAAATGCTTTTAGAATGTGTATGCATATTAAAAAGTCATAGAAACTATTCTTTATCTATATTACATTAAAAGTGGGAACCCCAAAACTTAAAAGTTGAATTACTTAAATATACACCCTCCTTATTAACCTACAGCCTTATTTAATTAAGAAAACTAACGTCTACAATGGGAAGCCAAAGTGTCGTCTGAAATATGAAAAAAAAAACTTTTCTACAAAATGTCGTGATTTGTCTTTGAGATCGCCAAAGGCGAAGTATCGAAATTCTATATCAAAAACTTTTCTTCATAGCTTTGTTTTAATAATATTGATATTATTCTACAAAATCGTGTACTACTTAACTCGACATACACATGCAACGCACGCGTCGAGAAACTAGTCATATATAAAGCCGACAACTGAATAAAGTCTGAGAATGGGGCTAGGAAGTGAGCATCTGCCTCCAGATTACCAGGCCGGGACTCAAGAGGTCGAGCATTGCAAGATAACACCTTCAGAACATCACCTCATAATGACTCTATTATGTCCCTTATTAACACTAGTTAACAATTAAAAATGCAAGGACGAATGAGTGTGTTAACACCATTACTTCCTAAAAGGTTATTGCCAATGCACGACTATGGAGAATTGATCAAAGCGACTGATCTGGAGGAGCCACTATATAACCTCAGACAACGAAGGAATGGAAAGGAGAGACAATAGAGTGACGGCGAAAACAAGAGAAACAGACAGAACAAATATAGCAGGGATCAAGCAAGTAGATCATAGTGAAAAGAGAAAAATCCAACTTAGGTGACGCTGAAGTAGCATTCATAGCAAGGAGGAGTAAAAAGGCTTCCTTTGAAGTTGAGGGACACGAGAATATCTCAGACACCTTGTTTACCAGTGAGCATTTCTCAGGTTACGGTTTCGAGCACTATTTACTACTCCCTATGTCTCAATTTATTTGGCACCATTTCCTTTTTAGTTTGTCCCAAAAAGAATGTCATATTTCTATATTTACAAATAATTTACCTTTATTGGATGATTTATAGCCACACAAAAAGCTAAGACTTGTTTTGGACCACAAATTTCAAAAGTATTCATTTCTTTCTTAAACTCCGTGTAAGCAAGGAAGTGCGGTATGAACTTGTTTTCTTTGGTGAGCTCTGCGTACAAGGATCCTATAAACGCTCATCTTTTTTAGCAAACCTAAAGGCGGGTCAACATCCTTCGGAAATGCCTTCTTCTGAAGGATCAATTAGAACCCGTAGCATACCCGGAGCTCAAGGACCGCGAAAAATCAATTATCCAAATAAATCTCAGGTCTAGTAAGTGATGTCTTCCCTTTCTGAACCCCCTTGTTAGTGTTTCGATGCCATTCTGAGGGTCAACATTTTTCAGTTGTATATAAAATTCTCCAATTTGATTCATAATTCCAAAATGTGCATTTGACTCAAAAGTTGAACTTTCATTTGATAATAGATGGCCATAACCTGTGTATCTAGCACCTCAACTTATGAAAATTCAAACAAAGCCTCCAATTCCTTCTAAAAGACCAAATGTTGAAAAGAAGGCAGCAGCAACACCAGTGACACCAAGAATAATTGTCCTAGGGAATATTTCAATTAAGTTTTGACAAAATTGTTCTTCATAGAGTGATTGGAAACTGAAATTAGTTTATTTGAAATAGGTGTAAATTCCCTTCGGAGTGTACTTGTTATTTATTACGTCCCCCTTTCACTACTTTTCTAGCCGCATTTCGTCTTTTTTATGTTAGTTGTTTAGGTTAAAAATTATTTTTTGAATCTTTGAAAACTCTTGGATATGAGTAAATGTTAATTTCCTGAATAACAAGGGATCCAGTGGCAGGATGCGACTTCAACTCTCTTTTTTATGCGACTTCAACTCTTTCAGCCCCAATATGACATTAACAACAACAACATACCCAGTATCGTCCAACAAGGGGGGTCTGGGATGGTGGGGTGTACCTCGACTTACCCCTACCTTTATGGGACACAGAGGTTGTTTCTAGACCCTCAGCTTAATTATTCCAATTATTCACACTCTATACTACTGTATTCAAAGCCCTAAGCTTCAACAGTGCAGAACCCTAAGAAAACTATTCCACAGTCATACCTAACGCCACTCGCAGTACAAAGAAAGAAAGGGCAGCCCGATGCACGAAGCATCCCGCGTTCGCGCAGGATTTGGGGAAAGCCGCACCCCAAGCTCAAAACTTTTACTCCCTCCGTCCAACTTTACTTGTCCCGTATTGACTTAGCACACCCCTTAAATCAGGTATGTAGCGGATTTAGGGGGTGGGGAGGGTGTTCACCCAAACACCCTTGACAAAAAATTACATTGTATATATAGGGTAGATTTTATGTGCTTATGTACATGTATTGACTTTTGAATACCCTAAACAAATGTAAAAGGTTAGCTCTAGCGGCCCATGATGTTCAAAATTGTATCCATCATCCGAGGTTTGATTATCTGGGACAACATTATTTTTTATGTTTAGCTTTTGTTGTTTTCTCCAAAATCCATGAGTGAAAATATCCTGAATCTTTCACTGTATGAAATGGTAACATTATCTCTTGGTTTTCCAAAAAGGACAACTAAAAATGGACATCTATTTTTAGTATAAAGGACAAGTAAAATGGACGGAGGGAGTAATAATTTAGTTCAGAATTACACTAATAATTCATTCACAATACAAAAACTCAAAAAAATTAATAATTTACACCAAACTTACAGAAACAAAAAATAAAAAATTGGATAGCCCGGTGCATGAAGCATCCACATTTTCGCAGGATTCACGCAAGGCCGCACCCCAAGCTCAAAATTATTAATAATTCAGTTCAAAATTACACTTGTAAGTTGTAATACAAAACCTCAAAAAGATATTCAAAATTACACTTGTAAAGCCACATACAATTTCATCCACGTAGCACTAAGAACCTTCACCTTATAAACCTAACAAAATTTTAAGTATAACGCATCAAATTCAGTACGATATACATATGATAAGGCACCAACTAACCAGAGAAAGCATAGTGAACATGAAGCGAAGGTCCGAGGAGTGTTGGCGGAGCTGCCGAGTCGGCACCGCTGGATGCAGCCGCCGCAATATAATTAGCGGCGGCAGCGTTGCTGCTTCTCCAAAAGGACGACCTCTCTTTGCTGCCGGAGTAGCTGAGCCACCGGCTGCTCCGCCATCGCTTTGCCGCTTCTGCATCCTTTTCTCTCCTTTCTGCTATGCACGAAAACCACAGTGATGTATTCGAGGTAAAACAATGGGCCGGGTTTTCATATATGTCCAATATTGAGCCCAATACTGCTAAATGAATCCATAGATTTAAGATGAGGACAAATTCACAAATATTCACTTTTTGTAGTAAAATGAAAAATAATTATTGTGCTAGAGTTCAAAAATCTAGAAGTGATTAGTGAATGCTTGGGGCAAAAAGACAAAATCCTCGCCCACAGCTCCATCTCCGGGCCGACAGGAATTGATGAAGGAGGTAAATTATGGTGAAAACGAGAAGGTATTACGGAAAATTATTTTTCCTACCTATTTAAATATAATTTTGAAATATTCTTTTTCCTATTTGTGTATTGTCTTGTCTCATGAAAAAGATTGAAATACAGTATTATGGAATTATTCACACCAAATAATCACTTTTGGCTTGTATTAAGATTTAGCCACATATTGTTTAAATGTTCGAAATCTAACCACAAGAAAACTATTTGGCTGAGCATGAGTGCGGAAGCAAGAGGAATTAAACAAAGAAACACAAAAATATAATAAAGAATGAAAAAATAGAGATATAAACTTGAAATTTGAAAAGAAAAAGATATAAACTTGAAATACTACGCATATAATGGGTAAGAAAACTAGTCCACCCGAAATTTCTCTATTAATATTGTTTCTGTCTTAATTTATGTGACACTATTTATATTTAGATTTATCCCAAAAAGAATGTTACATTTTTATATTTAAAAATAATTTAGCTTTATAAAATAATTTACAACTACACATTTATATATGACTTGTTTTGAACCACACATTTCAAAAGTCTTTTTTTTTTCTTAAATTTCGTGTCAAATCAAATAATATCACATAAATTGAAACAGAGAGAGGGGTGTTTAAGCTCATTTTTGATTTTCTAAAAGTTTCCCCTTTTTTTGGTACAACAAAAGTTCCATTCTCTAAATTATACTCTATCACCCGCAAGAGTAGTCAAATTGGTGTAGCAGTAGAGCGCGGGACCGCAATGTCACTAGTTCGATCCCCTGCATAAACCTTTTTGGTTGAGTCTGTCACACATGGTTTGCCAAGTGTGGTTAATTAGCTGACGTGGTTTGCAAGCGTCGATTCGGGGTTTACTGCACTTCGAAGTGTAGTATGTGCAGTCTTCCTTCACAAAAAAATAAAAATAAATTATACTCCATTCATTCACTTTTATTTGTCATCTTTTGCTTCACAATAGTCAAATTGACTAATCTTATGAACTAAATTAAATTATATTAATTTATTATTTAAAATTTAGACATGTGAAAACTAAACAAAAATAATATAAATTGTAATTCTTTTTATATTATTATGATGAAAAATACATCTTAAAATGTTAATCAAAATTCGTACAGTTTGAAAAGTAAAAATGAACGGAGAAAATAGTACTTCCTCAGTTTCAAAATATTTGGCTTGATTCAGAGTATAAGGGTAAAACTAACTAATATTTGATGTGAATTTAGACATAAAAGTTTAAAAATAAATCTACATATTTAGAAACTACATAAAAAATATAATAAGTCACAGTAACTATTGATTCAAATTATTTGCACGGTATTTGAGAAAAATATAGTTACAAAAATATATTTTGATTATTCAAATAAGTAACTAATATAAACATATAGTCTCATCTCTTTTTCCTTTTCAATATTTTACCCTAAAAACAATAATAGAGGAATTTCAGAAATATACACTTCATTCACTTACATGGTAAGAAAATAGTCCAAAAATTATATTGCAAAAGTATAGCCCATATATATATATATAAAATTATACAATACAAAATATATTATGTTTACTCTAGATTCATATTTACCTTTAACCGGTAATTCCTGTTGTCCCCGCCTTATTATCATACGTGACGCTTACTTTCTCCATATTTAATTTATCTAATTATTAAACCCAACCCACCCCCAAAATAAACCCACCCAAAAGTTGTGGATGAACAGGTTGCGCTAAAAGCATCCGTTGCGTTGGTGATCGACAACTATTCATTCGAAAAGAGTTCTCCGGCGGACATATGTGCACTTGGTGGCTGAGATGGATGTTACAGAACTGTTAATGGCAATTGAAGTTAAAGATTTTGTGGGCAAAGATGACAGTGTTACATTCAAAGGAGGACTTAAAGTGGATTAATATGACTGTACATGAGCAAATATTTTACTCTAAAAGAATTCGCATTTTCGTCAAAAAGTCAAATTAACAGATAAAATATTAATCGTCGATTCAAAGTCCGATCAATCAAGATCTATAAAGTTATGGGGGGATTCATGTCTCGATTTTGGTTCATGATGTTTCCAGCAAAAGAGTACAAGATCGTTGTAGTTGGATTGGATAACGCTGGTAAAACGACGACGCTTTACAAGTTGCATTTGGGTCAGGTTGTTACTACTAACCCAACTGTTGGTAGTAATGTTGAAGAACTTGTTTATAAGAACATACGATTTGAGGTACATAACACTAATTTCACTTCTCTTTTCTTTATCACTTTAATTACATCATTTTTCCATCTAATTTTAGTATTAAGTTGTCCTTCTATTTATGAACAAGGATTAGAGATGAGCAAACACTGTATTAGAAACTCATACTACTTTTTTGGGAGTTATAATTGGATTGTTTAATCATTTTGCATCGTATTTATGTATGAAATTGTAGTATAAAGTTGTTCTATTTATTATGAACAACGATTGATTTTTTATTAGGGTAGTGTTCGCGTTAGCTTGCACGAACCTTGATTATTGTACTGGATATCTGTGTAATTATCGGATAGATGGGAAGAAATTGCTTAGAACCCTGATATTGGCTTGTATTTGTTTTAAAAAATCCATCTGATAAGTACAAATTATGAATTTAGAACCTAGTAACTTAAAAGGAACAAAATTCCGAACCCACAAGCTTTAAATCCTGGGAAACTTCATTTATCCATGGACTTCAATTCCAATACACCACGAGACCACACCCTTGGGCCTCGGGTGCTTGTAAAAGAACGATTTTCGTTTAATAGATATAGTGCAGAAACGAATAGTATTATCATTTAGATTTACTTGTTTAAGTTGCAATGCGATCTCAGAAGTAAACTAATAGACATTTGTTAACGTGGTAAGGAGAAGGTTGTGGTTGCTAAAGGGGAGAGCTAAATTTGTTCATGATAATGATCATTGCACTGCGAGAAAAAAAACAATTGAAGTTTGTGTTTCTGAGGAAACTATCCTTTATTTGTTGATTGTGTAAATGAAGTGGTTTTGTTGCACGTTGGTTGTCGATGGGCTTTTTCTCTTGGTGGGAAGTTGTATGGAGAAAATGAAAGCCGAGAGGCAGCTATTCTTCCTTTTATCCCTTCTATAAATTGAGATATTACTTAGTCTGATTAAGCAATGCAGGAAAGGACATATGTAGGTAATATAGGGATAAACTAATTTAAAATTTTGTAGTTGGAGATTAGAAAGTTTGAGGCGGATTCTGGCTGAAATCATGAGGAAAAGTTTTATATGTTAAGTCTAAGTGATGGATGAAATGATGCAGAAAGTAGTGGATTAAAATATTATTATAATCTAGGTGGGGAGGGAGAAGAAGCAGGAGTAGAAGAAGGCGAGGACAAAAGTAGATTGTCCAGTTCAAACTGAAAAGGGTTAATTTTAGCTGAAGAGGATTATTTTTACAGGAGTAGATCAAATTATCAAGTTTTTTAATCTACAAATACTTACGGGTGATGGAAAGGGATCACATTTTTCCTATAATTTATTCATGTGATGGGGGGAGAAAGACACATACATATGAATAAGAAAATAGAGAATTCCATAAGAAGGACTTGATTGCAAAGAGCGTCCAATCATATATGCTGATTGCAATATTATTGATGCTCCAAAAAGGTACAAAAATAGAAAAGTTCCACCTATATGTATATAAGTGTTTTCAACTTCTTTAGAAATGTTTGATATGTCGGAAGGAAGTAATTTTCCTGGTAAATATTTTTCATAAATAATGTTCTTTGTAGTATTTGATTTGTGAGTGGAAAATCATTTTTGGAAATATATAAATATATATTAAAGATTAATAATAATATTTTAAACTTTGCCTTATCAAAAGAAAAGATTAATAATAATATGAGCAAATCAAAGAGTTTTTTGATGAAGTTTTTTTATTACTAAAGTAAAGACTATAATACCTATGCGTTCTTATAATGTTTTTAATCTATATGTTAGTTGGAGCAAGTAATATGAAATTAAAATTAAGATAGCTCTAGCAAAAAAATGACTTCTGCCATAAGTGAGAAAAGTCATTTTTCGCCGTTTAACACCAGAAAATGACTTCCCCGTGCAAAACATTTTTCTGAAAAAGGACTTCTCTCATACCAAACTCCTCTATTTTTATGAAAAATGACTTTTTTTTCTGCCTAAATACTCCTCTATTTTTCCTACTCTCCTTCTACCTCCTCCTTGACTTCTCCTCTAGTGTCTACATGAGTGCCAAATGAGTAACTTCTCCTACTCTCCTTCTTGACTTCCATTCTAGCGGCATCTGTCTGATGATTTTTGGCATCACGGATTCAGTTCCAAACATGTTCCACACAATATACCATAACTTGTATGGAACCGTGTAATAGAGAATTAGTTAACATCCCAAAAGGGGCTGGCCTAATTGGATATCAATCTGCATTGAGTAGAATATTGGCTGCCATCCTTTGAGTTCAGTTATTACAGCCATCGGATGAGTTTAAGGAACTGTTTGTATGAAAACTCTTAGATGGCGTAATCAAATCTTTTGTGACGAGTGGTCCTTCTAGTCCCGCGTCTTTCTATTCAATCACTTTGCTGTCTGATACAATGTAGAAAATATTAAGCAGATGAAGTAGGCTTCTAATGTGCAATTTTATGTTTATGATGACCACTTGCGGAGGAAAGTCAAATGATGAAGGGAAATGAAATGTTGGATTGAATCACTGAAGCAGTGTTAAGATAAATAGATGAATTTATAAATGAGGTCTTCCCCCTTACCTTAATTAGACCGGCATGAAGCTTACCCGAGAAATTAGGAAGATGAAAGAAAGAAAGGTGGAAAAGGAGGATATCCCATAGAACAAAAGGACATATATCGATAAGATCCAAGAAACTAAAATACCTATAGCAGAATCAGAAGACCTTGAGTAGATTGTTTTTAGGTCCAAACGGTGAATCAGAAATCTTCCATAGCCGACCTGGGATATGTTGCAACACGGAATAGGAAGGTGCCTCTAGCAGGTCAGAGCTCTTAGGAGGTACTTGGTACTACAATAATTGGAGGAACAATACCTAATCATTTAGGTGTTGTACTTTTTCCTTACAATGGTATCTCCTTAAAACCAATTGACACCTTGACAGTGTTGGTTTTACACAGAGACTTTTTTTATTAACCGAGAAATCCTCTTGGGCAATGTTGCACAGTTCTAAATTCGGTAGATAATGAGTTAGTCTCTCTATCCTTGCTAGACCTTCTGCATTCCTTCAGTCTATAGAAGATGCCCTCGTTTTGTATGTAATCTTTTCAGTACTATGGAAAATGAGTCTGTCTCTCTATCCTTGCTAGACCTTCTGCATTCCTTCAATCTATAGAAGATGCCCTCGTTTTGTATGTAATATTTTCAGTACTTTCTCGCTACCTTTTTATTTTTATAAAATATACCTTTTCATAAATAAAAATGAATCCGTCCCTCTATCTTCTCCACATAAGTACAAGGGTTTTGTAACATTACCAGTTTCAAAAAAAAAAATTACAGGGCTTTATTCTGTGGTAGGATTCAAATCCTGACATGCATGGTAAGATTCTCAACTGAGGTGGGTTACTTCTGTACTAATTATAGCTCCCATTTTCTTCCATCTCAATGACATTGCTTTATTTCTTTTCCCCAACTCTTGTGGAAGTTCATTCAGTAGTATTTGTGGTCGCTCTTGTATCCTTTAATCAAAAGGGTTGATTTTGATGATCCATTACCTCTAAATGGGGAAACATTCATTTGGTTAAACAACTGAAGGATCTTATTGTCCTGAAGGCCACCTAATAAAGAAAATAGTTCACATTCTAGAAGTAGTTAGGGGGTAACGTTTGGGCCTGATGTACTGGAATTTGGACCACAGCTCAGTCAGTGATATCTTTTCCTTGAAAAATGACTACTATTTTCCAAATCACTGCAAAACCTACAAACTTATTTTATGACCAACTTACTTCTTTTGCCCTAATTGAATTTCTTATTTTGATTTGAGAATATAATCAAAAGGAGGAGTTACAATGGTGTCCTAGTTACATGTGTGTGTCTCAACTCTCAACCTTATCAGCTATTAACTTCAGCATCTCTGGCAACCTCTGAAGGTCACTAAGTATTGGATTGGTATCATTGGGTTTCAATAAAACATACTGTGTTGCATCTTCCCTCCCCCCCATTGAATAAATTTTTTTTGGTTGCCCAGAATTAGTAATGCTAGAGCCAAGAAAATACTTCTGTTATCCATCTTCTTTATCTTTGGGTCGGGTATGGGGATTTTTAGTTTGTGGGTTTGGTTTTTTAATTAAAGGCTGCCACGTGTCATTTCCGTTAAAATGAAGGGCAGATTTAGCACTTTGGTGGACGATAGGGGCTCAGGTGATCAAAAAGTATAACGGGGGATCAACTTCAACAATAAATCATAGTAGAGAGGTATATTTGACCCTTTTCCATACATTATATGTGAGAAAATAGAGAACTCCACAAGAATTACGTGATTACAGGTCGTCTCCAATCATCTATGCTGATTAGAATATTGTAAGTGCTCCAAAAAGGTGCAACAATAGAAAGGTTCCACCTATATGTACTTAGTTTAAGTGGTAAAGGTTGAGGGACTTGTGACTTAGGTCAGAGGTTCTAGCCCTGCACTATACAAAAACTAAGCCTGGTATTTAAGTGGAGAAGAATAGAGTGTTCTGATAAAAATTTTGAGTATTAAAGATTAATAATGTTATCTACGTGTTAGTTGAAGCAAGTCAAAAGTTTAAAAAGTTGCAAGGAAAATGACTTTCACTGAAGTGAGGGGGAAGTCATTTTCTCCCTCTGATGGTCCAAACACTACAAGTGTGAAGTGACTTTCTCATAAAAATATCTTTCTGAAAAATTAAACAAATTGAGTAGGGTTTTTTATCTGCAATTTTATATATAATTATAGAAACTTGCCTAATCATCTTAGGTGCTGTTTGTTTTCCTCATAATGGTGTTCTCCTTAAACCAATTGACACCTTGACCCTGTGGTTTTACACGATAAGACTGCGCTGATGAGAAATAATTGTCCTTGGGTGAATTATTCCTCTTCAAGCCAAAGAATTCTTCTACTATCAGCTTGAAGCATCTATCTAACGTTGGGACCCGAAAACACACTTGTTACAAAAGAAAGAAAATTTCTGTGTGCCATCCGAGCTCTTCCCATTGATTTTCTTTTCCGTGTCAATTAGCACAAGAACGTTTGGGACCATTATTGACATCATATGCTAATTTCTGCACTGATGTGGACTCCTATTAAAGTAACTATTATCCTCCCACCAAGTGTATTGACAAAAGACTGGAGGTTACTTTACATGTTGTTTTGTCTTATTTTATATCTGGAGAAATGAATAAGAGCATGTCTGTTTATTATGACATACTGTCTATCTTACTCCTTTCGATCTATTTTATGCTGTTTTATCAGGTCTGGGATCTTGGCGGGCAAGAAAGACTGAGGACATCATGGGCAACTTACTATCGTGGAACTCATGCTGTTATCGTAGTTATCGATAGCAGTGACAGAGCCCGGATTTCCAGTATGAAGGATGAGCTGCTCAGGCTACTCCCGCACGAGGATCTGCAAAATGCAGTTGTACTAGTCTTTGCGAACAAACAGGACCTTAAAGATGCCATGACCCCTGCAGAGATAACCGATGCACTTTCCCTTCATAGCATCAAGAACCATGATTGGCATATTCAAGCCTGCAGTGCCCTTACTGGTGACGGTTTATACGATGGTTTAGGATGGATTGCACAGCGAGTTCCTGGGAAAACACCAACCTAGACGTCGTTAAGACAAATGAATATGTTTCTTTTATGTGTTCACGGGATTATTATGAAACTCCATGCCCTTGTTGTAAGTTTTTATGTGTACTTGATACTATGATATTGCATTTCCTTGAAGACCAGCTGGCTTTGGTACATCTGACCTATTGTTTGGACAATGAAAAGTATGACAAAGTCTTATATCAACTGGAAATAGAGTTGGCAAAATGTAAAACTAGGTGATTTAACTCCGTGAGTGAGTTTGCATATAAAAAATAGTCATAAAAGATTACCCTTTTCTCTATGTTATTCCACCTTCATATTTACCTCTTCTCAACTCTCTGTTTTCTTTTCTATTTCTGATTCTCATTTGGATAGTGAAGGCCATAAATATTCAAGGATGACAAAATTGCATTTTGTGTTGATGGACAGTGGCAACAGATTCTGATAGATTACCAGGATTTCAATTACAAGTGTTGAAATCTTTCTATTTTTTTAATTTATCTTAAAAAGAATATAATTTTTTTTATATTTAAAAATAATTTAACTTTATGAGATAATTTACAGTTACATGATATTTATATAAAATTTATTTTAAACCACACATTTAAAAAATCTTTCTTTTTAAAAAATTCTAAACCAAGTTAACGCGCTTCTCATTAAATGAGTCTCATACTGCGCCGATCTAAATTAATTAAACCAAACATTTCGATACCATATGATTTTAAAACCTACACTTTTGGATGTTAACGTGTTCGATAAAGCGGTGGATCCAACGTGGTTGTGTCTACGTGCCTTCAAGTGTCTTTTCAAATCACACGTGTCATCTTCTCATAATAATAACCTTCATGCAAATGTACTACAAGTACTATTTTCATTTCTTCATCACTTCTAAAAATCCCACTTAACCCTTCACCTTCCAAAAGAAGAGATGTCTAGTACTTTAATGGCCATTTCACACAGTATTTTCAAGAAGACAATCCCACTATATCACTCAACTTTTACAGCTCCATTAATGGCCAAAACTGTAAGAGTAGACGGCCCAAATTTCATTTCACTTTCAGCCCATATGAAAGGTTACAATTATTATCTCTCTTATTTAGAACCTATAGAGATACCACTGGAAAAGCCTGATGAGGAGCCACCCATATCACCTCCAAGCCCAGGCCCGGAATTTCCAGGACCACCAAATCCATTACCGCCTGAGCATCATCAACCAGGCCCAGACATGCCTGGGCCTCCGCCCGAGATTGTTCCGCCTGGCTGGCCCGATGTTCCACCTCCGACCCCACCGGAGGGATGTTGTACCTCCAAAGCAGCCGGAACCTGGGCCGTGGGAGATTCCACAGCCTCATGACATCCCATCACCTATCATCTTCTAATTAGTGCCACGTGCTAGAAATTTTAATTTATGTTTATCTAGAAATGGAGCTAAAATTTTGTAGTGATGTATTTCGAAAAGACAGCTTTAATTTGTATATGGGGCAAGCTAGAGTTTTTGTTTGTTGTAGAACCATCAAGATATCTAGACGTCCTCGATCAACTATTTCTACTAATTAAGTGAACAATCCATACGTAGCTCAACCCTATGATACTTTTGAGGCTGAAACACTAAAAGATATATTTACTTAGTAATAAGGAAAAATATATGCGCAAAATGATGGGAAAAAAAAAAGGAGAAATAATGGGAATTGCTGAGTTGCCACTTACTACGATAACAAAGTGAGGCCAGATAATATATAAAATGAATTTAAAAAATAGGTCTTAATGACGCGATTACTTACTTTTATGTAATCAATTTGTTTTATGATCTATATAAAAAAGCATAAACTTTTGTGTTTTAAGAGTAGAAAAAGTATTTTTCTTTTATTACAAACTTAAATTAATCGATTCGGACTTTGAAATATAAAAGCAATCAGCGCCTACTTCCAAATTAAAATGGTGAGAGTTTCAGCAATACTACTCTTTAATGAAAAGAATCATAGCCAACACAAAATCTTCTTCAAAGTTCAGTTGACAACTGATTTTCCTACTACCACAATATCTCCGATGCTCGAATTCAGGATTCTGTAACTTATTTAGAAAATATATTACTTCCTATCACAATTACTTTTTGTAGAGCCAGAAAGAATGAGTTTTCTTTGTTAGTTAAAATGACTTATACTTTTTGTGTCTAAAAACTTTGAAGATTTTTTGTGTATTTTGACCTTCAACTCTATTCTAAAAGAATAGGATTCCGAGTATTATGCTTTTCAACATGTATTATCATAATAATATTGGTATAATTAAGTCTTAAGTAGTAGGAAAGTATGTTTCTTTGGAATGTTTTACGAATATATATATCACGAGGAGAGAAGGTTTTTATAGCAATTTCAAATTAATATACATTGTGTTCACAGTTAGATATTTAATTAATACACACAAGATTAGAACAACATATATTTGGTTCACGTGAATCATATTACTTCCTTGCTCACTGCATGGAAGTTGACGCCCATGACACGTCTAATGAATCGATTTACACACTTATTCTATTGCTTCAACAATGAAGACGAAATTATAACTCAACTCAATATATGTAAAATAACACAAATACTAACAGTGGAAAGAAAAGATAGAACTGAAATATGAGGGAGGGGAGATGAGTGTTTGGATTTTTGCTCTAATTTTTCTTATATCTCTTTAAGGAAAGTAAAAATATTACCATAATTATTTTTATTTTTTCAGGAAAATATAATTCTCTTTAATATTTGGCTATTTCTTTTCTTAGCTCGGTGGAAACAAAATTCTTTTCCTCATGATCCTATTAAATAGAAATAGAGAACGAAATAACTAGAAAAGTTTTTAGAATCTAAAAGGATAATCTACAAAGGTTCGTGTGAAGTGTAGTCAGAATACCTTATTACGTATTTTCTCTTTGGTGCAGTCTACCGCTGTATCTGCATCCATCTCTTCAGAACTTAGTATCTCGTCTATCGCCCATTTTTGTTCATAAGATTGACACAGACAAACTATATACCATGGAGGATAAGTATTGGACATCTATAAATTGAAGACCTTCTTCCACAACTAGGAGACACAGAAAAACATCCACAATCTCGACATTTAGAGAGTTTTATTTAGGGAGAGATTTTTCTCTAAGTAGATTAGATTTCTTATATGTAGGCCATTGGCCAAACCCAAACCCTATTAAAATATTATCTTTTTAGTATAATTTTCTTTATTTCTGATTTATCGTTAAAGATTTGTAATTATAAGCTTTCGCATGTCACCCTGATTTTTGTCGAGCCTATCAAGTGGTATCAGAGTCAATGGTTTAGAGCTAATGGTTCAACAAGGTTGAAAAGTGGTTCAAGGCAGATTCATACCAAGTTGCATCTTATTGACGATAATAACATTTTTAATCAAATAAGAAAAAAGAAAAAAATTGAGCTACTATATGAGGAGAAAAAATTTCAACTAGATTTTCAAAAAATCTGCTGCTACATCTTTAAAATCAAAATCCATTTTAACCCTGCAAATAACTTATTTTTAACTCTGTAAAGGGTTCACTTTTAACCCTGCAAAGAGTCATTTTTAACCCGAAAGAGCTTCAATACTTTTAACCCGCAAGTGCTCCAATACTTTTAACCCAAAAGGCCTCATTTTTTTTAATCCGAAAGGCTCCAATACTATTAATCCGCTAGAGCTCCATTTTTAACCATGACAAGCAACAATGATGAAGATTATATAAAATTTTCATCGGAGGGTTCTATCGTCTACTATATATATAAATATTTCTTAGTAATTGCGGAGTCTGTTGAACTCTTAATCTTATCCATTCAGATTGGATCAACTATGTTTTATGAATAAGCTATGGATCAAACACGTGAAAATCATAGCTCGTGACTTAGTGATCCACGTGTCCTAGTAACCGGAGTGTAGCACCATGGATGGTTTGGTAATATACATTCAATCGTAGTGTTTGTTGGGGAACGGACTAGATACATGCATTAGTCTTTTAATTTCTATATGAGATTAGTTAAGCACTATATAAATTAGCTCTTTAGTAAGTGGTTTTACATTGAGAGGAAAAAATACATTAGCTCTTTAGTAAGTGGTTTTACATTGAGAGGAAAAATAGCTAATGGTACCATGATAAGTTTCACTCATAGGAGTTCGAAAACCGGATAATGAAATTTTACTCTCTGATACCGATGTCATGACATTTAATCATGAAGTAGTCTCGTATTGATGACAAATCATGAATGCATCTCCTTGCCCAGCATGGACACATATTTGTTAGGACAATGACGCCTAACAATATCAATTGTTGGTGAGAGAAATGGAAGTAGTCTCGTATCAATATTTTCTTATGTGCAAAAGAAATTGCATCTAAGCTCATTCCCCAAAATATCATCGAGTACCTACTAGGCTACTACAATATTTTCTCGGGACACCTTGATGGACATGAATTGTGTTAGAAGCGCTTATCATCATGCCAAAAGTTATAGTTGATAGCAAGAACACAACTTTATTTGTTAACCACATTCATCAAGTAAGCATCATGTTCAATCATGGCTACAACCCGAGCCATCTCCCACCTTGCCATAGACAAGGTGTTGACGTTATACAACAAATTGTATGGGCAGCGTTGTTACACCTAAATGCTGAATACACCAATCAACCATTGTTTTCTCAATCAAATTCAAAGGAGATTCAAGTGAGAGCTTAGACCAAGCCAAAACTTGTTCACCTAGTGCACAGATGTTACATTAGACTTGCAAAAAATCGTTTAGTAAGTAAACGCGCAAAACTTTATAAATGGTTAGGACAATGGCACCAAAAATGGGTATATGCTCACTTCGGCTTTTACTTTTATAGAGAAGGAGACCCGGATCTCTACGAGTCTAAGGTCCATGATATGTCTTATGTCTCTAGTTTACAGCAAGTTTTTGCGCGGATTATCGTACAAAGACATTGGTCTTTATTTTTTATCCTGAAAATATCCCGAGGTCCCTAGTTCAAATCCTGCTCAGTCAAAACTTTATAAATGGTTAGAACAATATAATGGCACCAAAATCAGGTATATGCATACTTCGGCTTTTACTTTTATAGAGAAGGAGACCCGGGTCTCTACGAGTCTAAGGTCCATGATATGTCTTATGTCTCTAGTTTACAACAAGTTTTTGCGTGGATTATCCTACAAAGACATTGGTCTTTATTTTTTACGCCTCAAATGGTTGGTCTTTAATTTACCCCTCAAAATATTTTGGGAGAGAGTACATAAGTTCCTTCATAACTTATCTCATATTAAGTATCTTAGTTTAAATGGACATGGAGTTAAATAAACAAAGAGAAACTTTTTAGATCTGTTAAAATTGCATTGAAATTGAAAAACTTACTAAATATAGAAAGTGACACTTACTCGCTTAGAATGGCAATGGGGTTATTTTGATCATCAACAAGTGCAACACTAGTGCACCCACCAATTTGATTTTTCTTTTGATCATCAATAGCAAGCACAATTGGTACAGACATATTAACAACCGACCCGTTTTCAATTCGGATGGAATTAAAATGAAGTGTTTGGAGGAACTCAGATTCTCTCATGAAGCCTTTTAATGGACTAGCCCAACCTTCACTTAACACATGTACCCATTCTATATCAATCTTTCTTAACTTTATTTGTGGTAACTTAAACCCCTCTTCTTTCTTTAATTCTCTTTGTGATTCCTCAACGAAGAGTGTTACTAGTTTGCCTCCATCGGGTTCTATCAACAACCCACAACAGATTCGGGGCCCCGACATAACTGGCCCGGTCCGATAATAGCAAATGTGGTACTGATTTGGATTTGAGGGAGCGAAAAAGTAAGGAAGAAGAAGAAAGGAAAATAAATAAAAGAGCAATTTTGATATACAACCAATTTATCATATATAATATTATTTTTTCAATCGACAATGGATTAATGGTCAAAAATACACCTAAATTATCATTCTTTCACAAGTTTCATACCTCAACTATATATTGTTCCATTTACCTACACCTTAACTATATATTGTTCCATTTACCTACACCTTAACTATCTATTATTCCATTACCTACCTGAACTATCAAGCAAATGTTTGATCACGACGACGACCCAAGCCATCCTCGACCCTCACCTGAGCCTTGCCATAGGCAAGATGTTGACGTTACACAAAAAATAGTATGGTCGGCATTGTTACGCCTAAATGCTGAATACACCAATCATTGTTTTCTCAATCAAATTTAATGGAGATTCAAGTGAGTTAAGATCAAGCCAAAACTTGTTCACCTAGTGCATTACATTAGACCTGGCTGGAAAACGTATGATCACGAAAAACTAACACATCGCAATAAAATGATACTATTGCTTTAGCGTCCTCAAAATGATGCAGACATGTTAAGAGCTAGTAGCAACAACAACAACATATCCAGTATAATCCACAAGTGGGATCTGGGAAGGATAGAGTGTACATAGACTTTACCCCTACCTTGGGAGGTAGAAAGACTATTTCCAAGAGACTCTCAGCTCAAGAAAGAGCTATTAAGTGATCATGAAATAAAAAAGCAAATGCACTAAATAAGTTGAGATCTGAATGATACCGAATGAAACATCCATTAAGCGAAAACAAAGTAGTATTTAAGTTTGCTTTCATCTATCAAAAAGAATGAAATACAACAATCCAATATAGGTGTGCGCATAATTTTAGCATGCTGTGTTTAGCACCATAATTTACAAGATGGAGACACTTTTTCCTCAACCTTATACCATTGCCTCACTATTATTATGTCTTTTGGAGAAGAATGTTGAATAAAAATCTTCAGTCACCACTTAGAGAGAAAGTTGTTAGTTTTTACTAACCCAAACATTCTGCATTTCACTTGGTCAATGATGATACATTCAAACAGACACAGGTTCAGAAACCCTTCCATTTTTAGCTTGAGCCAAACTATCATAGTATTCCACCAAAACCTTCCAACCACCCGGGCACATAAATCCGTCGGGAGGGCTCTCCTTGTTCTTTGCAAGCGTTCGCATCTGAAAAAAAAGGCATGATTTACACCATATTTTTTTAAGGACAGCAGCAAATTAATTGATCTAGCAACATAAAATGTAATGAGGTGGTCCTTTCCAGGGGTTGGGATGGAGTGGGGCAGAGACGGATTTATAGTATAACTTAAGGATTCACGTGGACCCAGTAGCGTTTGTACCAAACCCTATATACAATAGCAAAGCCAGAATTTTCACAAAGATTAGTATACACACGAAGAAGCCAAGGGATGCATATACAGAACAGATAATTTTGACCTTGTATGTATAGTGTAATTTTTCAGCAAAAAGGGATTCGATGAACCCCCCTTGCATTCCCCTAGCTCCGCCCCTGCCCATATGTGTATCAAGATCCAGTAAATACCCATAAATATTTGACTGTCAACCTAGTTTTTATTGTATATTCACTTGATGTCGCTGTAGGAACCCATGAAGTTCAAATCCTATATCAACCTGTGTGGGATAAAACAGTTAAAGCCAATGGAGAGATAGATACCTTGGTGCCCGAAATGAAGATAAAATCTTGAGGTCTAGAAGGGTCAAAGAAAGCCATTCCATTCTTAGTCTTGTCATACGCCGCCACCTAAAAAAAAAATAGGTATCCGCATTAGAGTTTGAAAATAAAGAAGAAAGACGTGTCACACTTTAACCACAATTAATTTGTTGCCATACCCTGAAAGGCAAGATATTCAACCGTTCTAATCCCGGAGCCATACTGAGGACCTTCTTGCCATGATCCGCATCATACAGATCTCTCTTCTCCAGTGGATGACCCATACCAGCTGGATCTCGTCCCACGATATAAAAGTTAGCACCTGCATTTATGCGAGCCTTTGCATGCCATTGGACCTCGGTTGGACCTGCATAGTGCATGGGAGATGGGAATATAGAAACCACAGTTGTCTCTGGATCAAGAACTCCATCTTCAAGAACCTGAAAATAGTTTCAATCATGTATAGGAGTTAGAACGCAACACCATGCCACTACATGACTCAAATTGAGAAGGTGAATCAAATTTTATATAGGATTTCAGCTACAAAAGGGATTAAAAGAAACTGAGAACTTTTCTACTTTCTTTGAGTAGTAATTTACACAAGAATAAACGCTTAAAACAGTGAACAGATGTCAGCAAGAAGAGAAAATGACAAAAATGCTCCTTAATTATCCACTGAACAGTTTTGGTACTTTAAGTTTGCCAAAAGTTAACACTTTTAGACTCCCTCAAATATTCACCCAACTCTATCGGTTAGATTTGACGAAAACTATGAAAAAAGGGATATTAGCGAATACTCACATTTAGAGATACGGTTTTTGTAGTTTCTGCTATTTTTATTTATTTCAACTTTTTGAGGGGTAATTTATGCTATTTTTTATTGTTTTAGTGTCTAGTACAACATACCCACGAGGTAGGAGTAAGGTCAGCGTACACTACCGTTGTTTTTGTTTGTGTCTAGTGCAACTTTTTGTGCTGCACACCCATGAATATGAAGAAAAATAAGGCATTAAACGGTATTTCAGGATTTGATGAGACTTTCTTGATGTTTATGGTTAAATATTCTTTTTCCACTATTTCCGTCAAATCTAACGAATATAAATTGTTAACTATTTGACCGAGACTAAAAGTGTTACCTTTTGACAAACTTAAATGACAAAGTGTTCAGTGCATACTTAAGGAAATATTTTAAACCTACCCTCAAACATAAGGGACCATTTTTGTCATTGCAAAAAGGACTAGGAGACTGGCTGATTGGAGGGAGAAGGGATCTAAGTAGCAATCCTTCTCATGACAATCAGAGTTTGGTAAATTTAACAATCAGAATTTGGTAAATATCTGACGGAGACAAAAAATGCTTACTTTTTTAGAAACTTAAAGGACCAACACTGCTCAAGTAATACTTAAGGGACTATTTTTTTTCATTTTCTCCTATATTTTACTGCCAAAAAAGAAGAAAAAAAATGATTTGGCTAAGCAAAAGCACAAACCTTCTCATGTTGCTTCATTCTCCAATGAAGTGGAACATCATCTGCCTTTGTGTAACCTCCAAGAGGATGAAGCAAAAGGACAGGATTCTTATATCCCATCTCGAGAAGTCTCCGACGTGTATCGGTCATCAATAATGCATGGCCATTATGCACAGGATTTCTCAGTTGAAAAGCAAAAACTGCATCTGCATTACGCCTTGTAAATTCATCACGAAGTTCAGCAGGTGAAAGCCGGAACCTGTCAAGACCATCATGGTACTTGATTGGTTCTATAACTTTCAAATCGCCACCAATTAGCCAGTTTCCAGCATGTGTGATAGCTTTGTCCGCATAAGGAAGACCTGCGGCAGTTGTGCCCCAAGTTCTTGCTATCCGTTCTTCTTTGTTATGCTTGTAGATCTCAATACTACAATTACCAAATTAATAGGCAACAACATTAGATGCAAGAAAGATATCATCAGTACTTATGTTGATACAAGAAGGTAATAAACATGATAAAATTTAGTACATGTAGAAAAAGGGGGAGGAATTGCTAAACAACCAATGCAGAATATTAGTCTGATCGATTTCTAATAGACTGTTTGACCAACAACAACAACAACATATCCAGTGCAATCCCACCAAGTGGGGTCTGGAAAGGGTAGAGTGTATGCAAACCTTACCTCTACCTCGTGAGGTAGAGAGGTTGTTTCCGATAGACCCTCGGCTCAGAATAAAGCTAATAGCTTGTTTGACCAACCTTCGAAAATATGCTTAGTTTGAAAAGTGTTTATTTGTCACAAGTGTTTTTCAAAAAAGGCTGCGTACAATGGACCCTTGTGTTCCGGCCCTTCCCCGGACCCGTGCATAACGGGAGCTTAATGCACCGGCATGCCCTTATTTTTTAAGTGTTTTTCAAATAAATATTTTTGGAGAATAGCAGTTTGTGTTTAGCTAATCAATTTGAAAAACACTTTTACCTATATTAGAGGAGTACTTTGTGCTTGACCAAAATTCCAACAGTGCTCCTGGGAAAAAAATTACTATACTTTTTTAACTTTTGAGAAACAGCTTCACCGCTACTACTCAAAAGCACTTATTTGTAACCTAAAGCTTCGCCGAACACCCCAACTTTCTAGAATAAACACTTTTTGGAGAAAATAAGCGCTTTTGGCTTCCGGAACAGGCTATAAGGTACATTCCAATATGTAAAAACATATGTCGAGTAGATCATAGACTAGTTAACTCTTTTGAGAAATTTTAGTCACTACATCAAAAAAGAAGATTACTGATATTGGATTCAAGAAAAATATTTGATGTGCTTCCAGCTTACTGCTAAAGTTTATTGTAAGCTGGTACGTATTTAGCAGGGGAAGATTTGCTAAAGAAAGAACGATGAACGTGTTTATAGAAGCAAATGGAAACCAATCAAAATCTTATTCTGATGTACAAAGTTGAAGCACGTGATGACTTGTCATCCTAAACCAGTACCATTATGCTATAAAGATTTTAACTTTGCTTTGAATCCTACAGGAAGATTTGCAACCCAACATTTGTCACCCTAATTGCCATTTACAAATTACAACCATAAGCACTGGCATAAAAAATTCAACTTTCCTTTTAAATACGTCCCAGAATCAATTCAAAGCACGTACTCTTGCCACTTACCAAAACAGACCATTAAAAAAACATACTTTTAAGGCTTTAAGCAAACATATCTACAGACAATGTAGTTTAATATTCCCTGTAAGCACACATGAGTCATTTTTTATAAGGACACATGAGTCAACATTGACAAGTAAGATTCAGATTTCGTTGCATATAGTGAACTTAAACATTAAAGTAATACTCACATCAATGTTGAAAATAACACTTTAATGAATTCAATTTTTTCTTATACAACCGTGGTGTCTGACCTAGCGTGTCCGTACCTCAACTAATTCCCGGAGGTAGCTACTACCTCCCACTAGCACACGTACCCGATAACTCTAGTGATTGGACAGAAAAATCACCTAGTGTTTAAATGGTTTTAAATATTCTTTTATATAACCGTGGTGTTCGGGCTAGCTTGCGTGCATCGCAACTAATTCCACAAGGTAGCGGCTACCTCCCACTTAGCACACGTACCCATTAACTTTAAGGCTTGAGCAAATGGAAAGAAATCATCTAATGTTTAAATAGCAGTTTAATGGATTTATATCTTTTTTCTATATAACAATGATATCCAGACTAGTTATTCCACAGGATACCTATCCTGCTACCCCCTACCAATGGTACCAACTACCAAGTAAATCTAAGGCTTAGAGAAATGAAAAGAAATAACCTAGTATTTAATACTCCCTCATCTACTAATGTCATTATTAAAGAAATCATCTACTAACGTAGCTTTAGCTCTTTTCCGGCTCATTAAGAAAAACAATAAATACAAGGTATAATTTACTAAGTTACCCTATTTATTAATGCTTTTTGAAAATTGAGTATTATTAAAAAAGATCTTCTTTAATGTTAAGGGTACAATTGGAAACAATTGACAACTTTAACCTTGAATTCCTAAAGTGACAACTAATCTGGGACAATTTTTTGAGCTAAAGTGACAGTTAAAATGGGATGGAAGGAGTAACAGTTTAGTGCATTTAAATTCTTTTTTATATTACCACGTTAATCAGGGTTCGATTGAGTACACCTCAACTAATTATACAGGGTAACTGCTACCTCCCCTAGTGGTAACAAGTAACTCTACCGTTTAAATAACAATTTAATGGATTTAAGTGGGCTAGCTTGCGCGCAACTCTACTAATTACACAGGATGCCCGGGTAGCTCTATCCATTAAGACTTGAACACAAAGGAAAAAATCACATATTTTTAACTATATACAAATAAAGATAGAATTTTGTCAAAAAAATAAATTCAAGAACATAAATTCTTTTTAGTATAATCATGGCGTTTGGACTAGTTTGACCACCTCCACTATTTTCACAGTTACATGCTACCTTTCACCAGCACATTCAACGTGTAACTCTTATGCTTGGCACATATAAAGAAGAAATTTGCCTAGTATTCCGGGCTGAATTGAGTGCATCTCAACTAATTTTATGGCTACCTGCTATCTCCCCACTAATAACACATAACTCAAAAAAATCACCGAATAATTAAATTGGTGTAAAAAATAAATAAAAACAATTTCAAGAATACGAAAAATTCTTCTTACTCGCTTAGAATGGCAATGGGGTTATTTTGATCATCAACAAGTGCAACACTAGTGCACCCACCAATTTGATTTTTCTTTTGATCATCAATAGCAAGCACAATTGGTACAGACATATTAACAACCGACCCGTTTTCAATTCGGATGGAATTAAAATGAAGTGTTTGGAGGAACTCAGATTCTCTCATGAAGCCTTTTAATGGACTAGCCCAACCTTCACTTAACACATGTACCCATTCTATATCAATCTTTCTTAACTTTATTTGTGGTAACTTAAACCCCTCTTCTTTCTTTAATTCTCTTTGTGATTCCTCAACGAAGAGTGTTACTAGTTTGCCTCCATCGGGTTCTATCAACAACCCACAACGGATTCGGGGCCCCGACATAACTGACCCGTTTTTTTTGGATGTGAAACGGGTTGGGAGAGGTAGATTGAAATGGGTTTTGGGTAAAAATTGAATTTTTGTTGGAGTTTTGAGGAGAAAAGAAGAGCTTATGGTCGCCATTGGAGTTGCAGAGAGGAGCTTTCTCTCTTCTTTTGGGTGGAAATGAGTTTGGTAGTTTTTAATACTTTTTATATGGTTATTTAATTAAAAAAAACTAGAATCTAAGAGGGAGATTGTAAATTAGGCTTCTGCTTGTAGCCCATTATGTCGAAAGCAGAGTGGATGGTTAGAGGTACATTTTTGAGGGAATGAGATAGAAAGAAAAAAAGGCCTTTTCGGTGTTTTTTTCAGATCATTTAGGTATAAAAATAATATTTTTTATAAAAAAAGTCATAAAATAAAATTAAAAATTTGTAAAGAGCTAAAAAAATTATTTCTCCCTACAATTTCAGCTGAACTCAATAATTTTAGCTGAAATTACATTTTTATGAGAGGCGGGCCGGTGGGGAAGGGATCCCAAAAAATAGGGTGGTTTCGAAATGAATCTTGAAAAGTCACTTTTGGTAGGGGATCATTTTATCCCCAAAAAATAAATATTTTGTCACGAATTTGAATTAATCGAGTTTAAAATTTGTAACTGACTAACTGCCATCGGGTGGAAAAAATAGTTTAGGAATTCTCTGTTTTAGAATTTTAGTTTGAATTCAAACTTGTACAAACGTGACAACTACTCTATTTATTTAGGAAAGTAATAATATATTAAAATTAAAGCAGATTCACTTATCTTTTCCAATGAATGAACACTGCCTTTATTAAGGCTAGATTCGAATGTGGTCCTAAAAGTAGTGTGAAAAACAAACTTTGGTTCTTCACTATCTAGGAAAGAAGACAAATATCATCACTTGTCAATGTTTTTAATAAAAATTGGCCGACCGAGCTAGTCAAAGGCCATTGAACTTAATTCAACATGATTCTTTGTTTGGTTTTATCCTACGTGAGCACGTACGCATGTCCTCGTGGACTTACTATTAAAGTTTAAAAAAAGATTTAAACTTTAATCACATGTGCATGAATTTCGGATTAAAATGACTGAAGTTGAACAAAAATGATTGAAGTGAAACAAAAATAATTGAATTTAAACCACATAAGTCATATGAAATTAGACTTTGTCAAAATTAACTTTAAACACTACATATCTAAAATCGTACTAAAGTCGTTCCAAAGTAATAAAGGCGCAAAACTTTATAAGGTTAGAACAATGGCACCAAAATCGGGTATATGCGATCTGATTTTCCCTCTTCACTAGGTTATAGGGCAATATCCCTTATCTATTGGGAACCTTATACAAAATTGTTTTCTATGCAATGCTTCCTTCAATACTGGAACTGGACCTTTCTTTACGATCTTAGGCACTTCGGCTTTTACTTTTATAGAGAAGGGAGACCCGGATCTCTACGAGTCTAAGGTCCATGATATATCTTATGTCTCTAGTTTATAGCAAGTTTTTGCACCAATTCTTCTACAAAGACATTGGTCTTTATTTTTTACCCCGAAAATACCCCGAGGTCCCGAGTTCGAACCCCGCTCAGTCAAAAATTAAAAAAAAATCGCAAGGCGGAATTTGCCAACAAATTCTCGGAGTTTGTCTTCAGCCATAAGGCAAACTCTGTCTTAAGGTAAAGTTTACCTTATGCCTAAATGCAAATTCTCCTTGCGAATCCAAATTATATCTTGCGAATTATTTTTTGATTTTTTACTGAGATGGAGTTCGAACCTAGAACCCAGAGATTTTTGGCGAAGAGCAAAAATTAAAGACCACCCGAAATAAGAGCATTCCTGCGAGTTGCCCAGTTTATAGAGACATGAATTAGTTGGCGTGATTGTGGTGCAAATATCTCACAAGTTGGCAAAATTAGCCCATGTTTGTGGTCTTTGACTCGCCCATTTATTCTGTTCAATGGCCAGTGGGTCGGGCCGGCCCGGGCCGACCCCGATTAAATTAAAAAAAAAATTTAGCAGGTTCGAGGCTCGAACTGGGACGGGACATGGTATGGTCCCGCCCGACCCGGTCTCGCCCCAGTCCCGCCCAAAAACAACCACTTGTCAAAAATAGCCGTTGCAATAACGACCATTTTACATTTTGACTGTTAGACAACGACCATTTTACATCTTGTCTTTGTTTAATTATTTAGTTTATAAATATATATGAGTATAATACTATAATATGAGTATATGACTATCACTATATGACTATATGTTACTTTGTTAGTATTTTTAATTTAGTGGAAAAAAAAAATTAAAAAAAATGTCCCGCCCGTCCCGTCCCGACCAACTGCCTACCGGGACCGGTACCGGGACGGGACACATTATCGTCCCGCCTGGCCCGCCCCAACACGACCCGTCCCGGCCCCGCCTATCCCGATTCCAGTGGGCCCGGCCCGGCCCACTGGCCAGCCCTAGTTCAATCTATTCTATAGGCCAGATTGTAAAGTAGGTTTTTTCACAAGGGATAAAATTAGAAAGTTCTAATTACTCAAATAAAACATAAAACAACGTTAATACAAATACCGTTAGATGTACATCTCATCATACTTGAATATGAATGGAGCTAATCTTTTGGAATAATTCAGAATCAGTTTGCCACAATGATACTTTTCTCTCAACTCTTAACTGCTTACAGAACAACTTAACTCCCGTAGGACGTAACCGAAGAAGGTCATGGAGCTTCATAAATTTTGTCATCAGATACGATTATAACCAATGGACTTACTGAATAGGCTTCGGATGTACAGTGCTTGTAGTCCACTTGCTAATATAAGTAGAAGATACTCTCCGATGGTGTAAAATACAACACGCTTGCGTGTGTTCTCGTTAGCTGAACCAGAAAGAAAACATGCACGTCAACTGTATTAGCAGATTAATGCCTCAAAGCCTTGACCATGATAATTGCAAACACAAAGCTACAAGAAGACTTTCCTCTATCATAAGAAGAAATGAAATAGCCAAAGATGCATTTAAAAGTCCGAAGAAAAATAATACTACACTCCCACAAAAAGAAAACTGATCCTCAAAAAACTTTAAACTATAGCTTCTTTTCTTGTGTGTCATAAAGCAATTGAACAGATTCACTTTCAGAGCAGAAAATAATTTCAACCCAAGTTACATACAACCAAAATATACTAACAGCAGCATATTGAGGTTATTCCAGCAATTATCAGCATCAAAAAGCTTTTAGCCTATCCAAATACTAGCTTATTGCTTACTATCTAGATCAACATGTATGAGCAACTCAAAACATTCTAATAAACCAAAAAGACTGCTGAAATCTGAGTGATTGCACAGTAATCAGATGTTAGTGTCTTAAGAACACTAACAAAAGTCTTGGCATGAACGTCCACACGGTCAATGGTTGTTGTGACTTGTGACCACTTTCAGAATCAACCATTACTCGGTTCAAACGTAAAAGACATAGCTGCCTATATCGAGAAATCACTAAGCAAATTTACCAATTCAGGCGTTTTAAGTAGGGAATGACTGCTGAAAGGTAAAACTTCTATACATGTGCTTATTTAGAATTAGAAAGCGATTAGGTTATCTGTCGAGGAAAATATTGGAGACTCACTATGACGATGACGAGCATCACGTGCTCTCAAGTATTTCTGCTCTGATGTAACTGACTCCAACGCCTCTCTTAGTTCGGCAATTTTGACATTTACGGGGTCCAAATGTTCTGCAAAAAGGCCAGTAAAGATTATATCTAAAGAGGAATGGATGAATACAATATCAACATGCTTAACCGCTAATCCTGGCCATAAAAGAACAGTAATATAGCAAAGAAGACAAACCGTCTTTAGCTAGGTCATGCTCATTGGGAATGTGTCCAACATGTATGTAGAACGAGACAGTTTCTGGCGTTGAATGTGGATTATGAAAACAGAAATTGAACATCCCACTCCTTGGGGCCTTGAACTCAAATTTATCCCCTGAAGTTCCCTTCATCGTGTGCACGACATTTCCAGAAGGCGATGTCACCTGCATGAGTAAAAAAATCAGTAAAAGGAACACATCTTTTGACTTGTAATCTCTTTTTCTGTAAGTAGCAGCAGAGAGAACGGAATCAAAAGGAAAGAAATGTACTCAGTGTTCTGTTTATGTAGAATATGTTCATTTTTAGCATATCTCCAACTTTTTGATTGCGTAAGTAAATTGAGGTCATGCATATATGTAAGACATAAACAGTGAGTTCGTCGCTTACTTTATTAAGTCCAATTAGTTGTGTTTATTTTTTTTATCGGAACCATATCATATTTATCAGCCATACCAAGACAAGGCAATGAGTTAGAAACTGATTTGACACTAAGAGATGTTGAATTCCCATTGGACGATCATACTCATCTATGCCATCTTCACCAAGGTAGGTTGGGAAATTCACCCACCCCCAAACACCTCCACCAGGCCATAGCTGGATGATATTTTTCTAAGGAAGTAGTGATGCAAGTTGAGGGCGGAAGAATGTTGTTATGCAGTATGGGTTGTGAGTTGAGAACGAATAGAATGTTGTTATGCACCACGGATTGCAATTGTCATGAGAAATCTATTTACTAAATTTATTAAACCCAACTTCTATAATCTTTTAATTCAAGTATACATGTTATGCATGGATTTAGAGAACATAGAAATCCATAGCCAAAATTAGAGTTGTAGGTGTGCTCATATGCTTTACAAATGGAGAGTACCATGATTGGCATAGGACATGAAAAACCGACCCACCATGGCAGGGGAGGTTGGTATAATAGGATGTTCTAGGCAGATTGAAGTTATCACTTCTACCCCACAGCTCCACCGCTGTTAGTACAGCAAGAGAGCACATACGCTCAAAAACAAAAATTACTAACAAGTACCAGATTATTCTCAAGATTGTTGCTTCTCTATCTGTCAAGATTTTTCTTAGTATTTCTTACCCATTTCCATCATTGTTGCATTATGGGTTTTAGAAGATATATTTGTCTCTGTGCATTGAAGACCTTTCAGATTTATGACGAAGCCTTTTGTATCCGTGATGATATTGTATAATTGACTGGGAAGGTTGATGGGTGGACATAAGCTTCACATAGAAGAGTTAATGGCTTTTTCGTTTGAGACAGAAGAGCTAATCAGTATTAGAATGTGGAGAAGAGGCTGTCTGAGGTGGAGAGAGGAGAAGAATAAGGATTGTGAAAGAAGGATGCAGTAGTTGTATTGCAGGAGAATGGCAAAAATAAAAGTGAGGTTCATTGAAGATGACAGAGGCACAGAGCTCAAGAACTGGGGTTGGATTAAAAAAAAAAATTAGCGAGCAACCTGGAACTACTCAAATTCCTACTCATTAGTACCACTCTGTGTAAGATGCCCAATAGGTATCGGTTCATAAGCTCACCGATCAGAAACGGATGCTTGAAAGATCTTTCTCAGTGATGCATCTAGTTTGAGTGAGACAAATGGTAAGTCCTATGCTACGTTGAATGAGGGGTCGATCCTAGCTGAGGGTTGTCCCTTCAGAGAGCATCAAACACACAGGATCTAAGTGAAGTTAGCTAATCCAAACATTTAATTTAATGATGTAATGCTGAAGTTTCTCCGGCCTCTTGGATCAGCTAAGATAGATCTGTTTGACCAATTGAGGATTCGAAGTAGGCAGATGCTCATAGGTCAGCCAAGCTAGTCGAAGCACAGCACATACCTAAGCAAGGAGAAATCTGGAAATCATGGAGTTCGTAGTTATAAAAGTACTAAGTTGTCAAACAAATTGTGCCTCTCACTTAATCCACAAAGCTGCAATATGCTCTGTTTCAATAGCAGGATGCTTCTTTATGGGCACATTGGGGATGCAATGTCCAAGAGTCTCATGGATTTGTGCATTTAAGCACATCTTTTAAGTATGTCGGAAGGCAAAAACTTCAATGACCTTCACATACGTCAAATCATATGTTGATAAACAACTCCCTATTTTAGACTCAGAAAAAGCAAGAATAAGAAGAAAGAAACAAAAGAGACATGAATTGTTTATTTGATGGGTAGCAAAGAGAAGTCAAATACACCATGCTTATTATCATAGACCACGAAATATAGCATTAATTTTATGCTCAACATATTTAATAGAAAAATATTTCCACATAAAAAGTATTAGGAGGATTTAGTGAAGGAAAATCATTCAATGCTCATCTTTTAATATCTTAGAAGTAAAAATGGGACATGTGATTGTCGTGGAGGGTCGTTTTGAGATTGATGGTGGTAGGCGATAACGTAGAGTAGTAAAACTGATGCTAGCTTTTAGATAATACAGAGATAATCTAGTGATAGTATTTAATATCAAACGAAGCGAGAAAAATAAGACTTGTGCTATCCTGTCAAAATGTCCATTTTCTCAAAGATGTAATCATTTTCCTCTCTTTTAATGATCTCCATCTTAAAACATCATAAGGCAGGAGAGAATAAGCTATTTTTCTAACCTTGATAAAAATCATGATCATTCTAAATAAACGTTGACAATTAACACAACAAAAACATTAAACAAGCAAATACTTTCTAAGGAAGAAAACATCCGTCGCTAGGGATGGCAATGGGGTAAGTTAGGGCGGGTTAGGGCAGGACAAGGTCAACCTGTTAAGATGTTAACCCGCCCTGCCCTGTTTAGCATTTTTTAAAAATTTGCCCTGCCCCGCCCCGTTAAGTCATGTCCCGCCCTGCCTTGTTTATGTTTATGAAACAAGACACAAACTTAAAACAATCATAACTTCTTATCCGTAAGTCGGATTAATCCCCATAAAGTATCAAACTGTCGAGAATAGAGAAAAGTAGAACTTTTATTCAGCACAAATTTTCAGATTCTCTACCGATTTGTACAGTTTTTACGTTATACATTCTGCCCTTTCAGATTTCGATTGGTCCGAGACAGAAACTTTAAACAGTGATAACTTTTAAACCGTAAGTCGGATTTATCCCCGTAAAGTCTCAAACTGTAGATAACGGAGTAATCTAGAACTTTTATTCGGCACAAACTTTCAGATTCTTTACCGATTTGTACAGTTTTTACGTTATGCATTCTGCCCTTCCAGATTTCGGTTGATCCGAGATAGAAACTTTAAATAGTGATAACTTTTAAACCATAAGTCGGATTTATCTCCGTAAAGTCTCAAACTGTCGATAACGGAGTAATCTAGAACTTTTATTCAGCACAAACTTTCAGATTCTTTACCAATTTGTACAGTTTTTACGTTATACATTCTGCCCGATTTCGGTTGATCCGAGGCAGAAACTTTAAACAGTGATAACTTTCAAATCATAAGTCGGATTAATCCCCGTAAAGTCTCAATATGACCGTAACAGAAAGATGTACAACTCTATAAAATTTTATTCAATTCTAACAAGTACAACCCATCGTAACAGATTATAATTTCACAATCCAAACTAGTTAGAATTTTCTAAAAATTATAATCTATTAAGTGTCCTGCCCTATTTAGAATTTTCTAAAAATGTGTTTTGACCTGTCCCGCACTGCCCTGTTCCGTTTAAGCATTGCCCTGCCCTGCCCCGTTTAACGTTTGATCTTTTCTACCCCACCCTGCCCTATTTGCCATCCATATCCTTCACTGCAACTTACATTCTATATGCCTATAAAAGAAATTTTGACTCTAGGAACCCACCTTTAAATTATGAGTAGAAGAGTTATTTCAGCTATATGTATGATGAAGAAGAAGAATATGCAAAGCTAATAAAAACTCTTTTCCTCACCATTCAAATCTACACAACTTAGGGAGTGAAGAAAGTACTTATAAAAAAAAGGGAGTGAAGAAAGCAAATAAAAATCTGGAAACAAAGCAAAACCATGTGACAAAAAAAGTTTATTTTTATTTACAAAAACAAATGTCATCTAATCACAATTTCTCTGGAAACTAGCTGTAGGCAAAAATCAAGGTTAATGTGGTTAAACGAAAGAAATTACAATACAAAATCTTTCCATTGCTCCAGCTATAGCTAACAGGATAGAAACTTCTTAGAAACATTGAGCTATAGAGATTAGTGTTCAAGGGAGAAGAGGAGGTGGGAATGCAATTGAAGGGTTCCATACACATCTATATAGGGAGAATGTCCTTTGGATTCCTAGACTTTAGCAATATATTAAGGGGAAGAGGGGGTGAGTGGAGGAGATGAGGGAGGGGTTGGAGAGGATTTTTTCGAGGAAGTAGTTAAGAATTCTGTTGGGGACAAGTACCAAGCTTTGGATGGTTTCTAATGGCGTCCTTTCAAGAATGTCAAGAGACTGGTCAAAGATGACATCAAAGAAGAACTCATTTTTTCATCAAAAACGTATTTATGAAAAGAGACCTCATTCATCTTTGCCATTATTATGAAGAAAAGTGCCTCACTGTCAATATAGAACTTCAGAGCTAAGTCTAGTAATAAGCATCTCCAAGATTCTCGCAAAGTTGCTTCCTTTCAAACTCAGACTGCCTTCATGGAAGAAGGCAGACAAATGCAAGGTTGCACATTAGTTGCAAACAAGTTGGTGGACTCTAGATTTAGAGGGGAAGAATTGAGGAAGATACTATACTCAACATCAGCGCTTAAGGTGCATAAAGGTATGGAATTTGTCCAGGATAAACTGGTTGATGCTAGCTACTATCAAAGAGCTACTCTTAAGCTGGACTTTCAGAAGAAATCGGAGGAGACTAGTGCATAGGAAGTAACCCATTGACACTAGAGAGACAATATTTAACAAAGAAACCAGATAGCTTCTCAAGTCAACTCCTTTTTTCACATTAGCATCACAATTATATTTTTTTTGTAAATTCTTGGAGCACTTACAATATAATACTCCCTCTATCCCAATTTATGTGGCACACTTTCCTTTTTTAGTCTGTCCCAAAAAGAATGTCACCTTTCTATATTTCGAAACAATTTAACTTTATGAGATGATTGACCGTCATACTAATATAGACCACAAATTTCAAAAGACTTCCTTTCTTTCTTAACTGGTCAAATGGTGTCACATAAATTGGGATGGAGCGAGTACTAATAGCACAAATGATTAGTTAATTTTATTTTTGATGATGCTACCTCGAATACTGAGTAACTCTGCCAACCAAAACCTGGGCAGATGGGATAAATCACCTAGTGTTTCTATGGATTTGAAGCTGAGCACTCATTGTTCTCCTCTCGCCTCATTGACCATTATGCCACACCCTTGGGTCAGATAATTAGTTATCTTGTTGTGTATAAGATCATATTTAAAGGGGATTTACCCTTCCACTCTATAAAAAGAAGGATCTAGGAACAATCAAACTAAATCAACTTCACACTTCAAACAATAAAAGAATAAAGATCAAAGAATTATACTTCAGAGAGGAAGGAGAAAGATTAAAAAAGGTCATACAGTGAAATTGATGCCTTCATGAAGATAGGAAAATCAACTTCACTTTAAACAACTAAGCATAAAGATCAAAGATTTATACTTTGGGGAAGAAGGCGAAAGATATTAAAAAAAAGGTCATGCTGTAAGATTGATGCCTTTATGGAAGATAGCACGTTAGTTGCGAACAAGTTGGTTGACTCTATATTTAAAGGTGGGGGAGAATTGAGGAATACGAAGATACTATAGTCCACATCAGTGCTTCAGGTGCATAAAGGTATGGAATTCTTCAGGATAGACTGGTTAATGCTAGCCACTGTCGAGGAGATGCTCTTTAGCTGGACTTTCAGAAGAAATCAGAGGAGACTAGAGCATAGGAAGTATAGAGGACAATATGTAACAAAGAAACCAGATAGCTTTTCAAAGAACTCTCTTTATACATTAGCATCACATTTATATTTTTTTTTGTAAGTTCTTGGAGCACTTAATACTACCAACTAGCACATATTGATTAGTTAATTTTATTTTTGATGATGTTACCTCGACTATTCCACCTGGTTTGGTACCTGCTACCTCCCCCTAACACAACTGCCAAGTAACTCTGTCAACCAAAACTTGGACAGATGGGAGAAATCACCTAGTGTTTATGTGGATTTGAACCTCAGATCTCATTGTTCTTCCTCCCACCTCATTGACCAATATGTCACATCCTTAGCTCAGATAATTAGTTAATTTTATTTTTGATGATGCTACCTCGACTATTCCACCAAGTATCTGCTAGCTCCCCCCAACACAACAATTGAGTAACTCAGTCAACCAAAACTTGGTCAAATGGGAGAAACCTAGTGTTTTATGGATTATAGAACCTGAGACCTCATAATTCTCCTCTCACCTCATTGACCACTATACCACCATCTTAGGTTAGATAATTAGTTTAAAAAAAATGTGGTTAAGATCATATTTAAAGGGGATTTATCCCTTTCACTCTATTAAAAAGGGATCTAGAAACAATTAAACTAAATGAACTTCACACTTCAAAGAACTAAGCATAAAGATCAACTATTTATACCAAAAAGATCAGCTATTTATAATTTTTTGTAAAATTATTGGAGCAAATGCAAGATAGTACCGATTAGCACAGATGATTAGTTAATTTTATTTTTGATGATGCTACCTCGACTATTGAGTAGCTCTGTCAACCAAAACTTGGCAGATGAAAGATATCATCTGGCTTTTCTGTGGATTTGATTGTGTATAATATCATATTTGAAGGGGATTTATCCCTTTCACAGTATACAAAAATCGGATCCAGCAACAATCAAATTGAATTAACTTCACACTTTAAACAACTAAGCATAAAGATCAAAGATTTAATACTTCGGGGAGGAAGGAGAAAGGCCCTAAGACCTCATAGTTCTCCTCCAACCTCATTAACCACTACGTGTCACCCTTGGTTCATATCACTCATTAATTTTATTTTTGATGATGCTACCTCGACTATTCTCGGATACCTGCTACCACCCCCTAACACAACTACCGAGTAACTTTGTCAGCCAAAACTTGGTCAGGTGGCGTTTCTATGGACTTGAGACTGAGACCTCATAGTTCTCCTCCGACCTCATTGACCACTACACACCCTTGTCTCAAATAATTAGTTAGATAATTAGTTAATTTTATTTTTTATGATGCTACCTCGACTATTCACCACTACCTGCTACCTCCCCCAACACAACAACCAACTAACTCCGTCAACCAAAACTTAGGCAAATGAGAGAAATCATCTAGTGTTCCCAGCTCATTGACCACTATACCACACCCTCGGGTCAGATAATTAGTTCATTGTTTACGTATAAGATCATATTAAAAGGGGATTTATCCCTTTCACACCAAACAAAAAAAGGATCTAGCAACAATCAAAATAAATCAACTTCAAACTTTAAACAACTAAGCAAAAAAATCAAATATTTAATACTTCGGGGTGGAAGGAGAAAGGAAAGAAAGGTCATACAGTGAAATCAACTCCTTTTTACATGTTAGCATCACGTTTACATTTTTTTTGTAAATTCTTGGAGCACTTACAAGATACTACCAATTAGTACGGATAATTAGTTAGCTTTTTGTATATATTTACTGGGGATTTATCCCTTTCACACTATACAAAAGGAGGATCTAGCAACAATTAAACTAAATTAACTTCACACTTCAAACAAAGTAAGCATAAAGATCAAAGATTTAATATTTATCCCTTTCACACTACAAAAATAGGATCTAGCAACAATCAAACTAAATCAACTTCACAATTCAAACAAACTAAGCATAAAGATAAAATATTTATACTTTGAAGAAAGGGGTAAAAAGGTCATTACAATGAAATCAACTCCTTTTTACATGTTAGCATCACATTTATGGTCTTTTGTAAATTCTTAGAGCACATACAAGATACTACCAATTAGCATGTATAATTAGTTAGTTTTTTGTATATTACTGGGGATTTATCCCTTTCACACTATACAAAAGTAAGATCTAGCAACAATCAAACTAAATCAACTTCACACTTTAAACAAACTAAGCATAAAGATTTAATATTTATCCCTTTCACACTATACAAAAATAGGATCTGGTAACAATCAAACTAAATCAACTTCACACTTCGAACAAACTAAGCATAAAGATCAAATATTTATAGGGGGATTTCTCCCTTTCACACTATACAAAAATAGGATCTAGCAACAATCAAACCAAATCAACTTCACACTTCAAACAAACTAAGCACAAAGATCAAACTTGGCAGATGGAAGAAATCACCTAGTTAGCGTTTGGACATAGATTTTGAATCAGATTTTGAAATTTTATCTTCAACTATATGTTTGGCCATTTAATTTGATCAAATTTTGAAAATCTATCTTCAAAATATTTTCAAGTTCCAAAAATTGGCTCAGACTAGTTTCTGGGAGAAATTTCACTTCCACCGACAAAACTTGTCCAAACACAAGTTCAAAAAAGCACAACTTTAAAAACTCAATTTTTCATGTTTCAACTTCAAATCTACGGTCAAACGGGAGCAAAGAGGACAATATGTATAGCTTCTCAAATACCAATTAGCACAGATGATTAGTTAATCTTTTGTTAACATTACAATTAAAGAGGATCTGGAAACAATCAAGCTAAACTAACCTCACAATTTAAACAAACTAAGCATAAAGATCAAATATTTAATACTTGGGAGAAAGGGGCAAAAAGGTAATTACAGTGAAATCGATGCCGGGATGATCCGAGCTCCAGAAAACATCATGATCTACAACAACGAAGTTCCCCGATATCGTATCACCTTCATACAAGACGAATTCCTGAACGCATTCCACGTCATTTACCGTCACTGATAACGCCGTTAGGTCGCCCATAAAGCTGAATAACAAAATCGCTACTAAAGCTAAGACCTTGGAGCACTTTGCTCCGGCTCTGGTTTCCATTCCGGCCGGCGAATTTTCAGTTTGTTCTCGTCGGAATTGCAGTTTATTTTCAGAATTAGGAAAATAAATTTGGAAATTTTGGTGTCAATGGATGGAGACGTGCGGAGATGGATTTTTGACTCTATGTATGCTATGAGAAGACTAAGCTAACACTTAATAAACCTAATTCCATTTATATGAAATAGCATTCCCCCTTATTGATCCAGGGCTACTGAGTCTATCGTCCATCATTTCCATTAGTAAGGGTTATTGTTTCTTACTAAAAGTTGATTCTTGTATTACCAAAATAAATATAGATATACTACTCCCTCCCAGCCTCCCTCCTGCCCATATTAGTTGTCAACCTTGTTAAAAATATTTGTCTCTAATACTTGTTATTTTATAAAATTAATTTTGCTTTAAATATTAAATGTTTTTAAAAGTAATCAATATTAATTAGAGTACATATTTATTAACGAAAGATCGTTGTAAAGTAGTAAAAAATACTTGGTTTAGCTGTTATTGAGCTATTTGTCATTTTATATTTTTTGAGTAATTCAACTAACTTTTGAGGTTAAATTATACACAAATCCAAAATTCATTTCTTGACAATGATCTTTCTATTCGACTCCACGTTCTACACAAAATAGTAAATAGAATGCATTTATTAGGCCAACACAATTTATGATAGTTGCAGAATACCTTCGTCATTAACAAAATATCTTGTATTCGAGCTTTGGGAGTGGAATTATTTTTAATAGCGAGCATTTACCTCCAAAGTGAGATTTTCTAGTACGAAGTCGTATTAGTCGAGGGTCTCAAAGTGGATACCAACACCAGGTGGAAAATAAACTCATATTTAACCAAATATCTCGAGTTTGAGCTCTGCGAATGAAGTTGTCTTTAGTAAGAACCTCTAAAGTGGAACTTTCTGACGCGAATCTGATTAATCGATGGAAAACCGATGGGATCTAGGATTTGAACTTTATGGATGGAGTTTAGAATTCTACCACAGTTCCACAACCTATTCAATTTTCTAAGTTTGAAATCTATTATAACTTGTTTTGATGATTGTTAGATATCGTTTCATAATGTATCATATTGTATTGTACATTAGTGCTTTACAAATACAATATGTCATGTGTTGTTGTTTTATGATGTCACACCGTCAATATGAAGAATAAACTCACAATATTATCAAAAAAATTGGGTACACCGTAGAATTATTATATATAAAGATAGGGTAAATGATTAAAAAAATAGTATTTAATTATAAGAAAAGGCAAGATGAGAAGAAAAAGATAACAACGCGACCACTCCAAGTCGTTATATAAAGTGGCACTTCCCGTCGTTACATATTAACATTACTATATAATAAAATTTAAATAACAACAAAATAAATATTCTATTTAAAGTAACTATATGATACAATAGACTTTTGTGGTTCGGTCCTTTTTCACACATAGCGAGAACTTAGTACACTAAGCTAAGCTGCCTTCTTAACTAATACAATACAATAGATAACAACCATCCAAGCAAGCTGTTATTTGTATTTATTTAATAAATATCTCTTTTCAAACAGATGTCTCTATCATTAATGAGATTTTTGGGATAATCCAATAAAAAAGGAAAAAATATAAAGAAAATCAATTTGGATAATAGCTTTTCATACGGGATTGTTGTGTTCCTCCCCCATTTTCAGCAAATTAAAACTTTACCTGATTAACATATTCAAATACTTCTTTCTTTGTTGTCTCTTTTCTAAGGTCTACTTGCATGTTGCATCCAGAAAACTGTCATCTCACAGAATGAACATAAAGCGCTCTCATCATTCGGTAGCTTCTCCAACTTTGAACCTCTAGCTACCATTTGCTGCTCGTGGCTGCAACATTTACAACAAAAGTCTCGGTTCAACGCTCTAATCCGACATCACTTGAGGGGAATTAGGAGACGAATTCAATATTCTTACCTCACATCACACGAGCCGTTATGTTTACCTATACCAATTCTATGTTAGGAACTTGTATAGGGATAAGAAGAAACAAGTGATTAAAATAAGTGTCGGAAATTTCGGCATAGCGCCGAAATAGTGGACAAATCGATCGGCAGCGCGCTGGAGAAAAGACCACAACGTCAAAACTTGAGAGGTCGGGGTTTTAGGGCGCGCGCTCGAAGTCGAGCCATGGCATGCGGCGCCTTGGCGCATGTGTGGCGGGCAACGCCAATCGATTTTTCAAACCAAAAGTTTGTAACTTTTCAGAACAATTACAACTCTTGGAATGAATGATTATATCTGTTCAGATATTGCTGCTATATAAACTGGACCATTTGATTGAAGAATACACAGATCACAATACAATCAATTATTTAACACAATTAATGATTTAAGATTGTGCTTCATCTTCTTCTTCCTAAATATTTTCTGAAGAACACAGAGTAAATTCACCAGGGGTGAAATTCTTGTGCTAGAACTTTCACCTAGATAGTTTTATCCTCTAGATAGACGTCTGAATAACTACAACACAAGTGGGGACGAATTTCTGTCTTAGGACACTGCGACAGCAGACCTCTATCTACATCAGGTTAGTGTTGTTTTTTAGATTTGCTGAATATTTCATTGTTGATTTGAATTTCAATAGAGTTATTCTTCTATTATTATGCTTGTTCATTGATGATACTAGATTGACAATAACATTCTATTGCAAATTCTTTTGGGTTGTAACTGCAGGACAAAGAGTATAGTGTTAGGCGCGTAAAATATATGCATACAAACTTTAGGGTGGCTGAGCCAAGAATTATGTTGCTCGGATCCTCCAAAAATATGATCCGACACACACCTGATTTTATTTTTGAATGATCCGAGCAACACAGGCCAGAAGAAGACCATTTAAAAATTGAGAAAGAGCAAAAACAACGAGAAGTAGAAAAAGAGCCTACCCCCGATACTAAGTTTTTCGAAATCAGATTCCCATAATTAGAGAAAATGGTTTTACATTCCATACTAACAAATCCTTCTGCTCCGATGGCATGATTTATTTGAGCCAAAATAGTCTGAAATCGAGAAAATACATAGACGGATGAGAAAAGAGAAAAATGTATCGAACAAGAAGAAAGATGAGCAATTTACGGTCGGACCAACAAGAAAAGACTGTAAACATGTAAATATAGGAAACAATATATTCCCTACCCATAATTAGAATATTTTCATATATTGTGTAAATAAAATTATGATAAGACTAGGATTCCTCTTTTGTATAAGCTTAGGATTCCTATGGTATAAAGGATGAATATTGTACTCTATATATACCTTGATTTTTATGAAAGACTCCTCAAGGAAGATTAATATCATCTAACATGATATCAAGAGCCAAATAAACAAAATCCTAAAAATCTTTCTCTTCCACATTTGCACTACGCTTCTGTATGGCCCTCCGATTTTTACATTTTCGGGTTTTGTTCTTCCTTTCTTCTTTTCTCTAAATGGCTATCCCTGATTCTTCCACACTTTCTGACGCCTCTACCTCCATAAATCCCACCACAAAGTCATCACCCCCGTTTCATCCCGCCCTTACTGTTTCCAACATCAAGAACCACATTCCCATTATTCCTGATCAAGAAAACAGTCAGTATTCTCCCTGGGTTGAACAGTTTCGTAATCATGCATGTCTCTATAACGTGCTTGATCACATCGATGACATAATTCTGCGCCCTCCGGAGGTTGGTGAGTCTACTTAGTGTAACGCCCCATTTTCGACCGGAGTCGGAAACGGGATTACTGCTACATGGTTGGATTCCTAAAATGCTATTTAAGGAGTCGCCACCTAATTATTATAGTGAATTAGGACACTAAAAAAATGTAGCATAAAATACTACGAATGATCTCCATTTAAAGGTCTGCGAAAGCTATGTGAGATTCTGGGCAAGGGTTCTTTATTATCCTAAAGGGAAGGGGTTAGGCACCCTAAAGGATCCGCTAACTTGCGGTTGTCCGTTCAAACCTAGGGTTGATTATTGTATTTAAAAATACATGTTTTTGGAAAGCTTTAGAGTTGAGGAAAGATGGTAGCAAAATATTTATTTGAACATATGTTTCCATAAAAAAAATGCATGAGGTTTATTTAAAGATGCATAGAAAAATAGTTTGTTTGAAATTTATATGTAAAATTAGAATTATGAATGTGCATTTGTAAAGCATTATTGGAAATGCAGGTTTTGGAAATATGAACTCAAGTAAACAATTTGCTCAAAGGATGAAGCATAGATTTCAACAGAACTGCGTGTAAGAAATGATATATAACAGAATATTTTAATGTTTGGGATAAACCATAGATTTCAACAAAACTATTTTCATAATTTTAAAGAAAGGTTTTTTATTAGGAAAATAGATCATTTTGAACTTAAAAGCAAACCACCTTTTATTATAAGCTTTAAAGAAAATCAAACTATTATGTTTTCCTATATGTACGAATGGCGTAGATAAAATGACGGACTGTTTTGAAAAGCTTAAAAATGCATAACGGGCCTAAAAGATAAATAAACTATCGGCAAATTTTATATTATTAACTACCCTCCCTTATTATTTCTAGGTCTAACTATTCTAAGCATTTTCAATAATACAAAATTGCATAATTAAATTACAACAACGTAATAAATAGGCGTAATGAAAAGACATTATTGACTAGGACGGATGAAGACATAATCCATACATTGGTTTGGAAAGCTCGAGGTCGGAGGATCTGATGAATGTGGTGCACGAACATATTGAGTCTCGTAGCGAGATTCTTTGTTGTTCTCCGAAGCATTACATGTAAAAGAAAGGAAAGAAAAGGATTAGTGTATGTTCTAAACTTTATTAATAATGCAAATAAATAAGGTAATCGTGTAATGCATATGTATTTTATTACTTGATTATATCAGCCCCAACTAACAGATTTTAGCAAAGTAAAGATCAAACATTGTCCAGCCCAAATTGGGCCTCGGTAAACTAGGCCAACCGAAACCAAACAGGCCCTAAGGGTGTGCAAAAACACAAAGAAAACCAGAAACTGAAGTGGTCAAGCTTCCTAGCTAAATCTTTAAGGGCTGTTAGTTTACTAAAACAATTTTTGGGGGAATCATGTGGCAAAGCAGAGATAAAAGCAACCTCCCAAAGCATTTATCAGAGACCTACCAGCTTAAAGCAACATTTATTCCCTAAACAATCAACTAAGTTATGGTTGTACAGTTTGACAAGAAGACATTTGGTTCATACAAGAACCCCTTTTAATTACTTCTATTCAAACTCAGGCACTTAGGAGACTCAATTATCGTACACTTGCGACTACATGAAACAGGATCACAAGCAAAATATATGAAAAACATCGGTTCATGACCGAACTTTATTCCAACAGATACAAAATGTCAACATATGCACATATTACTCAGGCCACTCATCACACTGATATGGCGATTAAAGGACTCCGAAGGTATTACATATTATCATGGATGTTTACTTTTGCACTTATACAGATAAATGACTAGTTCATGGGACACTTTAGGACAGGGGAATGAACAAATATTTATTTAGACAATATTTCAAACAGGTGCAGAGCCATTTAGGCTAAACTAAATATGCAAGGTCCTAATCAGGATATACACTAGGCATAACAACACTCTGAAATACAGGCCATAGCACAAGGAAATTAATATGCTAATGTGGGGGCATTTGAATATGTCAACAGCAAGGTATAATGTAAATCAGTTTGGAATAGATACATGGACATGGAGGGATGACCAAATAAACACCCATAAACCATATTTGGATATGCGAGATCACTTAGGCCACTTTAAGCACACCTAATTTCATTCATGTTGTTCATTAGGTACAACGACACTACGAAAATGAAGTATCACGTGATTGGAATGATTATTATGTACACTAGAAGTTGAACTAATCAAACGTATCATAGATAATGAACAACTACCAACAATTAGCGATGAATCAGTTACAATAGCTCAGTACGATGGGAAGGTTTCAATTATTCATGTTGGCACATATGAAGCAGGATACGCAGTTGGGATTTAAACATACACACAAGTTCAAGTCATTATACTAATATTATTTCAAACACCACAGTGTTTATCAACCAACATAGGTTCCGATTAATACATTTGGTTATTTATCTCGATTTGAGCGATCCATGTCGAATCCATAATGAAATAACATATTAAGAACTTTATTAACTTGAACTGGTATCAAGAGTATAAGATAACTTTCATAACTTATGTTTGATCAAAATCAGAGACCGTATTGGCAGGTTAGGCAACTAAAACAACCTATACAATATTGAAAGTACTTTAAACCAGGTATTTAACTTAACTAAAATGATTTGTATAGGAACCATCTCAACACGACAAACACTCGTCCAGTTAGTCGTGTACAAATGATCATGATAAGGAACAACAACATCAAGCACAGTTTGAACAGAATCGTGCTAAAACATTCTACGGGACATAAATAACCATTAATCTTAACAATCTCAATCGATCACATAGCACAATATCTCAACTTAAAATAAAACAGAAACTACAAGGAAGTGGGTTTACCTTCTCCGCGAGCGTGACGGCGTCGTCTCGACTCGTCGAATCCGCTCGAAGAATGGTGTTGTTTATGCGATTGAATAATGGCGACGATTTAAGAATTTTGTGGTTTCTTTTCGAAACACGACTGAGAGTAAAGAATTTGCTTTGTTGTCCTTGGACTTTGAAGACACCGAAGTTCCATCCAGATAAATTATCAAATTTCGACCCCCTTTCAATGAAGAATGAAGGGGTTTTTTTATAGGCAAAAGCGAGTTTGAATTCGAAAAATAGCTGTCAGAGATCTGTTTTTGGAAGATTTGTTGGTTCAAATCGCGGATTTTTAGGGAGATGCAGGGTATGGGCTGTGCAGGGGAGTCGTTGGGGGTGCAGGGAGTGGGCATGGCAGGGTCTAGTTGGGCAGAGGCATGGGGGACGAAGGGGACAGGGGTGAAGTGAAAAGGAGGCTGATTTTTGTTTTGTTTAGGTTTTTGGTTAGGAAATGGAGAAAAGAGGAATAAAGGGAAATGGGTGTTGCGGGCTTGGGTCGACGGGTCGCGGGATTGGGGAGTTGGGCCGCGGGTCGTGGGTATGGGCTGCTGGTTCTAATTTGAGGAAGATTGGATTTGGGCTAGTATTAGAATTGGGGGTTAGTTTTAAGTATTAGGTATTATATTGGGTATTAGTTTTAGGAGTTAATTTTAGGTAAAATTAATTAGTGGTAAATTAGGAATAAAAAATTGTGATTAAATTATTTAGGTGCTTTATTAAATCTAAATTATTACAAAAATAAAGACGGGCGTGCTAATTAATTAGGGCTTAATAATTATAATGCGGCGCTATTATTAAAATGTTTATTTATTATGCGTATTTTGCGATGTTAAATAAAAATTGAAAGAAGTTTAGATCATTATTAAATTATTTAAATGTTAAATGCAGATATGACACTTAAGGATTGCTTAATGCTTTTATAAATGCGACGCTATTATTAAAATGCTTATTTGTGCATGTATTAATATATTATTGATGCATTTTATTATAGAAAATTATTTTGCAAAATTAGTGTAATTTTATAGTTAAGAACTGAACGGGAGGGTCAAAATTGGGTGTCAACACTTAGCGTCGTCTAGACGCCGGCGTCAAACAGTGGATTTATGGTAGTATTTCTCAGGACCTTCTTCTTACTATCATGAAATCTGGCGCCACAGCCCTTGAGTTATGGAATTGTTTGGAGGAAATTTTTTAGGAAAATACGCACACCCGTGCTGTGTATTTAGAGGAGCAATTTAACAATACACGTCTTGAAAACTTTTCCAATGTAGTGATCGCAACAATTAAAGCTCTTGGCGGATCAACTTCTTTGTCGGCGAGCACATCGGCACATGGCGGTTACAATTGATTGATGGCCTTCCTAAAGGCGAATATGATACTTTGGCCACCATGATTCAACAGGCATATTCGTTACCCAACTTTAACAAAGCTCGCTCGCAGTTGTTTCTAGAAGAGACTCGACGTGCTAAGCAGGATGAGCACAGTCAGAAGACATTAGCGGTCGAAACGCGCCCTCAAGATCAAACGCTGCCAGAAAACTCTCAACCGCAACAGGGACGCGGTGGAAAGGGTGACAGGGGTCGCGGCAGAGGAGGTCGTGGTCGTGGCAAGGGTCGCGGTCAATAGAACCAGCAGCGGCGGGGATCGCAGAATAAGCGGGCGCGACTCGCCGGCCGGTCGCACGTAAGCGCGCGCCTGATTGAGCCACGGCCGAGTCCATTCCGATGCGGTAGCCTCGCGGCGAGTCCACTTCGTACAAGGTCGGGTTTTGCAGCCCTCATCCGGCATGACACCCACTGAGTTTGGACAGACATTCAGCACCCTCTCCATGCAACAACCTGACAATACTTGGTACATGGACTCAGGAACCACATCTTACGTCACCCAATCTGCAGGTATTATCCCTAAACTGTTTAGTTTAAAGCATCCTCAATATGTTATAGTTGGTAGTGGATAATGCATTCCAGTTAAAAGGTATGGTACCTCATACACACAACCTCTTCATCCACCCTTCTCCCTCAAAAACACCATATATGCCCTACACATGATTAGGAACCTCATATATGTTCGCCAATTTACTCGTAATAATTCTGTCTCTGTGGATTTTGACCTTTTTAGTTTTACTGTGAAGGATCTTCATACGAGGATACCTCTTACGAGATGCAATAGCACGGGGGATCTCTATCAATTCACTTCCACCTCCGTTGTCAGATCTTGCTCTCCTGTCACTCTAGCGGTTGTTTCTTCTTCAACTTGGCATAATAGGCTTGGTCATTCAGAAGTCCCAGTTTTTAATTTTCTTAAAGGCAACAATTTCATTGCTTATAATGGAAACTTGTCCAAAATTGTGTTTCTTGCTCTTTAGGCAAACATATTCATCTTCCGTTTAAATCATCTACTAGTGTTACACTTGCTCCTTTTGATATTATACATGCCGATTTATGGACATCTCTTATCTCTAGTTCTCTCGGTCATAAATACTATCTTGTGTTGCTTGATGATTTTTCACACTATGTTTGGTTATATCTCTTAAATTTAAATTGGAAGTGTTTGCCAAATTTCTTGAGTTTCGCAAGTTTATCCACACACAATTTGGAAAAAGTATAAAATCTTTTCAGTGCAATAATGGTCGTGAATTCAATAACTCTATGTTTCACCAATTTTGTACAAATAATGACATGATTTTTCGCTTCTCCTGCCCTCACACCTCACCACAAAACGGGAAAGCTGAAAGAATCGTACGTACCATTAACAATATGATTCACACCCTATCGATTCATGCCTCTCTCCCTCATTCTTTCTGGGTATATGCTGCTAAAATGTCAGAATATATTCTAAATATTCTCCCTACTAGCACTCTTCACAATATGACCCATACCGAAATCCTCTACCATACAATCCTCTCCTATGATCATCTACGGATTTTCGGTTGTCTGTGCTATCCCAACCTCAGTTCTACCGCCCCTCACAAGCTTGCTCCTAGGTCTACTTCTTGTGTCTTCCTAGGATTCCCGCCAAACCATAGGGGTTATCTATGCTATGACTTGTCGACTCGTCAAATCCACATATCTCATCACGTCACATTCGACGATACCGCCTTCCCGTTTTCGAATCTTCCAAAATTCCAAAAATCAGACTACTCATTTCTTGACGAGCCTGCCATCTCTCCCCTCATCCTCGAACAACTCACGTCCTCTGTTTCGTCGTCAGAGCCGCGACGCCCAAACGTCAGAGCCGCGACGCCCAAACTTCTCCTTATCCAACTTTACCCACCGTCTCATACACCACTCCGCCACTCACTGTCCCTACTCATCCAATGTAAACTCGTTCAAAGCATGGAATCTTCAAACACAAAGTTCATTTCAACTTGTCTGCCCAAACCATCTCTCCACTTCCAAAGAACCCAAAATTGACCAAACAAGACCCTAATTGGAATGCGGCGATGTATGAGGAATTCAATGTTTTAACTAAACAGCACACATGAGATCTAGTACCTAGACCTGAGGGGGTGAATGTAATTCGATGTATGTGACTTTTTCGTCACAAATTCAGAGACAATGGGGATCTTTAGAGGTATAAGGCCCGTCTTGTGGCTAATGGTACAAATCAGCAGGAGGGCATTAATTGTGGAGAGACATTCAGCCCGGTTGTCAAACCGGCTACTATTCGCACAGTTTTGAGCATTGTCATGTGCAAACACTGACCGATCCATCAACTTGATGTAAAAAATGCATTCTTACATGGGGACCTGAGAGAAGCGATGTATGCGTCAGCGCGCAGGTTCGCCCGTCCAGATCCTCACTATGTGTGTCGTCTCCGTAAGTCACAATATGGCCTGAAACAGGCTCCCCGTGCGTGATATTATCGCTTTGCCAGGTATATTTTGCAGGTTGGGTTTGTATGCAGCAAGAGTGATACATCACTCTTCATTTTTCATCGAGGTAGTAGTACTGCTTACTTATTACTGTACGTTGATGATATTGTTCTGACTGCCTCCTCAGATAGATTGAAAAATGAGATTATTGCCTTGCTTAAGTCCGAATTTGCAATGACTGATTTGGAAAAATTGAGTTATTTCTTGGGGATATCAGTGACCAGGTCTGCCAATCACATGTTCTTGTGTCAGCATAAGTATGCAGAGGAAATAGTGTACAGGGCTAAGATGGCGAATTGCAAAGTTATGCCTACTCCAGTCGATTCGAAATCTAAGCTCAGTGCTATAGATGGTGCTCCAGTCTCTGATCCTGCTCTGTATAGGAGCACTGCGAGTGCACTTATCTCGCATTACGAGCGAGACATAGCTTATGTTGTTCAGCAGGTGTGCTTATTCATGCATGCCTCCAGGGAGTCTCATTTCACTGCTCTTAAGCGTATCATTCGATACATTAAGGGTACTCTTGATTATGGTTTGCACCTATACCCCTCTGCGTCAAACAGGTTGCTCTCATATACGGATGCAGATTGAGCAGGGTGTCCGGACACGCGCGACGCTCACCTCGGCTTTGTGTTTTCTTAGGGATAATCGATTTCTTGGTCTCAAAGCGATAGGCTACCCTATCTAGATCGATCTTGAAATTTGATCTGAGCGTTGCAAATGTAGTAGCTGAGATTTGTTGGCTCAGAAACTTACTGTTAGAACTTCAGTGTCATTTGCGTCAGACATCTATTGTGTACTATGATAACATCTCTGTCATCTATTTGTCTCATAATCCGGTTCAGCATCAGCGAACCAAGTATATTGAGATAGACCTACACTTTGTTCGTGAGAAAGTTGCTCTAGGCCAAACCGTTGTTTCTTGATTTCAGATCCAGTCTCGTCAAGCCTCACTCCATTCTCGGAGGTGTGTAAACGTGTAAATATAGGAAATAATATATTCCCTACCCATAATTAGAATATTTCCATATATTGTGTAAATATAATTATGGTAGATTATGATTCCTCTTTTGTATAGGCTTAGGATTCCTATTGTATAAGAAATGAATATTATATTCTATATATACCTTGATATTAATGAAAGACTCTTTAAGGGAGATTAATATCATCTAACAAAGACGTTCCAGTGTCCACAATTGCTGGACATCCACCTTTACAAAGACATGTGATGGGAAATAACAAAAGTTGATTAAGCTTTCGCTTTCTTTCATAACAGAGCCGTTATTCCCAGGCTGGCATAGAAGTCTCTCGCGCGGGCGAATGAAATGCATTTCTGGTACTGATAGTATTGGACAAGCTCTAAGGGAATAATCTCTTTCTTATTTCTGTATTTCTTTCCCATGATTAAGAACATGAGATGGTCATACACACATAAATTCATAGTTTAAATTTTATAGTTTTTTTTTTTTTAAAAAAAAAACTCAAATTTGAAAAAAACGGTTTTTCCTTAAAATATAGAAAAAATGGATTTCTTAAAATATGAAAAACAGGTTTTTTTTTAAATATCCAAAAAAATAATCTAGATTTTAATGATTTCATTTTCTTAGGACACTTATTTTTCAAATAAAATCTGAGTTTTTGTTAAAAACTTGGAAAATGTCTTTTTTCTTTTCAGAATGAGAAAAAACTGGATTTATATAAAAATTTGAAAAAAAACTAAAATTCCTCAAATACACCTCAACCTTTTGTGCGGATTTGCCGTAACACACTTAATTTTTACGCGAGTCCTATTAGCCCCCTAGGTATATTTTTAAGGAACTTCTTTGACGTTTATTGAGTGAGCTGCATAACAATTCAAACACGTGATGAGTAGAAGATCAAAAAATATTTTCAGATCATTTCACTCTTATAACGAAACAAAAAATTAGAATTCTTTCACACGATCTTAATTTTCTTCATGGTGAAAGTAATTGTTTCTCTTGAAATTTGATCTTATGAATCACTATATTTTTTCATAATCGAGTCTTAGCTTGTGTCGCGTTGAAATTTAGTTTGTATTTTTCAGTAAATGCCAAAGAAACGCTTTAAAAATATATCCAGGGGTAATAGGACCACCCTAAAGATAAGATGTGTTACAACAAATTCGGGTAAAGGTTGGGGTGCATTTTAGTCATTGAAAAATCCATTTTTAAAAACTAAATCTGGAAGACTATTTTTTTTTTCCATATATAGAAAAAAATAATCAGTTTTCCATGTTTTTCTTAAAAAACAGTTTTCTAGATTTAAAAAAGTCCAGATTTTAATAAGAAAATTCAATTTTACAGATTTATTTTATAAAAAAATGGATTTTCCATATTTAAAAAAAAAACAGTTTTCCATATTTAAAGAAAATACAGATTTTAAATTAAAAAAATTAAGTTTTTTGCATTTAAAAAAAATAGTTTAAATTTTTTTAAGCTTTAATAATAATTAATTAGGTATATCGTAGCAACTTTGGTCAAAACTCAGATGGGTAAGATTTCCTTATTCACATAAAATAATATAGAAATGTCTGTTGAAAATATTTATTAAACGTGAAATAAAGTTAATCCTATTTAATTACGAATCGAACAATTAGGGGCCCCACACGTCGGAAACATTGTTTCCACACACGTGTACATACAATGCCAATGATCATAATTTCCTTAAATGAAAGAGATATTGGTACGTATACGAATTGTTTGAGACGTAAGATAATAAACGGTTATGGGCCAAATGACGTTGGTTTCACGTTGGTAAATGAAGGAAGAAGTGTACAATGTGTTTAAAGATGAAACGAGTCATGAATCGGGCCGCGGCGCCAAACTGCAGGGCCACTGCGCCAACTCTCAGAAGTTGTGGCACCGTGGCGCCCAACTGCAGGGCCATGACGCCAACTCTCTGAAGTTGTGGCGCCGCGGCGCCTCCCTGCAGGGCCGCGGCGCCGGTAGTCCAGAGGCTGCGACGGGAGACGAAAAGACATGACTCTTGGGCTGGTTTTTGAGGCATTAAACCTCCATTACATCCCAAATGAATTCAACCATTACTTGGCTGAATTAACACTACATAATCAAGGCCATTACATGGTCATTCAAGACCATTACATGGGCAATTGGAGAGTCATCTTCACAACACTATAAAATGAGGCCTTAGGCTCATTTGCAAAACACTTAAAAATCTGAAATACTTCTTCTTCTCTTGCAATCACAAAACACTAAAAGATCTTTTTTCCAAAGCAAACACTTGAGTTCCCTTTGCTCATTTGTTTGATTGTTGTTTTATCTTGGGAGATAAATTGTCATTACAACCGTTGAAAGGATATACAGGGTAATATTATCTTAAGGATAGATTAAGAATTTGATCGACTCAACAAACCCTTATATTTGATCATTTCCAAGTTTTATTACAATTTGTTGTTGTTGTTGTTAGTTTTCCGTTTTACACATTACCAGTCACAATGTCCACATTATTTGGTATAAATATTACTTGATACCCACAAGCAAACACTACATTTTAGTTTTATGACGAATTTCTTTTTATAGGACCAACCAAACACTGTATTATTAATTGGAAAAAATGACAGTTCGATGCACTTATCTCCTACTATGCGTGGCATTGCAGTATCTCACATTCACCAGGCCGGATATTACTTATGCAGTACAACAAGTATGTCTATTCATGCATAATCCGATGGAAGAACATATGCATGTCCTCAAATGCATTGTGCGGTATATTCAGGGCACTCTGGAGTATGGATTACATCTATATCCTTCTTCCATCACCAAACTTGTCACTTACACAGATGTAGACTGGGCAGGGTGTCCGGACACCAAACGCTCCACTTCCGGCTATTGCGTCTGTCACGACCCGACCCCGGGGCCGCAACTGGTGCCCTATCGGGACACCCCGACAGGTATACATCAGAGAATAGCAGCGGAACATACATAACACATAACCTGTTTAAAGTAAACATCATTGGCCAGCCGATAAGGTTGCCTTCCATAAAAATATACTTAATCAAAAGTACAAGTTGTTCTTACAGCCCAAAACACAAACGTGACCACAGACCTCTAAGAATAACAACTGTGGCGGGACAAGGCCCGCCGTACCACGAATGCACGGTACCTATAACATCGAGGAAGAAGCCGTACAACAAAGCGAGCTTAGGAGGAATGGAGCTTCTGACCCTGGAACAGTGATCCTCAGAATGAGGATCCACCACTTTACATCTACTGCGGCGTGAACGCGGCCAGGAAGGGGTCGATTACCTGATATGTACTAAATATGTGAAACTGGAAAATCCGAAAATACCTCAGTATAAAATAGCGGAGACATGTATAAAAATCAGTTTACCGCACACTGTGCCTTACTAATAATGAGAATATTAAACATATACAATACTGCATGAAAATAGGAAGCTCATGGTCAAAGCAAGGTCATCCGCCCCACAATATCATTAAGCACTCCTACTCCTGGGATTATTTCACCCGCATGGGTCATGTGGACCCGCATGAGATATTTCTCGCATAGGCTGTACTCACCCGCATGGGACTATTTCACCTGCATGAGCCCTACGGACTCGCATGATGTATTCCTCGCATCGTGGGTAGCAAATCCACGGAATAGGTGGTATAACGTCTTGAGGATTTACCCCTCATTTATACTCTTACCCTGAAGCAGGTGGTATAACGGCTTGGGGATTTACCCCTCATTTATACTCTTACCCTGGAGAAGGTGGTATAACGTCTTGGGGATGTACCCCTCATTTATACTCTTACCCTGGAGAAGGTGGTATAATGTCTTGGGGATGTACCCCTCATTTATACTCTTACCCTAGCTCAACCGGCCGTCATACATAATATAAATAAAAGGAAAGTCTGGGGATTTAACCCAAAGTACTACATACTTCCACTCTTTTAAAAATGACTCTTTTTCACATAAAATTTTTGGGCAATTGATGCCTTAAAACCAATTTGCCTTTCACAACCTCAAATCATTTATCCGTACTTATTTTACTTAGAGTAAATCTTTCTTTGTTATCCTTTCATAAAGCTAATATAATCAACTTCCCATAAAGTCATTATATTAACGTTATACCTTAGTCAAATACATTTTCCTAAAACCCAAGGGACTTACACTTTTAAAAGGAAAACAAGAATCATATACTTGAACACATCAAGTCCCTTAACTTTGAAAACTCAAGACATCCTTAAAATAAGTAAGGGATATCAAACCTTGTACGTATATCGTACTACATAGGTAAAACCATTCATGCTCAAGAGATAGGAAAGTTCCACATACCTCTTCGGTCAATCCACTTGCTAAGTCCAAAATATTGTACGTAGTATGTCAACCTATAATGACCATAATACGTTTATTAACCTCTAGTTTCAATGTAGAATATTCCAAGTTCAAGTCACTAAATCCTATGGAAAATTGGGCAGCATTTCCTTTGTTTCTACATACTTTGCCACCTTTTTCAAGATCGAATTCAACATCCAAACGCCACATTTAAGGCCCAACAATCCAAACATTTCAAAGGGGATTACACACCTAAACTTGGATGTGTAAAATTCTGCCCCATAATGTACAACAACTAACATAACAAGTTAAAGGTAGTTTTTAGGCTACAACATGCTCACATAACCTTCTTAACCAATCATTTCATATCCAAACCATATTTCTTACATGCAATGAATCTAAGAGTATTATTTACTACTACAAGTTCCTTCTTCTTCACATGCAACACAAATAACTAGCTACAAGAGAAAAATTGTTACCTTAGAGCTTTAGCCAAAATTATTCCAACAACTTTGCTAGCCTCCTTTCCAAGAACACCACCACAATAACTCCTACAAGCTAGACACAAGCTTCCTTTTTGCCACACTTTTCAGATTTTTCTCAAGCTTATATTTCCTCTTGAAATTCTAGAGAGAATGGAGAACTTTATTTTTAGAGAGAGATGAGAGTTGAAGAATGACCAAGTCTTCGAGACTTGGTCAATAAGTAGTGCATGCAAAATCAGATGGGGGGGGGGGACACTTGTCACCCTCTCATGGCCTTTTAAAAGAGAAATCTGATTTTTCCTCAGTTTTTCCATCAGAAATCCCGCTAGCCAAGTGCTGAATCTTCCGCCACCTCACGTAACTTCCGCGCCACCTGCTTCCGGCGCCGCGCTGCAACTTCAGCGCTCCTCAAGATATCCGGCGCCGTTCCTGCATCCGCGCGCGCCCCGTGGCTCTGCCGAACACCTTTATGTCCGATCACGCCGAACTTGTAACTCCCATAACTTTCTACTCTGATACCCTATCGACGAACGGTTGGTTGCGTTGGAAACTAGACTCAACGAACCACGCACTAGGCCTTTGAAACACCTAGGAACTCTCAATGTAATGGGTCATAACCCGCCCCAAAGTTGACCAAAAACCCGTCCGAAACAATCCGTCAACCTATCCTTCTAAAATTTTAAGTCTTAATCCCTTTCGTACGCTCTCACACGTATGGACAGAACTACGGGGTATAACAGCGTCTTTCTTGATGATAATTTGATCTTCTGGTCTTCTAAAAGACAACCCACAGTATCACGGTTGAGTGTTGAATCTTAATATCGTGCGGTTGTCAATGTGGTATCTGACTCTTGCTGGATTCAGAATCTTTTACTTGATGAAGTGACCATCCTTTTGAGAGTGACAGACTTAGAACTGTTCTGATGGTAGCTGATTTGACCACTGGACTGAACGTCTCCCCACCGATGCCAACCTGCTGGGTCTTTTCATCACCTACAAGATAGGCCTTATGCCGCTCAAAAGAACCATCAAATTTTTCTTTATGGCTAAAAATCCACATAGACCGAATAATATTAGCATTAGATGGACGAGGTACTAAATCTCATGTCCTATTTTTAATTAGAGCATGATATTCATCATCCATGGCGATTTTTCAATTCGGGTCTTTGAGAGCAGACACTGGGTTACGAGGAAAATGTGATTTGGAAACCTGTGTGTGAAGGATGTATTTGATATTTGGTTTAACAATACCATGCTGACTACGGGTGACCGGACTGGAGGCATGGCCGATGGGCGCCATCGTGGCGAGAAAGCGATGGGTTGGGCGCCATTGTTCGTCGGGGTATGGTAGGCCGAAAGGGTGAATGGTAGGAAGTGGGCTGGAGAAGGCGGAGGTGCCCGTCTTTGGAAGCGATGTCCCACCGGGTAGATTCAATACGCCAGTCTTGTTGGCGATTTGATCGATGGTGAAATTTCTTTGGTCCACGGTCTAATGGGGTCCTGTTTGTGTATCTGCGGGTCCCTGGCTGTGAATAAAATGTGTTAGATACGAAAGCTTATCATCATCCAAAAAATCATAGGTATGGGTCCCGGTTTCATGTATTTTAGCATAGGGAAAAACTGTTTCATCAAAAATGATGTGGCGACTGACAACCATTCTTTTTGAAGAAATATCATAACATAGGTAACCACAATGATTAATAGGGTATCCCAAGAAAACGCATGGAGTGGACCGGACTTGTAATTTTGTGATTGTGGTGCATGGAAAAAATGGGTAGCAAAAACACTCAAACACTCTTAGATGATATATGAAGGCTCTCGTAAGTAAAACATTTTTAGTGGAGCTTGGTAAGACATGTGTTTATGAGGAAGAATATTCAATATATATATAGCCATTTGAAGTGCATAATGCCAAAAGATGGGGGTATGGATGCATGAGCAAGGGATGTTCTAACAATATTATTGATGGTTCTAATTTCGCGTTCTGCCTTCCCATTTTGTGAAGAAGTGTGAGGATAAAATCGACGAAAATTTAAACCATTTGTTTTGAAAAAATCCCAATACTAATTATTGTCAAATTTCCCCCATTGTCACATTGAATACTTTTAATCTCCCGTTCCCTTTCTTTCCCGTCTGTGCTTTCCTCTCCTTCTTTGAATAAAAAAAAGCCAGGAAGTCAGCCAGTCTGTTCTTAATAAGGGTAAGCCAGTACGGTACGCAAGACGATAATCCTTCTTTCTAAGAGTCCTCAGTGCTCATCCGTTGCTTGTTGCGCAACGGCTTTCGCGCTAGTGCGCTCATCCGTTGTGCAACACTACTGAGCAATTCACGTATCACTTGATACAGACGACTTCTGTTTTTCCGCCGGACCACAGTCTTAACAGCCGATTCATCTATTCTATTAGTTCTTCTCTGACATAACATTCTCTTTAAGCCCTAATACCGATCCTATTGCCTTTACTCCTACTGCCCTACCACCAAGACCGGTAAGACCAACAGCAGCGGATTCAATAGCATCGGCGAGAGAGAGAATTCTGCTGGACCTCTCTTGGTTGATTGAAGGCCCCACTTCTCTTCCCGAGCTTATGGACTCTGTTCATGGAATCGTGCGCCGTGTGAAACTTATAGCATCGCCGTTCTTAATCGAGACTCAGGTTAAGCTCCGTCTCGGAACCTTAAGGGGTTAAGAGTAAAGCATCGGCCTAACATCTTTTCAGTCGAAATCTCAATCAAAGACAAGTTCTACCAAGGCCAGGATCTGAAAGAGAGGATTCACTTTCCGAAATTCCAAGTGACATAATTCTGATTTCGATCATTCTGAACCTCACACCTCTATGGCAAAAAGTAGAAGCGCCGGGTGTTCAAATTGAGTTTTGATGAATGCCCTAAAAGTGAGAAATGTGGAATACACTTGTGATTTCTTTGACAAAGGAAATGTCCACAAATAATTAGAATAATCATCAAGGATAATCAAATAATATCTATGACCCGAAGAACTCAAAATGGGAGAGGTCCAAATATCACAATGCAAAATATCGAAAGACATAAGAGTACATGAAGTAGAAGCAACAAATGGCAATTTCACATGTTTACCAAGTGCACAAGAATGACACTTATTCAAAATCCGAGTCTGGGTACAAGAAATAAATTTATTTTATTTAAGAGAAGCTAAAACAGCCTCCCCCGGATGTCCCAAACGTTTGTGCCATAAAGATGGTGTCAAAGCTACAAAAGTATAATGAAACTTGGATTAATGAGTAGGTAAGTTTATTGGATAGAGCTCCCCTGTGAAGCCCCAAATTTGTTACAATAACAATAAACATTATTGTGTCTATGTGATTATGTTACGACCTTATTCACATTCGAGGACGAATGTTGCTTAAGGAGTCGTCCTTGTAAAATCCGGAAAAAAATAATAATATATAGTTGTGGTTGGGTAATAAAAATATATATATATAAGAAAACAAAGAATAAATTGCATGAGATAGAGTTAGTGTTAAAGTTGGATAAATAGATAGAGGAAATGAAAATAAGAAAACAAAAAAAAAACAAAACAAAAACAAACAAACAAAAACATGCAGCAATACGTGCATGGTGCATCCATTTCCCCTCCCCTTCCCCCCTTTTCATTTCCCCTCCAACTCTTGTCATTCCACCTCCCATAAGTTATAGAAAACTCTCCACTTATACATTGTATTTACACACAAACAAAGTACATAACATAAAGGTTAGAAAATCAGAAAAAAATAAGTGAAAAGAAGAGGAAAAAATACCAAGAGGGCAAGAAGAACAAGAAGCAAAATACTAGAGAAGTAAGGATAATTTTAGCAACCACACAACAATAATCTTCACACTTACAAGGTGAGTTTTCTCACTCGGAAATTCTTGGTAACATCCTTTATTTTAAGTTCAATACATGTTAGAATAAGAATTGAGTATTGAAAAGAAATATTGAACTTTTGATTGTTTAGACAACTAGTTGCGTCATGAACTTTACGAACTGTTCTCACTGAGTTATAATTGTTAGAATTTGATGCAATTAGGAAGAATGGTACACCTCTCTATTATGATCATATAGAACCAAAAATGAGGTAAAATGGACATACGGTTTGAAAGTTATCATAGTTCAAAGTTTCTGCCTTAGATTTGGCCGAAATGCGGAAAGACATAATTACGGACTGTTTTTATTGAGTTTTACTGATTAGAATTATATGAAAATTTACATGGTGGTAAATCTCTCTGTTACGGACAGATATATATAAAGATTTATTATAACGGACTTACCAGTTGAGAGTTATTGTAGTTTGAAGTTGCTGCCTCGGATTCGTCGGAATCCAGAAGGGCAGGACGTTGAAACGTAAAAATGTACTAATCTGTGGGGAATATGAAAATTGTTGCTAAATGAAAGTTCTATATCTCTTTGTTGTGGACATTTTTAGACCTTACGGGGGTCTATCCGACTTACGGATTGAGAGTAATCACTGTTTAAAGTTTCTGCCTCAGATCTATCGAGATCCAGGAAGGGCAGCGAATAAAAGTGTAAAACTGTACCAAATGGTACATAATATGAAAGGATGGTTTACATGGAGACGTGTATCTCTCTGTTCTCATCGTTTTGAGATTTTATGGGGCTTGAACGGGTTTACAGATTATGAGTTATGACTATTCTAAGATTGGGTGCTGTTTAATAAAAATTCTGCCGAAACAAATTTTATGGGGCTGTTTTGAGGATAAATTTGTGTTAGTTACCCAAAGTAGTTTTAAATAAAATTTGGTACAGTGAAAGATCTCCGTCTTACCTTAGGTTCCGCTTGAGAAACACCTTAGTTGGAGTTATGGTTAAAAAGTTATAATCGTTACAAGTATGAATGACAGAATGTTGGGAAAGAGAATATTATTTATTCGATCTTCTGAAAAATATGAAAAGTGAATACGTGTTCACATAAATATATAAATATAAACATAATGGATCGGGTTGCGCGCGCAACAAAGCGTAAAGTGAATACGTGTTCACAAATACGTAAATATAATGGATCGGGTTGCAGCATGACAAAGCGTAAAGTGAATACGCGCTCACAAATACGTAAATATAATGGATCGGGTTGCGCGCGCAACAAAGCGTAAAGTGAATACGCGTTCACAAATACGTAAATATAATGGATCGGGTTGCGCGCAACAAAGCGTAAAGTGAATACGCGTTCACAAATACGTAAATATAATGGATCGGGTTGCGTCGCAACAAAGCGTAAAGTGAATACACGTTCACAAATACGTAAATATAATGGATCGGGTTGCGCGCAACAAAGCGTAAAGTGAATACGTGTTCACAAATACGTAAATATAATGGATCGGGTTGCGCCGCAACAAATATGAAAGATGGATACATGTTCACCTATATATAAATATGAAAAGTGAATACGCGTTCACAAATATATAAATGTAATAAACATGTGGAAATGCAGGGAATGTCTTAACGTATAATATGAGATAAAATGAAGTGTTAGTTAAGCGAAATTTCCTATGAGGAGTTGTTGCATATTTAAAAATGTTGTAGCACGATATGTTTTGTAATATGCTTATTACGTTATAATGTGATTCGCTTGGAATATTGTGGTGTTACTTTGAATTGCGAGTAAGGTTCTCACTCGTCCCGGATGGTAGCGACTCTTTATTTAACATGTTTGAGCGTGATAGAGGAAAGACTCCGCGCAAGGCTAGCGATCGTCCATGACCTCTTGTCATACAAGTCCATTATTTGGGCTTGGTACTCGTCGAGTTCGAATGTCGATTCGAATGTCTCGGGAAATGCCCGTGTGGAATGGTCTCCCTTCCAACTTAGAATAATATTTGTCAGTATGTCTATGTAGAAACAATATTTGCACGAGCATGGACTCGCGTTATATTTTCAATAAAGTCATAAACAAATTTCTTTATTGTTATTTTTATTAATAGCTCAGTATTTGAATATAAGTTTAAATTTCTAAATAAAGAGAATTAAATGGTGCTCCTGGTGGAAAATAATTGTCCAGGTGCCATCACGCCCTAAGTAAAGACTTAGGAAAAATTTGGGGCGTGACATCCCCCCCCCCCTTTTGAAAATCACGTACGGAAAAGCCAAACGGGTCAAAATTCACAGATACCCAATTATCAGTTGTAAACTTCCTAACAGATACCAAGTTTTTGATTATTTTTGGAGCATGAAGGACATTATTTAAAGACAGTGGTGGGTTAGGTGGTGACAATGTAGTAGAACCATACCCTTTAATTGGAATTGAATGGCCATTTTCGACAACTATACCACTATCATTGCTCAAATTAAAATAGGACGTGAGATTACCGGGAGGACGTCATGTGTGACGTTGCCCCGGAGTCCATGTACCAATTTGAATCTGGTGGATTGAGTCTAAGAGTGTGCATGACGGACTCAATATCCGTTGGGTTGACCACGGTTGAGTGAGCCTCATGACATTGGGTCGGCTGAGGCCCAAAATCACTCCCTGCCGAGACTGGAGCAGCAATATAAGCCTGTTTGGCTGGCCTGAATTGAGGCCCAGATTGAGAAGCATGTTGCCACTGCTGGGGCCCGGCGATGGAGTCATTGCGTCTGCCCGATTTCTGCTGGGTGGTGCGATCGAGGCCACTGTCGAGCCAGTTCATTGACCACCACCGCGCTTATCGCCCACCGCCGTCGGTTCTGCCATTGTCCACCACCGTAGTTGGTGGTGCCGCCATTTCCACCGCCACCGGAATTCCGGTGTCCTCCACCTTTGTTATTTTCGTGATTTTCACCCTTATTTTTATTATTACGTCCTTTTTGTCCCTTATTTTGGTGTGAATGGTCAAAAAAAGTACCATCATTTGAAGGAGTGACTATGAAGGCGGAATTTGAAGTAGTTGAGGCTTTTTTTATCAACCCCGACTCTTCAAGTACAAACATAGATCTTGCTTGATAGAATTGCGGTAAAGGGTTACTTTGACGGATTAGAGTTCTCACTCCGCTATATGCATCAGTGAGCCCAGCGACCAATTGCAAGACAAACCGGTTATTTGTAATCGGTGAACCGACGTTTCTTAACTGACCTGCCAACACTTTGAGGCGTTGACAATATGTCGAAACATTGGGAAAATCCGCCATTTCAATGGTAGAAAATTCCTGTTCCAGTGCAACAACGCGAGAGTTTTGATTGTCTTGAAAGATATCTCTCAAGCGGTCCCACGCTGCCATGGTTGTTGAATCCGGCTCCATTATGGTGTGCAACAAGTCCGTGGAAATTGTTGCATAAATCCAACCAAGGATTGTGGCATCAAGCGTATCCCACAAGTCCCTGTCTGCATCCGTGGGTTCCTTTTCCTTCCCGTCTTTTGGTGGAATGATATGATGAAGGACTTTGTGAGCCCTACAACATATTTTAAACAATTCTGTCCATAAAGCATAGTGCACAGTTTTCATCTCTAATTTTACAGAAACACGTGTCTTAATATTTGAAATGGCTAGAGCGGGATGAAAAGATGATTTAGATTCAGATATATTTTGGTTGAGATGAAGGTTGTTCCACAATGGAGGAAGAATAGAAAAAAAATCAGGAAAAAAATCGTCCAAGTTGAAGACTTGGTCGGAAAAAAAAGGGAGAAAATAATTGATCTTTCCTTAAGCTCTTGATAGCATGTAAGACTTTGAGATTATTTTCCTCAAGTTTCCTTGTTCCATTAGGTTTATTCAAGTTTTCTTGTTCTATTAGGTAAGAATATATACAATCAATACAATGACTAGGAAGAATAAGTCTTCCTTAGTATAATCCTAGGAATATTCCCTATACAATAATTACCTATCATATAGGATAAGATATTCTATTAATACAATATATTCACATAATATTATATTAATGATACTATGATACTATTCTAGATTATTCTAATACTAATATTCTAACATAGACATGTATACGAGCATTTATATCAGATGTTGTTTCACTATAGTGTTCCAGTAGAGTTGCATTAACATCAAGCATATAATGCATTTCACCCATAACCTTGCTACGTGAAACATCTGAATTCCACGCATACTGACCAGGAATACATGTCAAAGTCCAGGTTAGCCCCTCTTAGTACTGTTCTTTATGACCTAAGTTTCGAGCTGGTCATTTAAACATATAGTTATACTCTTAACATGTTAACAAAATTTATACTGCATCATAATCGATAAACTACATAAAAACGAGACGTTTACAATATTCACACATGGAGAAGGGCACTCCCTATAATATATTGAAAGCCACACAACTAATTCCAACTATTTCTTGGTCAATGATAGCCACTGTATCTATAATAAGCTTGTCATTTTTTACATCAGGATAACTCCTTGTGAGAAACCATCAGCACTTATGTTGTACATGTTAGTGAACTTGCTAACTTCCGATAGCGGAAATGATTTGCCATTCTAGTTTCAGTTAGGCATACTGGCATGTTACATTCAATTAGTCAATGGAAGTTACTCCTAAACTCAAAGATGATCTTCATTTGGGGGTTAGACTGAATCATTGAACTCCCTCCGTGGGGACCAATGACATTCCGAGAGGGTGTCGAGGATCCAATCTAACACCCCAATTAAGAGCCTTCTATGGAACTACCGCAGCCGTAATAATCCAGAGTTCTGGAAGAACTTCCGTTCACTGGTTGAATGGAGCAAACCATCTACAATTTGTCTGACTGAAACGAGAATGACAAATCATTTTCCACTTGGAGTTTATCAAGTGCACTGACATGTTTGACATAAGTTCCAATGGTTTTTCATGAGTTGCCCTGATATATCAAGCAACGAGCTTGCTGTAGATCCGGGGCTATCACTGGCTAGGAAATACATGTCAAAGTTCAGGTAATATTCATTTTCATTCAAAGAGGAAAAATATTATACCAAACAAATATTTTTAGATACACTGATCACTCTAACATGTTAACCAAGCTTACACTGCATCATAATCCATAAATGAGAAATAAATAACCAAAGTATAACCAAGCTCCAAATTTGAACCACTTAGACACTTTTTTGACAATAAACAAAAAATAAAATGAGAAAAATTAAGTGGCCTCAAATGACTTATACAGTATATACAACATAATGTATTTTTAGATAGCGAATGTAATTTTAAAAAATAATTTAACTTTCTCATAAATAATTAGTAATCAGAACGAGTATAATTTTAGTAAGTATGCTAATTTTTTGTAGTAAAAAACGTTAGAAAAATCTGGACCTTAGCAACAGGAGGAGGTGTTGCAACAGTATCACTCAAGGCGCTTGATGTTTGGTCCTTCTTACCATCCTGTAAATTATTAAAAGAACATCAATATCCAGTCAAAAATCTCAAGAAAGTATAACACTGTAAGAGAATTTGACACGATAAAAATGATAAGTATTATAACATAAAATATTTTACGCTGTGTTTACCTCGGACATACACAACACGGAGACCAGAATTCCTCTTGTGTCTGTGCAACTCACTTGGATTATCCTTCTCCTTTTTCTATTGTCTTCTTTTAAATACTCCGAATATTATTAATATTTAAATGCGAAAAATGTGCTCTACAATTTTAACTGAAAACCGATTCCAAAGTACTTTTTAAAATAACTATTAAGTATAATATTATTCCTTTTTCTATAATGTATCATTAATATAAATGAAGCTAGTCCAAGAATTTTAAATGAAACTAGTCCCGAGAAATACGATAAAATATGCTCTACAATTTTAACTGAAAACCGATTCCAATGTACTTTTTAAAATAACTATTAAGTATAATATTATTCATTTTTCTATATAGAGTACATGCAAAATTAGTATTGTAATAATATTTAAATACTATTTGCACTTTAAATTAGTATTGTAATAATAGTCTACTAATATTTAAGTACTATATTACACTTTAAATTCTATTATCTATTTGTAATTTTTATTTACATACTTTCATCTATTTATATATGTATATTTTTATTTATATGTATGTCAATTTTGTTAATTCTACGTTCAAAAGTAATTTTGATTAAAACTATCCAAACATAAATCAATTATAAGAATCACTTTTACATTGTTGCATCCAAACATAAATCACTTCTACCAGAATCAATTTTGTCCACCGCTAATCCAAACACACCCATAATCTTTTCCCATAACAACATTTTCCCCATCCTTTATTTTACATATAAACTATATCAATCAATAATAATAATAATAATCTCAGTAATTTGAACGTGATATATAGATTGAATTTCTTATGAAAAACTCCAATAATTAATCAAATTCAAAGTTTAAGAGTTCCCCTTATTTGGAAAACATACATTGATTCATGTTATATAAGCATTACATAAATTGTTGTCATTGTGATCAGAAGGAAAAATCTAGCAGACAACAAATTTTTCTTGTTATCTCCACCAAATGATGTTAAATATCCTTCCTTACAAGGAAATTTCAAGTCTGGTGACCGAATTGTAACACTATGATCATGCCTAGTTGAATTCATAACTGGAATATCATCCATGTTTGGTGGCAAAGGCAACACCAAGTCCTTTGGCACTGATGGTAGTGGTGATGGTGGTGGCTCTTTTGGTAAATTTGGTGGCCAAAAAACTGGAATTGGTCTACTTGGTGGTGGCTTCACTTCTTGTACAGGAGGAACCATTGCTTCAAGTGCTACAAATAAAGTTATAAAAAAAGAAATTAGCCCCAAAACTTGACACCTTGTCGTAAAAGGTGTCACCTGACACTGTTTCGTCAAAAAATAATACAAAGTATATGTATAAATACTAAATAGTAGTAATTCGTATGTTTTAATTTGCGGCATGGTTTGACTGAATATAAAATTTAGAGAAAAAGGAATTTTTTTTAAACTTGTGATATTTAACGTGTCATAATATTTATGTGGCTCTTGTTATCTTAAGCAAGATTTAAAAGTTTTATAGCCACACAAACAAGGCAGAGCTAGATACGAATAAGGGGATCAACTGAATCTTGTTTCGTCAAAAATTACACTGTGTCCAAATATAGAAAAAAATGTTGAATCCCCTTGATACAAGAAAATGTTTTAGTTAATGACGAAGGGGTTCAAAAATTCCTTCAATCAGAGTTCAAATCCTCAACATAACATTGAACTATCTTTCTGAATCCTTTTGTTTATTTGGCTCCATCATTCCTGATACAAATGTTATGACATGTCTAAAATCACAAGTTTCAAAATATTCCTTTCTATCTTAAAATTCCGCAATGAGTTAAACGACGTGACATAAACTGGAATGAAGGGAGTTATACTAAGCATATGATTCAAAGAAGTTCGACTCAAGATTATCTTATTTACCTTGGCATTGCGTCAATGGAGGTATTGCAATGAAGCAATTAGACAAAGGCAGCACAAGTGAGTTTTTTAGAAGAGGACTAGAAGAGCCTAATATTGCACACAAGCAATAATATCCTGCTTGAATAACTTGATTGAGTGCATTGCAACAAGGATCAAAAGAAGTTGGAGTATTTTTGCCTTGATCCATGCATTTTTCCAAGTTTATCCTCTCAAAAGAACATTGTGGCAAATGACATGTTGCTATTGGGAATAATGTGAAAGTAACAAGTAGAGATGCAAAAGCCCAAGTGAACTTAAGAGTGTGCATTGTCACTAACAAGTTGTCAATTAGGCTGATGAAGTTGTAAGAAAATAGTGTATCAATTTATGCTTTGTATTCATGAGTGTTTTTGCATGCTTGTGACCTACTCATATCATATATTTTGTGCTTCAAGAACTTTCTAGCTTGTCATGCTACAAATGTTGTATACGAGCACAAATATTTCACTTCTTTGGTCATAATTTTTCCCCTTGGAAAATAATTGAAGTCACTCATTGAGAAAGTGTTGAAACATTCTTTTGGTCTTGTTGCACAATTCAGTCTCAATATATTGGATATTAGACATGAAACTTTAGACACCGCATATATGAAGTTTATTTAAAGTGGATAGGCATGCAAAAAATCTTACATAATAGGGTACAAATTAAATATAGTATCCCAAATAGGTAGCCCGTGAATTTTTTCATAACAAACACCCACATTTTAATTCATAGGAGTTCCCAATACTAATACAACAAGGAATAATAATATTTCTATCGAGTGGGTAGATATACAAAAAAATGTTAAATAATTGGATACAATTATATAGCCTATCCAAATAGGGTATGAAAGAGAATAATCTCTTGCTACCCGCAAGGGTAGCCAAGTTGGTGTAGCAGTAGAGCGCGGGACCGCAAGGTCACGAGTTCGATCCCCTGCATAAACCTTCTTTGAGTCTGTCACACATGGCGTGCCAAGTGTGGTTAATCGGCTGACGTGGTTTGCAGGCTATTGCGTCAGTCCGGAGTTTACCCTGTGTGCACTCGAAAGAGTAGCGGCTGCGAGTTCCTTCGTCAACAAGAATAATCTCTTGCTTATTTTCATTAATGAAGAAGCCTATATATACAATATATAATCTTTAAATATAGAAAATTATATTCCTACTATAATATTAATATCCTAATTACAAGTGTACAGGAATTTTACAAAATATGGTAAGTAACCTAAATATACTTGTTTTGTCCGTGATATTCATACACGGTTTCTATCACACCCCCGCAGTCATAGCGGGAAGTTGTCGTACGCTGAGACTGTACCTAAAATCACCAAAGAGAACCAAGGAAAGACCCTAGTAAAGATGTCAGCAATTTGGTACCTTGAAGGGACATGCAAGACACGTACTTGTCCATGAACTATCTTTTCGCGAACAAAGTGAATATCCATCTCAATATGTTTGGTGCGCTGATGTTGGACCGGATTTTCAGAGAGATAGATAACACTAACATTATCACAGTAGACCAATGTAACTTTCTGAATAGAAAAGTGAAGCTCTAATAAAAGATTATGCGGTCACATGACTCAGACACTACATTTGCTACTCCCCGATACTCGGCCTCCACAATTGATCGCGATAAAGAAGTCTGGCGTTTTGCTGATCAAGAGACCAAGTTATCGCCAAGAAACATACAATAACTAGAAGTTGAACGTCTGGTATATGAACATCCACCCCAATCAGCATATGTATAAGACACGAGAGTAGAGACGGAGGATGGTTATAAATGCAACACATAATCTAGCGTGTCATGTATGTATTGTATAATGCGTTTGAGTGCATGCATGTGCTCAGTCCGCGCATTATGCATAAATAAACACACCTGCTGAACTGCATATGTAATATCTGGTCTCGTGAATGTAAGATACTGAATAACCCCTGCAAGACTACGATAGTGGGTGAGATTCTCATATGGTGTGCTAGACGTAGCACTCAGCTTTGATTTGGTATCAATCGGAGTAGAAGATAACTTACAAGATGACATGTCAGCTCTCTCAATAATCTCAGTCGTATACTTCCTCTGTGATAAAAATAGACCACATGTATGACGAGTGACAATTATTCCCAAAAAATAACTCAAGGGCCCCAAGTCTTTCATATCAAATTCTGAACTGAGAAGGGTCATGATATACTTGCGCAAATTATCAGAGGAGGCAATCAAAATAATATTATGAAAGAGAATAATCCCTTGATTATTTTCATTAATGAAAAGGTCTATATATACAATCTCTAAATATGAAAAATCTTATTCCTACTATAATATTAATATCATAATTGCAATTGTACAAGAATTCTACAAAATATGATAAGTAAACTAAATATACTTATTTTGTTTGTGATATTCATACACGGTTTCTATCAGGGTACCCCATGGATTTTTTACACAATAAACGCCCAAATTCTAAAAAAAATCACAGAAGTCCCTTGTATTAATACAACAAGAAATACATAATCTCTATATTACATCAAAGAATAGTGGTATAACAAAATAGTACAAATCTCAAAATAAGTGACATAAACAACAACAAATTCACTAATTAGTAATGTCTCTAGTCTCAAACTAATACAACATAAAAGCAATTGCACCAAATGCAGCAAGGAGGGCCAAGCCAATGTGAAAAACCATAGCTAACAGAAGGTGCAGCTGATGGTGTAACAGGGTTTTGACGGCGGCCGGAGTTCGTCACTGATGGAGATGGTGGAGTTAAAGTAGGAACTGCATCAGCTTGTGGTGTCAAAGCTGGAGGAGTTAAAGTAGGAACTGCATCAGCTTGTGGTGTCAAAGCTGGTGACATTGGCTGGAAATTAGGCGTACCTGTGCAAATTTAATTTATTACCAAGTTAAAATCGTATAATTCATATACTTTTAATCTATGCTGCTCAGATCCTCTCAGAACGACGTCGCAGTTGTGTCGGATCCTTTAAAATTGAATAACTTATGAAGGATCTGACACATACTCGGCGACATTTAAGGATCCGAACAACTAGCTTTTAATCAGTTAGTATGGAAAAATTCGTTATCAAGTTATAACTCATGAGCTTTTAACCTATGTTCTCGATCCTCCAAAAACATTGTCGTACATGTGTCAGATTCTCCAATACCGAATAGCTTTTGAAGGATCCGATACATACATGACACGCCAGGATCGAGCAACATAATTTTTAAATGTTTTAATCTATGTTGATCGATCCTCTCAGAATACCGTCACAATGTGTCGAATCCTCCAAAAAGAATAATTTTTGAAGGATATGATACATACCCCACGACATTTCTGAAGGGTCCGAGCACCATAGATTTTATCCGTTAATATGGACCACAAAATTATACTATTAAGTAATACCTTTAGGACTTGGAGAAGGACTGGGAGCTGATGGTGGTGAAGCACTTGGAGCTCCTGTTCCAGCAGGACCTATTTGACAAAAATATTAAATTCACATCATTTTCATGACAATTTTAGATGATAAAATCCTTGAAATATGGACATTATTAAAAGACATAGAAATATGTAACAATAGTCTAATATATACCCGGAGCCGCTGCAGGTTGACTGGAGGCCAGTGGCGGATCCAGACGCCAAAATCTGGTGGTGCAAACATACGAAGTAATAATTTTTTGCGTAGGAAAAAAATTAGCGAGGCAATGTACGAAGCAAAAAAAATGAAATTACGAATGTTATCAAGAGATTGTGTTAGAGATTGAAGATTCACTTATTAAAAGAAATTCTTTACCAATCTTCAGGTTTTGATCGCGCGAGAAAGAAGAGATTGGGTAGTCTCAAATCTGTCGAACTTCTGCACCAACCAGCAAGTGATTGAATGACAGGTAACCTACATGGGAAGACGAAAAAAGAAACAATAAGAACTTACTAAGTTTGACAGATCCGCAGATGTCTCAACCACGACAAACATTTCATAAAGACAATGTGTTAGAGTCATCGAATAGGCAATTTCAGGCGAAGAGAATTTCAGGTCATCGAGCACAAATTTTTCATTTTAATTGAAGTAAATTAAGTTACAATACCACTTCAAATAGACAGTTTCATAAAGATATTGTGTTAGAGTCGATTTACCATAAAAGCCTTGAAAAAACTCTTTCTCCTTCAAATTTACCTGTCAATCAATAATCACAAATTCAGGAAATTAAATCATTTTTATGTTTTCTCAGCAACCAAAGAAAACAAAATGCTTACACTCTTAATCAGTATAGACTATAGAGAAATACGAACCCTAGAAATGATTAATCAATGTGAAAGAGAGAAAAGTACCTGTAGGTTAGAAAACCCTCGATTAAATGACAACGATTTGATTCAAAAAATGAGAACGATTTGCTTTAGAAATGAGAATGATTTGCTTAAGAAATGAGAATGATTTGTTGTTGCTGAAATGAGGACGATTTGTTGCTGCTGAATTTGTACAAAACGACGTTGTTTTGTGTAAACTCAAAATGCAGCTATTGAAAACAAAATGACGTCGTTTTGTATTAAAAAAAATTAAAAATTTTGGTGGTGCAACTGCACCACCATGCTTTTACTCAATCTGCCTCTGCTGGAGGCTGCAATCAAGAGAATCACTAAGGGTGTTAGTAACCATTGAAAAATTGTTACCGAGAAGAATGAACAAAATATATACTCCATAAACATAACAGTCCTCTTAAGATTTCTTATTTGTGATAAGAGGAAGGAAGGGGAGCTTGACGTAACGAAAAAGTTGTCGCTGTGTGACTAGGAGTTAACGAGCCATGGCAAAGCTAGCTTGGAGACTTCGGGAGAAAGGGGTTCAATTGAATCTTTTGCTGAAAATATGTATAGTTAAAATAGTATAAAAACTAGTTTTTTCTTTAAAAAAATTATATATAAGCTATTGAATCCCCTTGACATTAGGAAAATTCTTGTACAATGGTAGTGGCCGGGGGGGGGGGGTCAAAGATTGCTTTAGATCACACGGTCAACTATGAAATTTTTGAATCCTGTTATATAAAATTCTAGCTTCGCCAAGTCACAGAAACAACCTCTTCCAAAAATGTAAGATAAGGTGGGGGGGGGGGGTCAAAGATTGCTTTAGATCACACGGTCAACTATGAAATTTTTGAATCCTGTTATATAAAATTCTAGCTTCGCCAAGTCACAGAAACAACCTCTTCCAAAAATGTAAGATAAGGTAATGTACATAAGGCCCAATATGGTCCGATCCTTTCCCTAACCCCGGGTATAGCAAGTAGGGCTGCACAAAACACTCGGACCAGACCGGACCGAAATTCCAGAAAAGTCGGACCGAAGACCGGATCGAATTTATCGGTCCGGTCTGAAAACCGAAAATATACATAAAAACCGAAAAAAAACCCCGGACCGGACCGGACCGAGGACCGAATTTTCAGAAACGTAGGACCGAAGACCGGACCGAAAAATTTGGTCCGGTCCGGTTCGGTCCAGGGTTTTTTTCGGTCCGGTCCGTTTTTTGTGCAGCCCTAATAGCAAGAGCTTAGTGCATTGGATGTCATTTGTGATAAAAGAGAATGAAGGGGAGCCTTGGCGCAATGGAAATAGGAGGTTACATGTTCAAGTCGCGAGAACAGTCTCTTGCAGATATACAAAGTAAAACTTCGTACATAAAATTCATGGTCCGACCCTTCCCGAGATCTGCGCATAGCAAAAGAATAATGCGTTGTTAAATTCTCACCTTTGCATTGGAGGGAAACACGAGCCATGTTACAAGCACGAGGAAGAGACATGGTTGTATTAGGATTAATAGGAATCTGAAAGGGAATGCCACCGGTTGCAATAACAGAAAGACAAGTAGTGCCATTGCCCATCGTAGTTCTCAGTGCATTGCAACAGCTTGCAGATGGGGCTGCAGTTCCATTATTACCCAAGAAATTCAAGCAAGGAGTGAAACTTGTCAGCATTGTTGCTGTACATGGGGATGTCACAATTTGAGCATTAATAGGCAAAGTTGATAAGACAATAGTGCAAGAAAGAAATAAAAATAGTGAAAGAAAAAGCCATGGTAATAGAGATGAAAAGAATAATCCCTTGATTATTTTTATTAATGAAAATGTATATATATACATGATACAAAATCTAATTAAGGAAATTAAATCTACCTTTTTCTAATATAAGTCTAATAGATTTTCGACTGCTACCATAATTATACATGTACAAGAACTCTACTAATTATGGTAATATATTTACAAAATAAACAATGTGATATACACGGTCAATGTGCCATGTATATCATGGTCTTTCACACCCCGCAGTCATAACGGGCTGTTGTCGTACGTTGAGACTGTCCCTAAAATCTTCAAATAAGACTAAGGGAAGACCTTTAGTAAAGATGTCAGCAATTTGGTACCGTGAGAGACATGCAAGACACGTACTTGTCCACGAGCTACCTTTTCACGAACAAAGTGAATATCTATCTCGATATGTTTAGTGCGCTGATGTTTGACCGGATTTCCAGAGAGATAGATAGCATTAACATCATCACCGTAGACCAAGGTAGCTTTCTGAATAAGAAAGTGAAGCTCTAATAGAAGATTACGCAGTCAACATGACTCAGACACCACATTGGCTACCCCTCGATACTCGACATCCGCACTGGATTGCGATAAAGTAGCCTGGTATTTTGCCGACCAAGAGACCAAGTTATCCCCAAGAAACATACAATAACCAGATGTCGAACGTCTGGTATCTGAACATCTACCCCAATCAACATATGTATAAGACACGAGAGTAGAGACGGAGGATGGATATAAATGCAAATCATAATCAAGAGTGCCCTGTATGTAACGCACAATGCGTTTAAGAGCATGCATGTGCTCGTCCCTCGGATCATGCATAAATAAACACACCTGATGCACTGCATAAGTAATATCGGGCCTTCTGAAAGAAAGATACTGAAGAGCCCCTGCAAGACTGCGATAGTGAGAGGGATCCTCGTAAGGTGTGCTAGAATTAGCACTCAGCTTCGGTTTGGATGACATGCCAGCTCTCTCAATAATCTCAGTCGCATACTTCCTCTGTGAGAAAAATAGACCACCTGCATGACGTGTGACATCTATTTCCAAAAAATAACCCAAGAGCCCCAAGTCTTTCATAGCAAAATAGACTTGCGTAGTTTATCAGAAGAGGTAGTCAATATAATATCATCTACATATAACAGAATGTATGTCAGAGAAGTACCACGACGATAGATGAACAAAGAATGATCAGACCTGCTGTGAGAAAATCCAATAATAGACATATAATCTGCTAACCACTTATACCAAGCCCGTAGAGCCTGCTTAAGCTCATACAAGGACTTTTTGAGCAAACAGACATGATTAGGATGATCGGGGTCCCTGAAACCCAATGACTGATGCATCATGCATGTATATTGTCTACCTGAGATCAACGTGTAAGAAAATATCTGGTGAATGGGTCATGCTTTTGAGAGAGTCAGACTGAGAACAGTGCGAATGGTTGCTAGTTTGACCACCAGACTAAATGTTTCTTCACAATACACGCCAACCTGTTGAGTTTTGTCATCACCTACAAGACGGGTCTTATGCCTCTCAAAACAATCATCAGATTTTTCCTTATGAGTAAAGATCCATATAGAATGAATAACATTGACATCAGGCGGACGGGGCACCAACTCCCACGTCTTATTTTCAATAAGAGCATTATATTCATCATCCATGACCATTTTCCAATTCGGGTCATGAAGGGTGGACACTGGGTGCGTTTGGGATGACAGAAATGTTTTTTATGACAAGGGAACCAACAGCCGCTACTCTTCGAGTGCGCACAAGATAAACCCCGCTCCTGTGCAATAGCCCGCAAACAAGAAAATGTTTTTCATAGAAAGCTTTTCCTGAAAAATATTTTCTTGAAAAATAAGTGACTATCTTACCTATTTTCTAGTGTTTTGTAAGTAAGCAAAAAAATTTATTGCAGTAGCATTTATATGAAACATAAGAAATACTATGAGGGTGGGGGTGAGAGGTCGGGGGTAGGTTTGTCAAGGGGTTGGGGGCGTTGGAGCTTGGAATACCACTGAAACTTGTTTTCTCTACTTCCTCTAATGAAAAAAATTGAAATCCCCCCCCCCCCATACCAAACACACCATAAGTGTAAAACGGGAAGATTGGAAATAAAAACTGACAAGATATAGAGAGGAGGCTTTTCTTTTAAACAGAGTAAAAAAAGAAAGCAAGACCACCTAAATTGAAATGGAGGGATTATCAGACATAAACTGTATGTTACTTGGGAATGTGATTGTTCACTAACATTACTTACCTGTAACAGCAGGCTCCCCAACTAGCTCTCCTGCTGGAACACCAAATACGAAAGCTTCAGGTACATTATAATCCTTTAAACTTGGTCAATTTTTTGAGGAAAATCTTGCTCGGACTCTTCAAAAATGCTGCCGAAAGTAGTGCATTTTTTGAAGATCTGACCCTGGTAAGGCAACACTTTTGGAGAGTCCGAGCAACATAGTCTGAATTAGCTCAAAATACTTAACTTACCATATCGCGTGACAGGAAGTAGATCTGTACCATCAGTACAAGGTGGTTCCAATGATACAACTTTAACCAAGATGATCGGTCTTCCTTTCTTCTTCCTTCTCTTCATTAGTTCGTATGCTTCAATATTCCCCATGGCTTAACTTGGGACTATCAAGATCTTCTTTTCTTGCTTTGCCTGATTATACTTTATCTTGAGCCGAGGGTCTCCCGGAAACAGCCGCTCTACCCAGGGGCGGACGCACAACCTCCATTATGGGTGCAAGTGCACCCACTTTCGTCAGAAAATTACACGGTTTAGCTAGGTTAAAATTTTAAATCTATGTATATATAATGTATGGTGACCCACTTATCCCTTATTTATTAAATGTGTGCACCCAGTTGAAAATATTCCTGCGTCCGCCATTGGCTCTACCTACCAAGGTGGAGGTGAGGTTTGTGTACATTCTACCAGGGGCGAAGCCAGGATTCCGGGCTAGGGGAGTCTATTTTGGTCTAGGGGAGCCTATTTTGGTCTAGGGGGAGCGAAAAATTGAGGACTTTTGGTCTAGGGGGAGCGAAAAATTGAGGATTATATTGTAATATCATGAATATTACTAGTAGTATACTAGGAAAATTTTAAATTTGAGGGGAGCCTGAGCCCCCTGGCTATACACTGGCTCCGCCCTGCATTCTACCCTCCCTCCCCAGACTCCACATTTGTGGGATTTTCACTGGGTATGTAGTTGTTGTTGTAGTAGTAGTAGTTCCTCTGCAAAATATTGTCTTTGCAGATACATATATTCTATATTGTTTTGGAATGTATTAGCTGGTTACAAATTGCTAAACAGAAACTGATTTGAAAACAAATAAAAAGACTATCACTATCCCATTTTATGTGACACACTTTCTTTTACTCTGTTAAAAAAATAACGATACCATTCTCTTTTTGAGAACAACGTAACCTTAAAGTGACGTGATCTATATAACCACATAAATGTCTATGGCCCATTCTACACCACAAGTTTCAAGTAATCTCTCTTTCTTTCTTACAAGGAAAAGAAGGAAATAACGAAAGATCAACTAGCACGACAATACTCTAATTAACAGGAGAATAACTCATAAGAATTCAAGTAAATTTGACATCTAACGCTTGCTCCTTAGCAACATTAACAAAACTAGCAGCAACGTCATATAACAAAAAGTGTGTTTTAATACCTAAAAGCATGACCAACACCGTGAAGGAAGCACCAAAAAATATGGGATTACATTATCTCTTCTGAAATCAATTGAAAAAGGAAAATGAAAATAGAAATGATGCTTCTTTCATCCCATGTGATCATTTTCATGATATTTTCTCTGTATCTCTATCAGATTTCAAGCCCACACTCCATTTGTATTGCATGTTCATGATCCCTCTTAGTTAAAAAGCCCCAGTGCATGGTCTAGTGGTAAGAATCCAGCGCGTGATGTGTGGATGTCATGGGTTTGAAACCTGAGCCAGACAAAAGCCTGGTATTTAGATGGAGACGGGTAGAGGGACAATCCCATTATCCAGCGATTCTCAGACTGTGCGCCATTGCATTTCGAACAGATTTCCTCTCTTTTTGGTTTTAAAAGATCAAATGATCATCTCATTAATATGTAAATAAGATGGTTCCAATATTACAAATTAGCATCCAGCATTAAGGTATTACTTTATCCAACCCAAAGTAGAAGTAAAATAGTAAAGAAGGAATAATAATAAAGTTAGATATTGAAAAAACATTTGATCACACCAATTGGATATTTCTACTAATGATGTTGAGGCATATGGGCTTCGGAAAGAAGTGGATTGAGAAATTGGTGTATTTCCATTACTATTAAGTTATAAACATATAATAAATGGTGAAACAAAGGATGTTCCCATGTTGTGTCCCACATTATGTATGCAGATGATATACTAATATGTGCCAAGCAGAGGATAGGTTATAAGCCTGTCAAACATTGATATGGAATGAGGTGATCTAATGCTACTATTATGCAGTGTGTAAAGATCAATTTCAAGGAAAAATTTAATAAAGACAGAGCATGCTGAAAGATTCAAAGTCAACATTGAATCAAGATATAGCCATTACAGTATAAATCTCGACAGAGACAAGGAGAAGTATATACACAGCAGCATTTGAAGAGGAGGAGAACTTTTACAGACTGGATAGATTACTTACGTGCTTCCACCCTTGTTCTCATAACTCTGTAACTTTACACTCTTTGTGTACTTGTAAGAACTATTTGTTTATCTCATGGATCAAAGGGTGATCAGGAGAATGCTTATGCATAAAAGGGTTGGATTTGTTGTGGTGAGCTATCTGAAAAATCATTGGAGGATTCGTTATAAGTGCACAAAGAAAAAATTAACCTTACATCCTTAAGCTACATGTAGTATTCACACTGAAGTCGAACCCTTTACTACCCCTGTAAACCATCAACCGAGCTAAGCGGTAGACAATAACAACAGTTACTACACCTCAATCTCAAGCAAATTAGAGTTGGCTATATCAATGATACCGTCTGATTAAGCTCATCTCACTATAATATTATATAAAATAAAATGAAAAATTGAGTGATCTTTCTCACATTCCAGGTTGAAATAAGAAAACAAGAGAGTTGTAGTATTTGACAAACAGTGTAAAACTAGCCAATTTACATAAATTTTCATAATACAAAGCCAAGAGTAAAGACAAGCAGATGCAACACTTTGACAAAGGATTCATTTGAACCTTTTCGTTTTTACACACAGCATGTACTTATATGTGAAAATACACTAAAATTTCAACAAACATTAAATCAGTACTCATAATTTAAAAAGTACAGTGAGTTCAGCTAAAAACCTTATATGTCGAACCATCAAGTTTAAATCCTAAATCAGCTAAAAAATGGCCCTACGATCGAAGAATCGGTCGCGAGAAAGCTGAATATCACGATATCTCTTGATTTCCCCTTCAACACCAAGTACTTTCTCAGAATTCCCTCTCTCAAAAACCCAGCTTTTTCCAGCACCCTTTGCTACCCTTTATATCTACATCCACCAAATCTTCAAGCCTTTCAAGATATGGAAACTCCGAAAATACAACAGATGTCACCATTTTCACTGCTCTTGCTGCAATCCCTTTGCCCCAATACTTGTGAGCAAGTACATACCCTAGCTCCGCTCTGCAACTATCTAAACCTGTTAGAATAATAATTCAAAGTTGTAGAAAATTTAATTTGTTTGGGATTTGATATTTGGTATTCATTTAATTCATGTCTAATAGAATTTATAGTTAAAATTGTATAGGAATTTATAGTACATACCGGACCTATCTTATATTAAAACACAACTCGAAGCTGATTAAGTCAACTATAAGTCGTCCCTTTTCCTACATGAACTATCACCTAGGTTCGTTTTAATACATAGACGGTGGTATAGAAAAGGGAACAACTGATAATTTGAGCATAATTCTCGTGAAAAAGTGATTGGTGTTTTTACCATTATCTCTATTATAAATAGAGGTACTTCTACCTATAGCAAAAAAATAGATACGAGAAATATAGAGAGAATTCAAAGATTTATGAGTAAATATATTTATTTTTTTCAAAACCTGAATTGGGTGTAACAGAAATTGACCCGATTGCTCTGAGGCATGGATGGGGAATAGCAATATTATTGAGAAATTCGAATGCTTGAGTTTTGGAAGTGTAAGTATCCCAAGCACTTGAAATTTCAAATGGGCGTAGACTGATATTATCAATGATTTCTTCATCCATTTTTACTATAAGATTTGGAAAATATTAGGAGGAGAAAGACTAAAAGTATAGAGGGAAGAAAAGTCGTTAGGTAGGTAATTCATATCAAATAGGAAAATGAATTATCTCTTGGATTATTTAAAAACAGGGTTTTTATTCTATTTTTCAATTATTTTCCATCATCTTCCTCAATTTCTTTCTTCTGCAACAACCCCAAGCCATAGGCAAAATCATAAGTTTCTCCTCAATTTCTAAGGTTGCTCCGGCGAAACCCAGCCGGAATCCGACATGAAAGCAGCGAACACCATGACGACATATCCCTCTTTTCATTTTGTCTCTTTATTTCGTATTTTGTGTCTTTCCGTTGCTCCGATATTTAGTGATTTTTGGCGCCGCTCCAATGAACTGTGTTGAAATGCTATTTGAATTTGGTTTTACTTTGGGTGTCGTTCCACTATTATTTTGGCTGCTATCTTGATATTCTTGGGTTATTTACCCTATTTTGCCCTCTCTCTTTTTCCGGTGATCCGCACCCTTTTCTGACTTTTTTTGGTGACCCCTGCATTTTCGGTGAGCTTCACCCGTGGGGATGTTTGAATGACACAATAATGGAGGTGATGTTCTGAAATTGGATATGCGCAAAGACCAAAACTAGACTAAATAATATTTGTGAATAAGCATGGATATGGTGAGTATTTAGATTGGTATTTGAATTGTCTGTGATAGAATTAGGGACGAGATGTTGGCCGAAATATTACAAGAGTATCAGAAGGTGACGATGGTGGTGGTGAGGGAAGAGTGAAAAAATGAGTTTTGTGTTAAGAGTGTTTTTTTAGTGTGATTGAGAAGAAAATTAGAATTTGGGCTGACGTTGAGGTTGAAGAAAAGAGAGGGTTGGCGGTGCTGGTTGATAACGGCGGCTGGCGATAGCGACGACGGTGAAAGGTGTAATAGAAGAAGAGTGACGATATGTAAAAAGAAATTGAAAAAGAAAAGAAAAAGACTAAATAAAACGTGTAGTTGAGATTTCGGTCAAACGTGAGCTAATTTGATCATTTTCTTAATGTATTGGTTTTAGTTCTATTTGGTCCTTAAATGTATAAATATAGTAGAATGGTCCTTGTATTTTAAAAAATAATTAACTTAGTCCTAAGCTATATATGTAAAGACAATCGCTATTTTTATTGTTAAAATACTTTTTAATTTTTTTCTTTTGTCGTTTGATTCGATTCAAATATTTCTTTGAATTTAATTAATACAATCGAATTTACTTTTGAAAGTTATTTTATTAACTCCTGAGTCTCTCGATTCCATTTTGAAGTTTGATCTTCTCCAAGTATAAAGAAGATGAAATGATAAATTGTAAATCTAACGTGAATGTAGTCACATTTCGTCTTATAGTATTTGTCTAATTTTTTCCTTTACACGTCTCTCAAGAAATTATAAATAGAAGTTCATTTTTACTATATTATTCTTATCTCTTTAATTAATTGCATTTTAATCAATATTATCTATTTTAAAAATCAATTAATGTCAAGGATAAAATAGGAAAACTTTACTTAATTCTATCTTGATTTTGACAAATATTTTGGTACATCTATTTTTATAATATAGACAACTAATATAAAACGGATAAAGTATTAAAAGTGGAAGGTAAAAGAAACAACCATTAAAACTCAATAATTAGGGGAAGATGTAAGAGTCTTTCTTCCCATTTTATGGCATTTAGTAGAATGACAATTAAATCTTGTGAATATACCTATAAATAAATTGTACCTTTGCAGATACATGAATTTCATGTCAATGGCTTTTTTATTTAACTAATTCATTTATTATTTATTGGAAGTGAAGTTACTATTTGGTGGTACAAAAATATATTAAGAGTAGTGGTTAAATGAAGGGTAAAAATATCATTCATCTTTTCAGGGACATTTTAGTAACTAACTTTACACTTATGGTCTTTCCACTTTTAGAATAGTATGATATGATGATACTTCCTCCGAGTAAAAAAGAGTGTCCATTTATTATTTATTTTTTAATTTAAAAGGTGTGTTCACTTATCAAATCAAGAAAGTATTAACCTTACTTTCCATGATTTACCCTTATTAAGTATTAGGTGATCAAATCCCAATACCTATTAAATTAGAGACATTTTAGTCAAATTACTTATTTTTGCCTAGGAGTTAGTATTTTCTTAAGGAATGTGTAAATAACTAAATAGATACTCTTTTTTATCCAGAGGAAATATATCAAGTGTTTATTATTGGTTTCAACACTTATAACAAAGGCGTAACAACTATTTATAGTTGCAATACCAAGATATGTTTTTAGCATTTAATACTTATCAGCTAACTCAAACAAATTTTTATTCACCCCTCCAGAATCATCCAAACTATGCGTCTAAGAGTAGAGAGAAACCTAATGTTTCGAGGTGGAGGTGGCGCCCTTATATATTAGATAAACATTTCCGCCATCGTCCATAAAACTGAAACTGAATAGGATACAATGCCATGAATATTGGTTGCAAAGGCATTGCGTTCTCAATAGGATTTCTTTTAAACTTTGAACCTCTGAACATGTATCATTTTCACCCGGGTAATTCAATAGGTGATTTATATCCATTTTGTTGCGGTACCCAAGACCATTAATCATCGTATCAAGTTCATGAATACCTTTTTCAGTAGTTCCTTCATTTAAATTCCTTGAGGCTACTTCATCATGAGAACGAATTTTACAGTATCAAAAATAATTTGCTATTGTCTCTTGCTGAACATTTATCGTCCAAGCTGAGACTGCAAGATTGATGGCATCTAAAACATTAATCTTTTTTGGATCATATTCTCTCAACTCATAGTCCTCTAATACCATACGGTAAAATCTCATGTTGTAGTGCATCTTGAAAGTTCTTATTACCCCTGCATCACATGGTTGGATTTTTGATGTCATGTTGAGTGGCAAAAAATATAACTCAACATTATGTAGCCCTTCAATATTTTTTGGATGGGCTGGACAATTATCTATCACCAACAAAATTCTTCTACCATGCATTTTTTGGCCCAGCCAACGAACATATTCATCAAAAAGCACACTCGTCATCCATGCTCGTGTGTTGGAACGATATTGACAATTCAAGTTGTTCATGTTGACATTTTTGAAGCAATGTGACTTTGCGTACTTTCCAATAACCCATAAAGGAATTTTTTTAGAGTCATCATCATTGCAACAAATAACAATTGTATTCCTTTCTTTGCTTTGTTTTCTTCCTTCAAGTTGTTTCGTTGCAATAGAATGATCATCTTGTAACTTGTTCCATATTAAAAACATCATTCATATGATACTGGTTTATTTTTTCCCTTATAGCCACCAATTTATTCTCCATGTACTCCATGTCAACAGAACCTCTCTTTCCAAAGCGACGAAATGACTTGAGGGTATAGAAGTTTCATCGTGTCTCTTGCCTTCTCCAAAATTAGCTCTCCGGACATGTTTACACGTTCTTGGTATTGGAGAAACCACTCATAAAGAACCTTCTCCGTCTCTGGATATTTTGCAGGTTTGTGTCGCTTGGTATCCCCTTCTTTTTCTAAGTTAGCTGAAAGGTACTCAGGTGATCACTTGAGTGTGTTCGATATTGTACCCTAACTAACTTTCAAATGAAAATTTTCATCAATCCACTGTTGCAAATCTTTTTGAGTGCATGTGGGGTGATATCTCTTATACTAACATAGTGTTTTACGTATTTGATCTGTCATGGTTGATTTTTGGACACCTTTTAGATGTGAAACCATGGTTGGTTGGTTTTGATTTGGATTAACTAATTAGGAATGTTTTATGTTGTTTATATAGTGGTTGATTTCCTTACCATACATGAACTTGCATTAAGTTTTAACTAGTACTGCGTACTACAATGAACTTTATTTTTTAGAGGGATGTATTATATTTAATTAGTCACATTGTACATGAACATCATTCAATTATAATGTACATATGTTTTATTCATGAAGAATAATGTAGGTTCGTTGAATCGAAAAAAATTTCTTTAAATTAATAAATTATTAATTTATCAATTAATTAATACCTCTTTAAATTAATAAAATTACGTGATTCCGACATTATTAATTTATAGAGATTTTACTGTACACGAATCGAGTAGTGTAAAAAACTTTTACACCATTATGTTCAATTTAATAGGTTATAACAGATGGTTACTCTATTTTTAAAATTACCTTTTAATTGTACGTTAACTTAAAGTTGATAATGTAAAAAAATTATACACTACACACTAAACTTAAAACTCCTTATGAGTAGGAGTAGTATTTAAGTTTTGTGCACTGTGTATCAATTTTTTGTATAACTTAAAAAATCAACACAAAGATCGACCTATATTTTGTACTCCCTCTGTCTCAAAAAGATTAATCTATTTTTCTTATTAGTTTATTCAAAAAAGATTGACTCCTTTTTATATTTAGAAAGAATTTAACTGAGATCAATTACAGCCAAACAAATATCTAATATTTATTTTGAACCACGCATTTTAAAAATCTTCTTTTGTTTCTTAAATGAGCTCGTGCATAGCGGAAGATTAGTGCACTGAACTACCATTTTTCTTTATTTCTTAAACTTTGTGTCAAATCAAAATAAATCAATCTTTTTAGGACGGAGAGAGTATCAATAAATATAGAAAATGCCACATTTTCATATTTTCAACTAGTATTTTCTTAATAATATGAAAATGAAAACTAAGAAGTTTAATTTGAAATGGATGAATATTAGATTTCGGTTTGATTTTCTAATGCATCAAAGACTAAGTAAAACTTTTTAATACTCCTGATTATATTTTGTGTTTGATTAATAAGGAAATTATCTTGTCCTAGGTAATTAATTTGTAGGCCTCATATGAAGTGTTATCATATCCATGTGTTTGTTGGTAAGATTCAAGAACTGAAACAAAGAGGGTCGAGCTCTGAGAATGGAGAAGCTTTTGGCATGGAGCGCTTCTTAATTCCTTCAGTGAGTTTAAGACACCAAATGGTTAAACAAAAAAAGAAATCAAAGGAAGGGTGAAGGGAGAAGGAACTTAATTACCATTAGATTGAGAAAGCAAGAAAGAATATCAAAGAAAGATATCATCAGCCAGGGCTCTTTGAGCCAGAACTTCTCCAACAGCAGTGCAAGTAGCGTTATTCTTAGTCGATCCTAAGTCGAATTTCATGTCCTTGGAAATCGAGTGTGCCACAGCAACAACTTTGCTAGTAGCTCTATGGATAATGCTAGCACTCACGGAAAGTTGTTTTGATTTTTAAGAAGAATCTTGGCCACCCCCATTCATTTTTAATACCATTTGCAATCCTGGCCATTGAGATAATAGCTTCGATATTCCTTCGTGAAGAGGAGACAAAGTTATTGACTCGGCTTTCGTATTTGTAGCAACACATACTTCATCTTTAGCATGAAAATTGTCCATCGACAAGATCCCTCCACATTATGTTTGAGTGTTTAAAAAGATATAATTTGTGTGAATATTATGATACATATATCGAAGATAAATGCTAACTCTGTCTATCGAAATTTGAAATTATGTTTTTTTCAGATTATGTTGAGTGTTGAAATGTCACACTGCAAATCATGATTTGGGCGAAACACGACACTCGGTGTCTGACTGCATGTGACCTAGCGAACCACATGGCTGCTAAATCAATATGTGCATCAAAACATACTATAGTAATGATTTAAAACATGTAAACTAAATACTCAAAATAGTGTAGTCTGAAAGTACATTGCGAAATTATCTAAAAATATAGTAGACTGAAAAACAAATGGTGACATGACATACTAACTAGTCTAGTCTATGAAACCTCTGACATGTGTCTGACTGAAAATTGTCTATCAGGTTAAGGCACTGGCATACCTCTATCATAAAGTATAATAATGAAATAATAAACTGATACCTCGAATGAGATGGGCTCACCAAGCAGTTGATATCGAAGCAATCCTACTGAGCAGATATGTCGTCCTAAAACTCGACACCTTCACCATGAAGTGCAGGCCCCATGCAAAGGAATGTTAGTACATTTAAATTGTACCATATGTAAGCAACTGGAAGAATAAATAGATGTGGGGTACTCGAAAAAGAGCAACTCAAATCAATAAACAAATAATATACTGAGACTGAACTGAAACTGATAATTGAACAAGGAAAGCAAAGAATATGAATACTCCTTATACTGAAATGAAGAATCACATGTTTAACTGAAATAATAAATAATTATGGCCTTAGGCCCAATATATATGCATAAATTTGTCGCCTTGGGCCCAAGTATACATATACATAAATTGTGGCCTTGGGACCAAATACAACAGTGGCCTTGGGCCCAAAATACAGGTGTTCAACATTAAAAATTGAGAATCACGCTGAAAGATACAATACTGACATACTGAGCAATGATTCGTTTAGACATGTATTCATGAGGAATAAAACTTTAACTAGTTCACAATAAGGACCTGAGAATTCATATTGTAATACATGATACTGGAATACTGAAATATATAAATATGAGATATTGAACATGAATTCAATATACTGAAGGTCTGTAATAAAATACTGACTACTTCTATACTGATATGTGACATGGATTCATGAATTATTCATGGATATTAGAGTAGTCTTTTTGTCAATATTTTTATAGTCTCAGACTCATGAAATATCAAACATAAGTCTATAATGAATATGTGTTGAGTTCACAACAATCAAATTGATAATTATGAATAACTACGAAGTTATAATCTTAAAGATAGACGTTCTGGTCTTTTCATGAACTAGGGAATAATTTCAAATTCTAATGTAATTCACACTAATTTCGATGAATGAGGCGTAGGGAAGAACATGAATATTTCTACACGTGGATAAAAGCTCTACATACCTTGTTTGCTCCTAGTCGTGGCTTAAAAATCTTAGTTTTGAGGAAGAACTCCAAAGATTGAACTTTGAGCCGTTTGGTTTATCCTGAAAACCCTAGGTTAAGAATAATGGGTTCTACTTAAAATTCATGAGGATTAAGTTAGAATCATGTGAGAGAGACTCACCTTGATGTAGGAGAAAGTTGGGAAGAGACAACCTTCGTTCTAGGGTTTGGAGATTATGAAAACTGACTTTTAGAACTAAATCTCGTATTTATACAATTTGGCGAAAGAATTTGACGGTCGCAATTAACAATCCATCAATATTTTTACGGTCTGAACTGTCAATAATTGTACGGTCCATATAATTGGGTCGTATTTTTAAAGGAGATAAAAATACAAATCTATAGTGACTTCAAAACTTGAGAGGTTTGAGACGATAAAAAAGGACGGGTCGTATAATCTTCTACGGTCCGTCAAATTCACTTGTACACCGTCAATTCCAAAAACAGAATCGACAGTTCATAAATATTTTACGGTCAGTCAGTCATGGCGTAAAAGTAATTCTGCAGAACTGAAACTGATTTTCAACTTTAAATTTAAACTCCCAGTTTTGATTTTCTAAACTCCTGAATCATGTACATGACTTAGTTTAGAGGTACGAGGTGTTACATGAAAGTTATGATTTGTCCAGCATAATTTGTGGATTGTTATGATATATATGACGAAATTAAATACTAACATGCCTTGCGAGATTCTAATTATGCCGTGCTAAAAAATGATGAAGGGTAAAATTTAAAAAGACAAATTTGAAGGGTAAAACTTAAAGACCACCCGAAATAGGGAATTTGTGCGAATGACCCGAATACAAACGCTTTAGACGGTACAGTAGACCAACACTAGAGCCAAAATTGATAAGGGCCCCGAAAACACAGTCCAGATTTTCACAATTAATTTGCAAACCAATTAATTCCCAAAAGAACCTTATCTTCTCATCAACACATCTTATCCACACCAACAAAACCTTCACTTAACATGGCAACAATTCAATTTACAACCTCTCCATCTTTCACTCTCATAGTCTCATTACACCAAGAAAGCAAGCCAATCTTGCTGCCATTCAACTAAACAATCCCTGGTCACTCAGGAGAAACGAAAAGCATCGAGTACCGGACCTTGTCGGGGCTTACAAAGTATTAGTAGAACATGAAGGTAAAACAACAGAGCTAGAAGTTGAACCTGATGAGACAATTTTGTCGAAGGCACTCGACGTTGGCATGTCCGTACCGTACGACTGCAATCTTGGAGTGTGCATGACGTGTCCAGCAAAGCTTCTAGGTGGGAAAGTTGATCAAAGTGATGGTATGCTAAGTGATGATGTTGTGGAGAGAGGTTATGCACTACTATGTGCAGCTTATCGAAGATCAGATTGTCATATTAGAGTTATACCTGAAGAAGAGCTTTTGTCTCTCCAACTAGCAACTGCTGATGACTGATGATTATTTTTTTTGTTATTTCATTTTTGACTGATGTAAAACTGATAAATATGTTGTACTTCGTGAGGAAATCAATGCAAAATTATGTGTTGTGTATTGCTATAAATTGTTTGCTAAAAATATATAATTTGTCTCTGCATAAGGCAGTTGAACAAATAAATGGATAAATAAATTGCAATTGATCTATGCAGATTAAAGGTGTGCTAAAGCAGGGGCAAAGCCATCATTGTGGTTACGGGGAACCAGTAGCTTAGGATCAAACTCTATATTTTTATTGAAAAATTTGTTAATATGTATAAATAATATATCAAGAACCCAATAAGGAAAAAATTCTGGATCCGCCTCTGTGCTCGGATCCCAAGACTGTCTTTTTGGAAATCACTGAACTTTTTTTCTTTCTAACATACTAATTACAAAGGTTGCTAACATGTAAAGCATATTTCTTCATTAACAATAATGTATTCTAAGGAAAAGAATACAAATTGCAGGAAATAAAAGATTTATTCCCAAGTTTATAACTACTATTCAAAGTTGACCAGCCCAAAGCCCCAAACTCAAACCAACTCACCCATTTGACACCCCTAGTACCACCTAAGCTGCTGGGCGGTGGAAACCAGGTTTCTTGGTTTTTCTCTGCTTAAGCTTCACCTTCACGTTGACACCATTGTTAATAACGGACTGAAGAACGATATTAAGTTTCCCCTCCAATTTCTCCCCTTTCCTTGGCGTATAAACTACGTTGTGAATATCATCAGCCAGGGCTCTTTGAGCCAGAACTTCTCCAACAGCAGTGCAAGTAGCGTTATTCTTAGTCGATCCTAAGTCGAATTTCATGTCCTTGGAAATTGAGTGTGCCACAGCAACAACTTTGCTAGTAGCTCTATGGATAATGCTAGCACTCACGGAGCCTTTCGAGACAAAAATATCCAAACAAAACGGCTCATGATAAGGGGCAGTAAGTTGATTAAAAGTCGGAACCCTTAACCTTTTTAGCTGAAAATCCTCCCCTGACCCCTCTTGTGGGACCACACTGGTTATTTTGTTGTTGCTTTGTCTCTTCTCATCTATACACTTTAGAGTTTTCTCGACCCCAGAAGCCGAAATGTTACTTGATTTTTCCTTCTCTTTGGGATTGTCATTTCCGTTATTTTTGTTCCTATTTCTTCTGTGGAAATCGAACGTATATTCTTCGTATTCCTTGGAATCTTTATCAATCTTGTAAAACAAGTTCCCGCGTATTCTCATATCCTCAATATCGTCAACATCAGTGTCTCCGTCATCATCATCGATCTCATCTTCTTTACTGAACGAAGGATTTTTCTTGGATGCAACATTTGTGTTGCCTTTCCACGCTTCGGCTAAGCAAGATGACACATTCCAAGTCTCATTATCCACTAGTTCAATCCTGCAATCTTCCAATGAATCGCTATTGTCCCTATATAACGGGGAAAGTTGATGAAAAACCCCATGACCAAAATTTGCTGCTTCGGAGCGTGGTTTATTATCCTCGACGAAATTAAATTCATTTGCTTGACTAGCTCTTTTGGTTCTTGAGGAATATGAACATACTCTTAAAGGGCATTGGGAATTGAGTATACAAGAAAAGTTGATGATTTGTCTTCTCAACAACATGGAAGAATCCAATTAGCAACAGCTCAAAACAGCATAAAGGGTGCCTGAAAATGCAAATGATTGTTGATGAAAGTCAATGTACTGGTCCCAAACTTCTTTGAGTCAATGTATCAAACAGTCAGTGGGCAATGGTGTGGATTGAATTGAATACATACCTGAATATAAATAATTTGCGGGTTTAACAAATACTGAATTGCACACAACAACTCCAAACAGCATAAAGGGTGAGTGAAAATGAAAATGATTGTTGATGAAAGTTAATGTACTGGTTTCAAACTTCCTGGATACAATTAATCGAACAGGTAGTGGGCAATGACTACTACATATTTGAACATAAATAATTTGCGGGTTTAGCTAATGCTGAATTGCTTATAAAGATCTTGCGGAGCAAATATATAAATAATTTGGGCTAAAAAGAAAGAAAGAAAGAGGGATAGTTCAGGTTTTCGCTCCTATACGTCCTATTTTAAGTGGAAATATATTATAAATTGACCCTTAAAACTTTTGCTACAATTCAATTTGGTTCTTTTATTTCTCTTTTTGTCATTAAATGTAATATAAGAAGTCAAAATATGTCTTTCTTTCTAGCAGCCTCAACAATAAACTACATATAACATGGGATAGAAAAAGTAGTTTATTTTGAGAGGACGCTGGTTGAATTCATATAAGTCATGTGTATACTTGTTCGTAAGAGTCCGAAATTGCTAACATGGTATCATAAAGAAAAAAACATCCATTCAAAATTATAAGTCATGTGTATACTCACAATCTCAACTTCTATTTGGGTACAAGTATATATCATTTGGAATGGAAAGATTCATTAGATAATCAGCTCTTCCCACGATTAAATTTAATCAACAAACTACATATCCACTGACATCACATGGAAACAACAGGATTTTTTACTGAATATGCAAGTATGAATGAGAATATTTTTGGCAAAATTCACATCCTTGAAAATACTTGACAGACACTACATTTTTCTGCTTCATGTCACCAGGAAAAAAAAAGGGCCTTCCAAGAGAAAAGAGAATTGGCCCATATGTGGGTACAATTACCCTTTCAAAGATATCAATGACCTTGAAAACTGAATATTGGATCTACATATGTACATTCAGAATCTCCATGAATATATATAGTCAGCAGAATTCTCTAAATTTTTCGCCCAAGCCATCAAGTGTAATGCAAATATCTTCTGCATCATCTGTTTAGACGTCAAGGCAAGAAATATTGGTGCTATAGAACATATTCCAACAAAACAATTGCATTCATTTCTCATCAAGCCATCACATACACCACCGTGCTGATAGATTTGTAGCATTCAACTGCTTTCCCCAGCTCCTATAAAGTCATTTAACGTCCACATTCTCAAGATGGTAGAAGATCTTGCTCAGTACACCTAATCAGAAGCTACCATAGCTTTAAACTTCCACCTAGATCACATGGAAACAGCATAATTTAAACCGTCCAATGGCTTCGCCGAGTCATCCTTTTCCCACCCACCTATAAACTACCTCTTGCACAATTGAGCCAAAGCTTTGAAGGAAACATCAAGCATCAGTTCAACAGAAATCCGACCATTATAGCTCCAAACGTCAACCATGCCTGACAAGTTGACTGTAGTTTCGGCTGGACAAACAACATCCTACTTCAAGTTGGCAGCTGATTGAGCTAATATTTAAACAGCATGATCAGTATGAGTAGACTGCTAATGAGATCATAGTTCTCAATTTTTTCTTCAGCACCATGCCGTGCAGAAAAATCAGCAGAACATGGAAAATACAAGCGTCTATCACATTCACTTCAATGATTTTCACCTGACCAGGATCAGAATACTGAATGATCCTCTCGACAAGAAAACTTTTGCTTCAGAACCATTATCATAACGCTAAAGCCAGAGTCACACACTCGAGATCCATAAGAGCCAAGATGATGATTTAAAATTACTCTCTAATGCAGTATTTTGTAACAAGTTCCATTTGATGAATCAATTCAAGCTTTATAGAAAGAAACTTCAGCACTAATTCTATCATACCTCCATCATAAACTGCAGAGAATCCGAATTGCCTTGTTCCTAGGAAAATTTGCATCACTAACGCATTTAGAATTGGCACCTTATTTTGGAGCCATATGTAGCTCATTTACCACATTGGATCTGCTTGGTTGATTCAACACTAAGACTGTAAAGCCTTGCCATTCCACAGTGAGTCAAGGTAGATGCTAAACCATGTCTATTGCTGCTGACTTCTTCACTAGCACTTTGGACAGCGGCTTCTAGAAAACAGCTATCTACAAAAACCACACTACTATATTTCTCATTGTTATTAGTGGCAGAACTATGACAATCATTTTCAATCTGTTTTTCTGCCGACGTGCTCTCGGAAGTAACTTCAGCTAATGAATCAAGACCAGATTGTTAACAAGGTGGTTGGCATTTTCTTTCTAAACTTCTTGATTGATAGGCTCTATACCAGAGTGGACCTCAATTTCTGCAGGACCTAGTGCTGCATCTACAGTATCAGGACTGCTGTTACTTGTGCCAGATGGAATAGAAGAGACCATCCACTTTGTCGCTGATTCAGCAAAATTCTTCTCTACCCCCTTACTGGAGATTTGGGTATCTGACTCACAACAACCACCTTGTGCTCTAACCACATTGTTATCACTTAAATGAACGGCAGAAGCTGGAGAGCCAGAATCCACGGGACCAAACCTGTCATCATTTTTTCTCACTATGTTCACACATACACCATCATGCAGATGTCCATCACGCCTGATAGATGATTTTTGATCAACCTTTTCAACCAAAGCAGGTGACAGAGGATGACTATGTTGTAACTCACAAGCTGCAGAAAATGTTGTATAAGTCCAAGTCTCAGATATCGGAAAAGATAAAATTCTTTACTCAAAAGGAAATGTTGAAGAAAAACAAAGAGGAAGCAGGGATATTATAATTATCATATTACCCTCTTGCATATCTTTCTTCAGTATCTTCTTTTGTAACAAGTCTGTCCCAGGAAATACTAACATATTGATGGATTTCATTTCTTGCTTATTTGATTCCTCAAGTTCATCAAATCCAAAAACCTTCGTCCAGATATGCAGATGCGCAGATATAGCAGGAATGATTAACTTCTCAACTTTTAAAGTGGAGAGGACCTGGATGGAGAATGTAAAAGATATTAGTCTAATAATAAACGACATATAAAAGACAATAACCGATACATGTGATGAACATGTTGTTGGAATTTTCTAAGTGGATTTCACAAAGATGCACAGGACAATTAGAACAGGCATTGCATTCACATAACCTTTGTGGCATTCATAAATATTTAAGCCTCAAGAGGTCGGACAACATTAAATCTCATAGTGGGAAATGAAAACAAAATGACAATGACCATTTGACAAAAGCTATATATCATGTGTCTTGTTTCACAACAATATGACTGTTACTCAAGTTAGCAATTTAACTGTTTAGTAAAGCACTCTTTTATGTGCTTTTGGCTAGAACTTGAAAGATTTTCTCATACATTTGAAATATTACAAAAAGAATATAATTGAGACAGCATTTAGATTCTCTAAAGCCACATTCTTTGACTTATTTCTGCATACACAATGTTCCTCAATAAAGACACGCTTTGATAAATTTTGTGCCACTTTAGTAAAGACATATGGATTTCCAATTTGCTAGTTCTAAGAGTGAAATCGACAAACCTTAAATGCAATTTGGATACCTCCCCCCCCCCCCCCCCTCCTATAAATTATTTTTTATGCAAGCAACCAAAAATGTTACAATAGCAGTAGCATGCACGTAGCAGGAACAGGTAAATGTTGGCTGTGGAGTTGATATGCTGCCCTTCAGAAAAATTATATGCATAAAATCAGCAGAAAGAAATAGAAGCATAAAGAAAGTATAATTAGCAATAGTAATTCTCATACTGTCTCAATAGCAGAAAACAGTCGACGACACATCCCTTGCCGCCTATATATATTCCGGGTCCCAATGAATGGCATTTCTGCAAGTTGAGTTCCACGGATCCTAACACACAACCAGCGAAAACAGTATTTACTGATTGGTAAGGCGTGAATAAATATAGCACAAGCACAGATGACGCATAAGGAAAAGGAAAAGCAAGAAGTGTTTTAACAGTTCAGTAAAATTGAGAAACTAATCACTTGAAGAGTTCCGTACCTCTCTACATGAAATGCTAAGGTCGAGAATAAAAAGTTAACCAAAAGAAACTCTTTAAATTGCCCCCTTAAATAGCTGGGAGTTTTACTTGTAAGAAAACATGCAATCATCATTCTCGATAGCATTCAAAATGTTACAACACCACAAAAAGAAAAAAGATATTTCCTTCGGCTAGTAATCTGGAGCCACTAGCTATACCTCTAAAAAGATGAGATAGATTCAGTCCAGCACTGGTACAAGATGGTATGTTTGATATGTTACTCCGTAACACTTTAATCGGTGCACATGCTCAAAAAATAAATAAAATTTCAACACAATTGCATCTGCTAGAAATCTAAGATGATTCAGTTTTAAAACACAAATATCTTGTGCCCGACCTCTTCAGATCGGGAAAAATCCTTGCATTGTAACATGTGAACAAATTTGAGCAATCCATCCTACCTGATAGATGCAGCAGATATTATGTCATCGCCTCTTTCCAAGATTGCAGTGTAGAAGCCACGGAAATTCAGCCGACTAAAATTTGAGCTTCAGAGGAAAGAGAACAATTTCAAATAACTACTCAGTAATGGAAAACAAATTCAGATGAAGGAAGAAGAAAAGGACAGTTGGAGGGAAAAGATAGATGATTTATTTAAATGCAAATTATTTTAGGAGGATCACTTTGTACGAGGAAGTGTACAGGGGCAAGATGACAAATGCGTTGTGTTAAGGAGAAACAAAAGGAACAAGGAAAAAGAAATAAAGAACATAAAAACAATTCTAAAATGCTTTCGCTCTCTTCTTTATTCCTCTGAGCATCAACCTACATAAAGGATGTTCAACTATTAACAGTCCAGTGCCTCTCTTCTCAATCAAAACTAGCAGACAGCCAGACAAACTTAGGAGTGAAAATGAAAGATGAGTAATGCGTCTCGTAAAGATGAAACTCACTATCTGGAGGCATCGAGAAGAAAAAGTGCAAATTCAAATTTATAAAACACGAAAAACCTAACTAAACATAAACCGAAAAATTATGCTTTGACTTTTGAAAGACATATGTACGCATATATGTATATCCAAAGTTATAGATGTTGCTTTTATGGAACCATGTAGAAACTGCAATCGCAACTGAAAATAAAATGTGAAGATCATATGCGCAAACCAAAATGACCAAATCAAATCAGTCAACCAGCTCCGTTCAAGTTAAACAAATAATGAGTGCCCATAGATTTACTATCAGGCAATTTAAAAACACTTGACAGACTTATAAAAGCTGCATACCCAGTGTTGTAGAGAACGTTGTGAATAATATTTATCTCAGTTCTCCTGTCGACAATGGGCACAAAACATTCATCCATAACAGACAGTGCAACAGCTAGCTTAGAATTGCACTCCACCCTTTGAGGAAAGGGGCGACCAGAAATATCTGAGTCCAAATCTGTTCGTTGTATCAGGGACCATGAGAATCCTGCTTCAAGTTCATGTTTAACACCAAGAATATTCTGTAAATGGTCATACAGCTGCAAAACCAGAGAAGACAAATAAGACAAGACGTTAAAAGAAAATTCATGGGAGGTTCTAACTCTGATAGAAGGCATACAATGAAACATAACTACAAAAAAAAAAAAGGAAGCACATATATAGAAGACCTTCTTTCACCATAATTGCAGAAAATGTCTCTCAGATCAGTGAAAAAATTTGCAAAATTTCAACTTAAACTGAAAATCCCTCTATCAAATCTTGATTACACTATTTCGATTCAACAGACAATTAACTCAGTTTTGGAGAAATATCAAAGAATGATTATCAAAATATTTACAATTCCAAGGCAGACATCATTTTTTATAAGCCAAGTATCAGATAGATAGCATTTGAAATTTGGGGAACACAAAACTATCAAGGAAAATTCATACTTCTCAGATCACTATGAGAAAATGATATTAAATTTTCCTAACCAACTCGAGAGTTCCCAAGATCATGCACTTGCAGAGTTGCAGGATGTCATAGAAACCAGCAAGAAATCAGGAGGAAGGTGGACTTTAAACTCCTCGCACTCATATTCAATTGATAAGTTGCAGAGAGCTCCATCTTAAGCATTTCTACTTTTGCACCAACAGGTCAAATTAAGTCAATCACCTAAATTCTATGGACTCCACAAGAAAGCATTTTACGACCTTCACTTCTGTTTCTCTGGAATTTCTTCCTAAGCTCTTTGTTTCTAAATTGATTAAAGGGTAGCCCGGTGCACTAAGCTCCCGCTATGCGCATTAACGTGCAAAACATCATTGGAGAACTGAAAGATGCCAAAAATGATGCATCACACTACACACTCCAGCAGGCATTCAAAGGAGGAGCAGAGAAGATCTGGCCTTTCAAAGAAAATTCTCTGACAACTGACAAGTACAAGAAAATATCTTTTTATCCTTTCGACAGTTTTGGACCTGTGAATGATCATGAAAACAGTGCATAAAAGTGCCTCTGTGGAATAAAAGTGGAACATACTTTAAAAACGGAATTACTAGTTGTGAGAGAACATTAATTCTAAAATAGTTCCCACTATTTGATTCCTTTGCTTCATGATCTTAATATGTTATACACCACACAAGGAAAATAACTCACAACCAGAATAATAGAAATACCTCCTGGCATTTATGCCCACAAAATGTAGCAGATGGTTTATTGGAAATAGCAGGTAAAACATTCATCTCCAAACTGCATGATTTGTGATCTGCAAAGGGAAATCTAAAAATTCAGCTCCAATGTAGATGACTTAATGTGACAAAAACTTCAATAAGATTACACTTTACATTTTTTATCACAGAGGCTGCAAGAAAGAAATTTGTTGACAGTTCTCTCACTATCCTCAGCAGGGTTTCTACTAGCAGCCCCACAAAATTTGCAAGTGCAATTTGGACAATGCCAAAGACCAGGAGGAAGCATCTGTACCAAGAGGAAGCATGTAAATGCCTAGCTGCTTAAAAATCAGAAAATTCCTTATATGTTTCAAATTGGAAAGCATGATAATAAGGGTAAGCAAAAAAAGCAAAAAAAGCTCATCCATCATCAGATTCATTCACGTGATAATTAATTACTAAAAGCTCATGTGTTCACATAAAAACTCCATGTGTTGAATTCTTTGATATGTCTGGATAGAGATGGAGCTTCCCTAAGAAACTAACATCCTGCACAAGAAAGCAGGAACCTGACTGAGGAAGAAACGATCCAGAAGGCAAGTCTGGCTATGGAATTGGAAGAAATTGCAAAGAATAAAGAGATATCCTCGAGAAAGAAATCAAGAATTCAATGGTTGAAACAGGGTGACAAAAATACATTTTTTTCCACAAAGTGGCCAATGCTCACAGGAGGTACAACACTATTGACGAGCTCAATATAAATGGTTCTCAGGTGGAGGATTTGAGTGTCATCAAGAATGAGATCTTGACCTTCTATCAACAGTTAAACAAAAAATAGAGGTGTGGAGGCCTGCTGGGTAGTTAGTATTAGCATTATTCCCGTAGTTTCTTGTCCTTCAATTTCTGTTATTATCTGTTGTTCTTGTGCTTTGGTTATAGCATTATTTTGCTATGAATGCTATGTTACGTTCTCCCTATTATTTGCTATGCCTTGCCTACTTCTGTATTTTCTTTTTCAAACTGCTTTGTCATGTGTTAATTGAACCGAGGGTCTTTCGAAAACAACCCCTTTATCTCTACGACGTAGGGGTAAGGTCCGCGTACACTCTACCCTCTCCAGACCCCACCTGTAGGAATACACTTGGAATGTTGTTGTTGTTGTTGGAGACCTGAGTTCAATTATTCACATGGTCCTAAGATCAATTCTATAGAGTAACAGTGGATGCAAAGAGAATTTGGTTAACAGGAACTCTTGGAGGGTTTAAAGGCTTGCGCATTAGACAACGCCCAGGTCCTGATGGATTTACCATGGAAATCTTCATTCATTGCTGGGGTGTGATCAAAGGGGATCTGTCGCTTACTTTTCAAAATTTCCATTCCCAGAATTACTTTGAAGAGAGCTTCAATGCTACCTATATAGCTCTAATTCCAAAGAAGGTGGGGGCAGGGGAGCTTAAGGACTTTAGGCCTATTAGCCTAATAGGGAGTGTGTACAAAATCATATCCAAAGTGTTGACAAAAAGACCGAAAAAGGTGATTCACAAACTAGTGGACAACCAGCAGATGACTTTCATAAAGAGAAGACAGATCATGGATGCAACTCTTATTGCCAATGACTCAGGGGTAACATCTCAGGTATTCTATGTGAATTGGAGGGGTAACATCTCAGGTATTCTATGTGAATTGGAGGGGTAACATCTCAGGTATTCTATGTAAATTGGATATTGAAAAGGCATTTGACCACCTCAACTGGGTTTTCTTGTTAAAGCTTCTCAAAGACGAGGGATTTGGTAACAAATGGTTAAATTGGATAAAAAAATTATCTCTAATGTAAGGTTCTCCATACTAATCAATGGCTCACCAGAAGGCTTCTTCCCTTCACAAAGAGGCTTAAGTCAGGGAGACCCCCTCCCTCCTTTTCTCTTTATTATTGCTGTGGAAGGGATGAACAACATGATCAAGAAGGAAAACATAGAGGGATGGATAGGGGGATTTAGAGTCCTAAACAATGAGAGAAGCAATTTGGAGATCACGTATCTTTTGTATGTTGATGACTCCCTCATTTTTTGTGATGCCAAGGTGGAGCAGGTCACTCATCTCAGGATGATCCTATCAGTTTTTGAAGTTGCCTCCAGACTTCACGTCAACTAGAGAAAATCTCAGATCTTCACAGTAAATGAAGTTCTAAACATCCAGAGTTTGGCTGGATCTTTAGGGTATGAAGTTGGGGTCCTACCAACTATTTATTTGGGCCTACTTTAAGGGGCAAAGAGCAAATTTCAACAGATATGGAATGGGGTCATAGGGAGATGTGAAAAGAAACTCTGCAGATGGAAGAACAACTATATTTCCCTGGGAGGGAGGATTATTCTAGCTAATAGTGTTCTTGACTCTCTTCCTACCTACATGATGGTCCTATTTCCCTTACAAGTAAAAATTGAAGAGAAGATTGATGCCCTACGAAGAAACTTCAACTAGCAAGGGAACAAGGAAAAGAGGGCATTCCATTTAATCAAATGGAAAACAAACAGCAAGAAGGAGGGGGCCTTAGGAATCAGAAATCTGAGACAACATAACAAGAGCCTATTGATGAAATGGCTCTGGAAATTCCTATGGAAGAACAAACTCTGTGGAAAAGAGTAATAAATGAAAAATATGGGGACTGAGGGATAATGGTGCTCTTGTACTGTTGCCAGTTCTTATGAAGTGAGTGGGAGATCCATCAGATCTCTCTGGCAATTCTTAACCAATAACATCAGTACTAAGGTGGGAAATAGTCTGAAGGCCTCCTTCTGGAATGATGATTAGGTAGGCAATGGCACCCTCAAAGAGAGCTTCCCAGAATCTTTTTCCCTAGTCCAACAGCCAGATGCTACCATGGTTCAGGGATGAACATTCACTTTTAGAATATTACTAAACGATTGGTCTATTTTTATATATGAAATTTTCCATCAGCACATTTCTTATATATGAAATTTGTTAGCTTTTCAAAAAAAAAGAAACTAACATCCTAACAATTATTTTTGATAAGCAATTAACATCCTAAAAAGAATGTTCATTCACATGGTAATTCTAATGCACTTTTGGCTTTCCATACTTGTGGTTGACAAATCCGTTCAAAAGAAATATAGAAGAAGCAAGGGAATGGATTTAAGTGAAGACTTGCATCACAACTAAGAAGTTCTTACCAGTGTTATGTTCTTTTTACCCTAGGACAGAGATAATAAATGGAATTACAAATGAAAAAACTTGCACCCCGAGTGTCTTTTTCCTACTTTATATGATTCTAACACCCACTGTCCACCTCTGATTTTTATTCTCTCCTACTTTGCCTCATTGATCAAATTCAAAAGTTCTTCTGACACAGATCCAAAATTGACAAAGTTATGCATTGGGATAAGTCAATTCACATGCTTAAAATGTCATTTTAGTAAATATCAGTATATAAGTTACAATAATTAACGTCACACAAAGGAAAGATGAAGTGCATGGAAAACAATGATAGCATGCAGAGGTGGGTCTAGGATTTTTACTTTATGAGTTCTGGACCACCATATTGTTTGCTTAGTGAGTTCTGGATAAATTACTTATACATATTAAATAAATTTTTTAATACAAATACAGGGTTTGAGCCAAAACTACTGGTTGAACCCGAAACTACAATGGTGGCTCAAACCCTGATAATACAAAGCAACAGTGATAGATATGAAATAGCAGTGAGGTAAACAGAGCATATTCTGATTGATACATACTTGTATGCCCAGACAGCTCTGATGAAAGGTTGATGGGCAACTATCACAACAGATAAGGGCCCCACCATCACCACAAATACCACAAGCATCATCTTCAAGATCATCACCATCAATGTCTATATTGTAGAAATCCCGGCGATCAGATTCTTTTTGCTGATTCCATGCTTCAACCAAGCACTCTAGTAAGGAAGCTCCGGACTCTAAAACTATGTTTTGAAATGGTTGATGCCGTTTGCTTCCTGCATGGAGCTCAAATCTTGAAACCGGGAGGATTTTACTACAGCAACCACAGTGGACACCATCTTGTGTGATCCAACCTTCTAGTTTTACTCTTGTCCTTCTGCGGTTCACATATTGAATCTTCTGCCTCAACGTCAATGTTCCGGTGTCAATCAACCAGGACAATAAGGTTCTTTTTCCAGTATATGGAACGTATCCATCACTATCTGAATTTTCTCCCTTGTCAGAATGACGGACCAGCAATGTACATCGCCCAATTAGTTTACTTTTTCTTCCATGTATTGAATTAGAATCAACTCCAACAGATGATCTTCCAATCATATCCTGTTTAAATCTCCTTACCTTCAATGAGTTATCACTTGAATTATCCCCACCCTCCTCGTCTGTCGCATGTAATTTGCCTTGCAGCAGCTTATCTTTCTTCTTCATATAGCTACCGAGTCTCTTCTCATGCTTATCACTGTCTGTGACCAACACAGACTCTCTCACAGAAGTCTTTTTAGGATCTTTTCTCTTCTGTTTCATTTCTTTCTCAATTTTTTTCGGTGTTTGCCTGGTAAGTTTATTAATTAAATCATCTGATATTGGAGCAAATGAACCAGAGCTTCCATCAGGTTTACTTTTACATGAATCTACCTCCGATCGTTTTTGAAATGCTTCATAGGCCTTAATTATTGACCAATAGGCTGTTCCACTAGGATTAATGTACACAGCGTCCAGATAGTCTCTATTCTTTCTTGGTCTATAATCAATGGTCCATCCAGATTCAATGAACATTCCCCTTATTCTTTCTCGCAACTGCTGCTTCTCAGTGCTCCCACCTCGATTCACTTTTCCATCCTTTCTTTTAGCGGGGGTAACATCTTCAGAAGCCAAAGGCCTGCTTTCTTCCTTTAGCACCGGCGTTGCTGAGCTAGCAGGCTGTATACTAGGTGGTGCCAACTTAAGTGATGTATCAGTCTCATCTTTTTCAGAGGCCACTAAATGGGTGCTTTTACCCAACAAAGGTTTTTGTTGTTTCAGTTCATTTTTCTCCGTTTTAATAGACAAAGGTAACTTTTCAGGTTGTTTAGAGCCCGGGTAAAAGGATGGACGGACTAGTAAATTCCTCTTGACAACATCTGCCGACCAAGAACCTTTTCTACTTTCAATTTCTGCAGGATCATATTCCTTGGGCATTAAGTCTAACTTCTTCTTATTCACCATAACCTTCAATACCCCATTTTTCCCTTGCAATCTGATTGGTTGATGAGAGGCTTCTCTAAGCAATGAAATGGGCATATGCACTTCATTCTCTAACAAACTATTTCTTCTCTTAAAGCCATTTTCTTCGCTCTTCATCCTACTACCCGAAAAACTACTTGAGCTATCCATATACGAAAGCTTCCTCTTCTCAACCATTACACTCCTAGACCCAGTCCCAAACTCTCTCGAACCCCCTCTTCTTTCAACCATGTTCAATCTGTCATCACCATATCCATTTAATTGCATTTTCATATCACATTCTTCATACTCGTAAAAATCGGACAAATTCATATTCCTACCAAATTCTCCATCTCTAACACCACTTTTTCCATAAACAACAGAACCATTACTAAAAACTTGACCAGTTTTTCTCCGAATTGACTCCGCTATCTCATCACTATACCCATTCAGTTGCATTTTCGTATCACATTCTTCATACCCATTACGATCAGACATATTTACATTTCTACCAAATTCTCCATCTCTAACACCATTTTTTCCATAAACAACAGAATCATTACTAAGAACTTGACCACTTTTTCTACGAATTGACTCCAATATCTCATCACTCGACTCGTAATCATTCATTACAAACTTTGGCCTCTTCGAAGAACTGATCCCTCCTATGCCCATTCTATCATCTTTCCTTTTGATAATTAAACAACCAGAAGAGCTTTTTTTCTTCAGTACACCACCACCTGATCTCACACTAATTACACTATCCTCCATTTTCACACGTTAATACAAAACATCAATCACAAAATCACTAAGAAAATTATCATTATTACTATCATCCAATCACTATATTATAATCTTCCAATCATTTTTTGTTCCAAATCTCTTCATCTTCACACCAGTTTATTCCTACACATTAAAAATATATTATTAAGCACAAAGCAATATAATTTGTACTCAAACGACGATAAAAGTACTAGCAAGTGAGGCAAATATATGCATTTTTGACCAAACATCAAAATTTGGTCATCTTCACTTTCATTTAAGTACACATTAAAAATATAATATTAAGCACAAAGAGATATAATTTGTACTCAAACGAAAATAGAAGTACTAAAACGTGAGGTAAATAATGACTAAATATATGCATTTTGACCAAACATCAAAATTCAGTCATTTTCTCTTTCATTTAAGTACACATTAAAAATATAATATTAAGCACAAAACAATATAATTTGTACTAAAACATGAAGTAAATAATGACTAAATATATGCATTTTTAACCAAACATCAAAATTTGGTCATTTTCTCTTTCATTTAAGTATTACCGAAAATTCTTCATAGCTCCAAATTTTACCTTCAATTATTCAATATTTAGCTCATTATTACTATCATCCAATCACTATATTATAATCTTCCAATCATTTTCATTTCCAAATCCATTCATCTCCACACGGCTTTATGAACACATTAAAATACAACATTAAGCACAAAGAAATATAATTTGTACTCAAACGACGATAAAAGTATTAAAATGTGAGCAAATAATGACTAAATAAATGTGGTTTCATCTTCATTTAAGTAAAGGGCAGCTCGGTGCACTAAGCTCCGCTATGCACGGGTCCGGGGAAGAGTCGGACCATTGCATTTCTGCAAGAGGCTGTTTTTACGGCTTGAACCCGTGACCTCTCATTCACTTTCATTTAAGTATTACCGAAAATTCTTCATAACTCCAAATTCTACTTTCATTTATTTTGAATTAAGCAAATCTGAAATATAATATTAAGCACAAAGCAATATAATTTGTACTCAAGCGACGATAAAAGTACTAAAACGTTCAGCAAATAATAACATTTTCTCTTTCATTAAGTATTACCGAATAACTCTGAAATTCTACCTTCAATTATTCAACATTTAGCAGATCTGAAATATAAAGAGCAAAAATCTCAACCTTAGATACATAACGGCAGAAAATTTTCCGATTTGGAGATAGAATTCAGAAGTGAGTGAATTGCACGAGAGAGAGAATATCGACGATCAAAACCTGGCCGGAGAATTTTAGCGAATTTCACCGGAAAACCGATGCTACTGTTCCGTCGAAGAAATCGATACAAAATAAAAGAGAAAAAAAGTTTGGTTTTGTTTTGTTGTTGTATTTTCAGTACAGAACAGAAACTATAACACCTTGTTTGGATGGATAGGTTGTAGGTTCCTGTTGTTGCGAAATGCTACACATTAATAATATAAAAGATAAAACTTATTAAAAAAGTAACATATAGGGTAAAGGTACTGTAATAGATAAAATGTGATTATTAGATAATAAACAGAAATAAATAGAGAAAAAATATATATAATGTAACCACGCAAGAACACCAAATTGCTTATTACATGAAATGTGACTTTTCCTTATTATAAAATGATGAACTTAACGATATGATACAATAAAATTTAAGTAACACTCAAAATAAACATTCTCTTTAAGCTAACAATACAATACAAAACAATATGTAACAATCATCCAAACAAGTTGTAGTCCTTTGGGATAAAAATTGTGAAATTTGAAAGAAGGAAAAAAGTTGTACATTAATACTATTTGTTTTCAAGTTGAAAATAATATTTGAAAATTGGAGTTGTGTTTGGAGAATATAAATTGGAGTGAAAATTGTGAACATATTTTTTGAAGTTTTTTAATTCCAAAAGGTTTTGCAAGTTGAATTCTAAAAAAATTGTAACAATTTTATGTCAAAACAATTTTCCGAAATAATATTTTTTATTTTAAATGAAAATCGTTCATGGCCAAACAGGTACTTGTAGAAAAGGAAAAAGAAAAGCAAAAAATATTGCAAATTTTTAGTTCAAGTTGCATTTAAGGATTAATGATGCGATTTACCGTTTAGTTCAAGTTGCATTTAAGGATTAATGATGCGATTTACCGCTAACGTTCCTTTTTGGGTAGGGAAAAGGGTCAAATATACCCTAAAACTTTGGTAAAAGGATCGTATATACCATTTGTCAAAGTATGAGGTCATATATACCCTCCGTTAGCCAAAATTTATCAAATTTACCCTATATTAACGGATTGGACATGTGACAGCCACGTCACCGACGACCAGTCACTTCCACGACCATGCCGCCAGCAGTCCGCCGGAAAAAAAAGGTGATTCTCCCAAAATCAGATGAGAGGGATTGGACACCTCAACGGGAGGCTGCCCAGTCGCCGCCATCAACACCGCCAATAACCCATCGGAAAATCAAATATGTAACTGTTGTAGATCGAGATTGGGTGTATGTTGTAGAGGACGCTGAGGCGAACACAATGGTACTACTCCCAGCCGCCGACTATCACAGCGGTGGTCGGAAAATGCAAAAGATCGATCGGAAAATTCGATTTGATCGATCTGAAGAACGATGCAGAATTGAGGGAGGTGAGTGGTATCAAAATGTCGGCAAGAGGATGATGAATCTACAGATACCAACCACGACCGGTGACTGTAACTCCGGTGGCCAAAATTTCAAAAATTGCGCCTAGGGTTTCGATAATTTGGGCGTTGGTCGTCGGTTCGATTGGGGTTGAATCGAGCTTGCTGGGTGGTGTAGAAATGACGGCAAGGACACGACAATCCTAACCATATCACTCCCAACCGTCGATTCTATCGAAATCAGCCGGAATATGAAGATCACCGTCGACTGACGGCATGGCCGCGACAGTGACTGGTCGCCGGTGACGTGGCTACCACGTATCTGCCACGTGTCCAATCCGTTAATATAGGGTAAATTTGATAAGTTTTGACTAACGGAGGGTATATATGATTCCATACTTTGACAAATGGTATATATGATCCTTTTACCAAAGTTTTAGGGTATATTTGACCCTTTTCCCTTTTGGGTATAAGGTTGGGATTCGGGGCAAAGGCACAATCAATATCAATATATAAATATCTATATCTATAATAAGATCATAGCTTTACAAAAAGAGATTAAAACAAAAAAAAAAAGTATGCCCAATTAGTTTTACTACTTTTAATAGCATGGCTTTCTTTTTTCTTCTTTTAATCTCCTCTTAAATTTGTTAAGAACAAGTTGAAGAGATTCCAATTTTAATGAGTATAGAGCAAAGTTAAAATTTTCAACAATATGATGTAATTCAATATCAAGCATAATATGGTAGCTTAGCATAAGAATTGTTTGAATACTATTGCGTGTGACAATGTAAATATCTTATTATTATGATGTTGGTATGTCATGGAATAAGGAGATACATATAAAGAATTATTATTATTATTATTATTATTATTATTATTATTAATAGATAGTTGCACATTTGATCCATCTTAAATTTTAATTCTGGTCTTTGTATTATTTGGTTAATTATATTTAACCTTCAATTAAGAAATATGTGTATTTTGCTTCTTTTATATAGAAACTATGTGATATTCAGCCTATTTATAAAACTCTTTTCCCCTCAAATATAAAATAACAATATAAAGTTAACATAATACAATGAAATGATTGAATTAGTACTAATCATAAATTTCTGAAGATTCACATTCAAGAGAGGTGAAAAGTACATATATATATATATATATATAATAATTCTTAACTAGAAAATAAATGGATCAAAATCAGGATTTATTAATATTTGAAGGACTAAAATCGCAAAATTTTCATATTAAAAAGGAATGGCTTTGGTTAATTCTGTGATTTGAAATGACATATTCAGAAGAATATTTGTCATGCTAATTGGAGAAAAAAATAATCCATTAGAGGGTTTATATGCTTGGTGTTCACAAATATTGTTCTAGCTAAAACAAAAAATTGGTCGATCGAAATATTTTTTTTGGTGAAAAGAAAGAGTTTTATTGGACATCAGTGTTAAGAGTCTCACATCAAAAATGAAATGGAAATATGGACTTTGGACAATCATCACCCTACACGCTAGCTTTTGAGGTTGAGTTAAGTCCAAGATCCATTTTTTACATGATATCAGAGTCAGACTCATTTATGATTGCCCCTTCGGCTTCTAGTCATTCTTTTCCAAAGGCCCTGAACTTCCACATTAATGACTCATGCCTAGCCATTGTAGAATCAAATCTAAACACTTCCTGAAAAACTGACACTCAAAATATAGTGTGCAATAGGCTCCCCTGCTGCATCACACAAAACACACTTATCATCATCCACAACACCCATCTTCTGCAACCTGTCTCTTGTTAGTAGCCTTTCTACTAACCACCCTATGAAGCAGTGCGTGGGAGTATTGACATTGCTCACGATCAAAACATTTTGTATTTTGATTTTTACTAAATTATGTTTTATGTAGTTAAAACGTTGACACTACTTATTAAGAAAATATTTCAAAAGGGATTATTTTGGAAAGTTATTAACAAGCACTGGGTAAATCATATTCTTAACCATATAATACAGTTTAAATTTGTGTAATCATTAAGAAGCTTTAAATTATTACCATAAAACTATATGATTAGCATAAATGAAAGATCCTTACCATGCTTGTTGATCCACTTGTTGACCAATTGATAATGATATGTAACAAAGTTTAGTGATCATGCATAAAATTCACCTAGACTATATATAATGCACCATTCATTGAAAAATGTGTGTCCGCTTTAAAATAGAAAATGTATATTTTGATCATGTACAAAGTTATTCTGAGGTCTAAATGAAGTATAGATTGATGATTGATATAATCGATTCCAACTTCCTTGGATTGAGACAATAAGTGTTATCATTGTTGTTGTACACAGAATAGTAACTTTAACAGTTTGGAGAATTTGTAAGCATGAATTATTTGCTGAGCAATTACTTGTTCCTCCCCTGTCTCCATTCAATTTCTTGCCTTATTGTGTTTTGGGTGACGAGACGCTTTTAGTGAGAAGTTAAATGCACTCTTAATATGGTGTGAATATTGTCCACTTTGTTGTTTGAGAATTTTCTCCAATCTCACTAGTTTAGTTTACAATTCATAACATAAAAGACCTATGTTATTATAAAAACAAATTCACGGAACTTGTGTATTAATGATTTATAAAAATAGATGTACCTATGGATATTAGCAGGAAGAACAAAAAATGAGTAAACTTTTGGTTGTAAGTTCTCCATGTGAAGATAGGGCTCTTATGCCTAATCCCAACCTCAAAAGTCAACTTATAAAGGGTGGATTGGCCAAATTCACATAAAGAGACTATCAGTCCGGTCCCCCCCCCCCCCCCCCTGCATGCCCAAACCACTAATTGGAGCATGGACAATGTAACATGGGGTGCAGACAGGAACGGACTTGACTCTGATATATATGTGCAAATAATCACCTCAACAGAATATATGGGCTTCCCTGTTTTCTTTTGTTTGGTAAGTACTTCTTCATTGATCAAACAACGAAGTATTTCTTCATAGATCAAAATATACTTTAAAGTTGCAACTCAATCCAGATTACAAGACTGAAAAAAGAAAAGAAAACAGACAAAACACAACAACATGATCCAAATTCCTGTCTACTTTTTTATTATAAAACAACACGAAGTACATGATAAAGAAGATTGAGCTATATATTATTCCTCTGATAAGAAGAAAATGGTAGGTTTCTTTGGCTCAATGATCTCCACTGTCCCTTCCAACATCTTCGCCACTTTCCCCATTGATGGTCGTGCATCTGGCCGATCTTGAATGCACCACATTGCTGTCTTCACCATCCTGTTCACCAAGTCAAAGTGTGCCCTTGAATCATACGCATGTTTGATCCGAGGGTCCAAAACATCATCAACATTCATATCCTTAAACACCTTATCAAATGCCCAAGCAGGGAAAAACCATTGATCACTTTCCACCTTTGAGTTATGATGCTCAAAGTTCCTCGAACCTGAAACAATTTCCAGTAGCACCAATCCGAAACTATAGACATCAGCTTTCGGAGTGATTGGATCAGCTTTGGTCCATTCCGGTGCTACGTATCCTGGAGTGCCTCGAAATCTTGACATAGTCATCATCTCCTCTTTCTTCTTTAGCTTTGCTAACCCAAAATCAGACACCTTTGGGCAAAAATCGTCGCCTAAGAGAATATTTTCAGGCTTGATATCACAATGTAATACCCATTCTAAACACTCTTCATGTAGATAGGCAATTGCTCGTGCCACACCAAGTGCTATCCTATACCTGATATTCCAAAATAAAATTATATAGATTCCCTCTCTTTCAATTTATGTGGCTTGATTTGGAGTATGAGAATTCAGTCATAGAATCTTTAATTTTTTTGAAATAAAATTTACATATTTAGCAAATACATAAAAAGTTCTATTTAACAACCGTTGCCAATTTAAAATATTTAGAAAGTATTTGAAAAAATTATGATATTTTCTTTTGACTGTCCAAATAGACTAAGACAAACAAATTGAAAAGGAGGGAGTACCTGATATTCCAATCAAGTATGGGTTTCTGTCCGTCTGGTGACCCGATCCGAGCCTTTTGGAACAGGAATTCGTCCAATGAACCATTAGGTACATACTCATATACAAGTATCCTTCTACCTTTCTCAGCACAAAAGCCCCACAACCTCACCAAATTCAAATGGTGCATCCGTGCTATGATCGTGACCTCGGCCCAAAACTCTGCATCACCGCCTTTCACATTCTTCAAGCACTTCACAGCAACAACCCGACCATCGCTCAACTTTCCTTTGTAAACATCGCCAAACCCACCCCTCCCAATTTTATCGGTGAAATTGTTAGTTGCATTCTTGATCTCGGAAAAACTAAACCTTTTCGGTCCAATCGCAGGCATGACTTCAAGACCAAAAGTCCTAGCCATGTCCCTATACTTAATATACTTCTTGAGAAATGCCCAAAAGAAGAAAACTCCACTAATCAACTCAGCTGCAAAAATAGTCGAAATGATCGCGATATTTCTAGTAGTTGCCTTAGATTCCTCTGGTGGAAATGGAAGACTAATGCTTACTGGACATGAAGTTTCCATCAAACTAGTCATACCCGTAAAATTCGAGATATCAGTCTCTCTTTTATCAACTCTCAAATACATAATAACTTCAGTACCTGGTGACCAATATCCATACAACAGTTTTTCCAATACAAGCACACAATAGCCAGTCCCATCATACTTGAACATAAAACCTAAGCAATTATCTTTATCCAAACACCTTTTTTCGCAACTTGAAAAGTTCAAAACCTTAAGGTCTGTTTGGTTACCCACACCAGTAAACTTAACAAAATCAAGAGGTAAGAACCTTGTATCCTTTGTCATCGAAAATTTCCTCACACAAGATTTACGGTTTCTTTTCGTAAAACCAGGTGGACAAACACAAGAAGTTTGAGTTGTAGAAGCATTATACATGCATATAGAGTTTGTACCACACGTACCATGGATTGTACATAACTCATAAATCGCTTGCCAAACAACAGTCCAATTCCCTGAACTTTGATCAAAACTATAAACTCTCAAATTCCCATCATTATCCAACTTCAACCTTCTTAATTTCCCTTTCTCCCCGAAATCCGCCGAGTAAAATACACCACTAGTTTGAGTAACTTCACCTGTGAAGGAAAAATATTTATTCAAAATCTCCACAGTTTCCACTATATGAAAATAGCTAGCAGCACCCCTAATAATATGAAACCTACTTTTACTATAAATTGAAAAACCTACTCCTATATAAGTTTGACTATAGAATATTACAGCCAATATTATTCGGCAATCTAGTTTACAAAATATGTACACAATTTATAGGTATTGTACCAAATATACATATACCCTACATACCTATTCATGTAATATACATACCTATACATATAAAATACATACCTATACATATAAGATACATACCTATACATATCCATACATATAGTATACATACCTATACAGCCGAAGTGTATAGGTAGTGTATACTTCGGCCATATAATATGTAACCTACTTTTACTATAAATTGGAAAACTTATTCCTATATAAATTTAACTAGACATCATACAGAAAATTACAGTCAAATATCATTCGGCAATCTAGTTTACAAAATATGTACACAATTTATAGGTATTGTATGGTTTATACCAAATATACATATACCCTACAGACCTATTCATGTAATATGCATACCTATACATATAAAATACTTACCTATACATATCCATACATATAATATACATACATATACAGCCGAAGTGTATAGGTAGTGTATACTTCGGCCATATAATATGTAACCTACTTTTACTATAAATTGGAAAACTTATTCCTATATAAATTTAACTAGACATCATAGAGAAAATTACAGTCAAATATCATTCGGCAATCTAGTTTACAAAATATGTACACAATGTGTAGGTAGTGTATAGTTTATACTAAATATACATATCTATACATATAATATACTCCCTCCACCCCAAATAGATTGTCTTGCTTTCCTTATTAATTTATTCCAAAAAGATTAACATATTTTTATATTTAGAAATAATTTAACAATATAATATATTTATAATCATACAAATATCTAAGACTTGTTTTGGATCAAACATTTCAAAAGTCTTTCTTTTTTCTTTTTTAACTTGGTCAAACTTTCTGGGATAGAGAGACTACATACCTATGTCGAAGTGTATAATTTGGCCATGTTTGTTAAACTAGATGGTCAAAGGGTATATTTATGTAAATAAAAACTAACTAGACATGAATTAAAACACCACCAATTTAGATTTGGAAGTAACCTGTTTCCTCCAACCGCTGAAGGGCATTTTGGAAATTGAAATAAGTATCATTTCCGTTGTAGTAAAGCGCGCTGGCTCCACCAAATTGGAATCTTCTATTACCCGATGTTAAACTCGTTCCGGTAATATTCTGGGTTGGAACATAAGTATCAGTTGGGTTTAAAAAACTGTTCCAGTTACCATAAACTAAGTTACCGTTTTCTTGTAGTAAAAGAATAGCTGAGGTGTTCTTTTGGGTATTTGTGGGCCATAAATTTGGAGCTGACGTGGATGAGGTTGGGGTTAATTTTAGTTCACCTGAAGGTGAAATGAAAAGGGTACAAGTGGAATTAAGTGGGGTACTATTATTAAGGGACCAGATTTGAGTTTTGGAGATTTTGTTGTACCAAATTGAGAAAGTGAAGGAGTTATTGGATATTTGGAGAAAGCCAGCTGCAAAAGTAGAGTTGGGGGATATAAGGATTTGGTGTTGGGTTGGATTCCAAGGGCTATTTTTGGAATTAAATGATGATATGATTTTTTGGGAAGAAGAGAACAAGGGGTTTATTAGGAAGACGATGAAGAGAAGTGAAGATGAACAAGGATGAAACGACATCGTTGCATTTGGAACAAGGAGAAAGATATGGAGTATATTTTGTGATTAATAATGGTGGCTTTTTGTAGAGTTGTGATATTGCCTTGACCACAAGACCGTTGACTTTCGTGCCAGTAGTTACAACCTTGGAATACGCAAGACAGAATGTGACATGTAATATGTTGAAGGGAACACTGTTCTTTTTTTTTTATTCTCAAGTATAAGGTTCTTTGATTTACCAAACATATGCGAATTCAATCACGATCTTATATATAAGAAGAACAAAAAATCTTTCTTGATCAATCTTTGCCTCTCATTCTTCAAGAATAAGGAAGATCCTTGAAACAAAATTGTTGTCCTGTTAGTGTACCGGATTGCGATTAGAATGTGATATATGTTTTGGTTTGCGTTTAAGATAGTTCTTTAATTTTATTTTTGAGCACTTTTGACATTTTAAGTTTGTTAAAAAGGAGTAATGATGGCTACATTTAACAAGAACTGTAAAAAAGAAAATATTTAAATAGAAACTAAAGTAAAGTATAGTCAACTTCTAAATAGAGAGTGTTAAACGTCATAAAGAAACCAAAATTAAAAAAAATGATATTTTTATTAACATCCGAGGAGGGGTGTGGAAAGGGATATTATGACATTAATGGGGTTTGAACTCTCTACTTCAACTATCATTTTTTTTTTTTTTTTTTTTTTTATGACCGTATCGGGAGCATTTCCACCCCTATCATTGTGCACTGCAAGCACTGTCTTTGGACTCACAGGCGATGGGGCCAGCTCTTCAACACCGCGAGTAAATCGCGGGATGTGCACGTGTCGATTAATACTGCGTCCAGCGGATCAATCATCTGAGTCGACCCACTGCGGGACATGCGGAGAATCAAACCCATGGCGCTGCGGCGTGCGCGGCTTTTAGCGCCCAGGCTTAATCACAAGTATATGCCCCGGAGAGCGATGTCCTAGTGAGAATCGAACCCGTGACTCTAGGGTCACGAATTCGACCTTCGCCCAGCAAGCTAAACGATTCGGACATCTCTACTTCAACTATCGAAAGCATGGGTGAGCTCTCATTAAATCTATTTTTCGCAATTTTTGTCAAAAAATAATCATAATTTGTTAGATATTTGACGGATATTAAAAGCACATACGTTTAGAGCTCGTAAATATATTTATGAAATTATTTTAAATATATTCCAAACATAAAGGACGTTTGATATTTTTCGGATACATAATGCGAGTAGTAGTTTTTTAAGTAGATGAAAGCTTAAGTATACATAGGGAAATAAAATTGCAAGGGGGGGATAATTCATAATTGAATTTAGTAATCCATAGTGTATAAGTACCATTTAGTTTGGGAACCATTTCAAAGAAGAAGAAGAAGAGAAAGCAAAGGATAACGTGTCAAAGTGCAATGGAATTAATTTTTCTAGATGAACTCTTTTAAAATTATTATGATTTTTTTCTTCTTTCTTTCTTTCGACAGGGCTTATGAAATTTTGAAAGTCCAATTAAGGTAGACACTAGGGATGACAGGTGGATACAATTTTGATGATTTCGCATCGCATTCGTCGTGAATATGGATATAACTTTGATGGGTAGTATGCGAGTATGGGTAGGTGGTGAATTTGCAGTTATATCCTCCTGCCTCGCCCCGCATCCAACCTCCCGCCCCAAATTCACCCGCCCTCCTTATCTCGAAAAGAAATTACTCGTGTTTTTATAATCTTAGGAAAATGATTATATTTTAGTATTTTGTCAGTCATCTCAAATTTTCTTGATGTATTAAGCAATTCTATTGCCATTATTTATTAAAAATTGAAACATGTGGTCTCTTTTCAGTGTTAAAAGTCGTTATCTAATCACCATAAGACTAGCAATTTTTAGTTGCAACAGTCAAAGTTGCCCCGAAACTACTCCTTTAATTTCGACTATTCTAGTGGATAAGATTCAATTGAATATCTTTTATTTGAGAATTATATTATGTACACATGCAACCGCAATTAAAATTGTAAATCCGTCTATTAAGGACAGTAAAGATAAACATTTGAATTTAGTTAGGACTGGCGTTTACCAACAAACGGTCTAGTCATGATAAATGACATGGACCTCGTCATTCAAGCATCTCCTAGAAAAAAGGGGTTGTCGTTTTTAGGGCTATTAAGTAGATGTTATCCAATAATATATTTAGTGTGATTTTATAAGTTGGGATTAGAGAAAGCGGGGTGTATCCATATTTTATTTATATTTTATGTGATTGTGAGGTAAAGAGATTATTTATGATAGACATTCGGCTCAAGTTATTATTATTCCTTCTGATCTAAAATAACTGATGTTTTAGACTTGAGAACATTATATTAACGAATTTACTTATTGACTAAAAGTTAAAAGGGTTTTGACTAAAATACCTTAAATTGTTTTTTTTTCTTTTTTAAGTTGGCGTAATTATGATTAAATTTGTATGTTGAATTAGAAATGTGTGAAGGGCAAATTTTGGAGAAATAATTAATTAACTTCTGTTGGAAATTTTACTAATGTGGAATTGAGTTTATCTCATCTTTAATGACTTAAACACGTGAGGACCGCATGTCGGAAACATCGTTTCTTCGCACATGCCTAATCTACTAAGTAAGTAGATGATGTTAGTGTCAAGTATCTTCAAATTTCGTTAAGAAAAGAAAGAGATATTGGTCCACAAAGTAATGTGCTTGAGACATGAAAAAATGGAGTGTTTTTGAACAAAAATGACAAATCTCCCTCATTGGTAGAAGAATGAGAGTTTATGCCTTATATAAACTCAAATTTGAGTGAAGGTTTGGGACCCCAAGGGGTAACTCACGTGTTTAGAAGGGAGAGGACATATGTGAGTTTGGGTTCGGGGATAAGCCCCACACGCGCGCCACCCGTCGGTCCGGGCTCGGTCATAGGCTGTTGGGTTGTCTGGAACTTTCTTTTTAGACCCTGAAATATTAACAATTTTCATTTTGGTCCTTGAAGGTTTTGGAACACCAACAGGAGTAACTGTTCATGAGAACAGAATGTTATAGACACCAACAAACATGACTATTTGCATCCCTGGGGTTGTTTGCCTCCCCGTGACTGTTGGTCTCTCTACTTTTATAAATTGAACATTTATGTTCAAGTTACAGAGCAGCGGAAAAGAATACGAGAGGAGAGAAAAAAAGAAGAAACATGAGAGACTTAGAGAGACAGACACACAAACACAATCATTTTTCTGCTTCTGATCAAACAGAGATAAATCCAATTACTCAAAGGTTTTCTTCTGCATTGCATTCATCATCGAGCGAGCAAAGCAGAGCGACAATACCAAAGCGAAGCAAGAGAAAAATAGTTTTCGACTCTCTTTATTCAGCAGTCTGTTCGTATTCAGTTTCTTCGCTAGGATCAACATAGTTTGCTTGCTTTGCCAATTCTCTTTTTGTTTAACCTTTCAGATACTACACTTTAACCCCAATTTTACCAACATCTTCCTGATTATGTGAAACATCAATTATTTTTAATAATCTTTTAGAGGTTGAAACATCAATTATTTTTAATAATCTTTTAGAGGTTGAAACATCAATTACCTTCAGTGTCTCCCTTTTAGTTTCTTGTGTTATTGACTTATTGTATTTTGGGACATCCAACCGGCTATACAAAGAATACGTGATAATTGCATTCTTAATACGGTGTGATATTGTCTGGTTTGTTGTTTAGACGTTTCTCCAATCTCACTAGTTCACATGTCATGTTGATCGCATTACAATGGCTAGTTTTCCTAACATAAGGCCTTCTGTTACAAAAACGAATATTAGTTCTTGAATATTAGTGGTAGACAAATATACATAAATAAATTGAGTAATCAGTGGTTGTAGTTTATCCGAAAGAAGAATTCATTTCTTTTGGGTCCCGAGGGTTATACTATGGATTAAATATAATCAAATAACAAAGTAAACTTGAACGTATGCAGAAACAGTGTCAAATGTCAGCTAAAATGTCGTATGAAATAAGTTATGACATTTCGGAAAAACAGAATAAAACCTTTGAAAGAGTTTAAAGTGCAGCGGAAATAAATAAAGAACACAAAGGTTTAATTTTCATAGGTTATATATTAATATAACCCATGATGGTTAATGACCAAAGGTATTGTATGTATGTATATATATATATATATATATATATATTCCTTCTCTTACAAGATTTACAAGATGTTACAAAAGGAATAAAAAAGGTTAAGTCGCAGATGACTTATGCCTGAAAATTCTATCTAAATAGAAGTGATCAACACCTCATTACAATTGCTTCAATGAAAGAACAAGTCTAGAATCTAAGTAGCAATTATAATGTCGTACAGAATGTCGTCACAAATACAGGCAACACAGCGATCCAGTCTACTTGATCGATATTTGTGGAGATCTCTCTATATAGTTTTCACTCTGAAATTCTGGATATTGAATCCTTGAAGTGACCTCTCTATTTATAGTAGAGATTTCCCTTGAAAGACTCCTCAACAGGTTGTATAAGTTGAGCTGAAAAAGGGCCACGTGAGGCAGTAGCTTAAGGCACGAAAATCTCCAACTGCTTGGACTATTTCTTCCTCGTCTTGCTCCTTAAGTTATGCTCCTCTTGGACTTGGTCTTCCTCGTATGCAATCAAATCCAAATACTCATTGCCAAGTCAATTTGTCATGTGATAAAGAAGTTACAGTTTCCTGAAAAATTATCCGTGTAGATAGGCAAAACAGTTACCAGAATGTCAAGACATTTGTTCCGACATTTTCTTATTTGGACTTAGTACGAAAAATAATATGTTAGGAAAAATGTCATAACACAAAACCTAACATTAACATTCTCCCCCTTTTTGTCTTTCTTCACAAAACCTAATCGAATAAGTGCAAGTGACTTATAGCAACGGTAAGTCCACATACATGATCCCCCTCAACCTGTGATGGTATATAAAAACAAAACATACACACATATATATACCATATATATATATATATATAGGATTAGAAAACTGTTAGTGAAAAATAAACATCCATGGCAAAATTCACATAATCATCATTCATAGAACTTTACAACCCACAAATAAATAGTATCAAAGATTGTCTTAAAAACATCCCAATATTAAAACACAACTGAATAGAACATTCGGCCTTAGCCATCATTCAACACCATGGTCAGCAGCAAAAATTCAGACAGCAGTGTCTCGGCAGCAACACAGCAACAGCAACATCAATCTTAGTAGATTCCAGCCTCAACTTGATCGACACCTTCGCTTAGCTCCTGCACGATGCAGGCCACGAAATGCGACTTTGCTAGTCTCATCTTCCTCTTTTTCCTGCCCAACTGCATCATCTATCTCCCCCTGCACAACATCTTCTCTTTTTTTCTCCCTTTGTATAGTATCATCATCTCTCCCTTTTTGGGAAGAAAGCAAAAACAGAAAGTGATCTCTGGCTTGAACTAATGTTGCCCTGACATGATCAACTCCATCTATCTGCGAGTCGATTTTTGCAATTTCTCTTACCAACCAGATGAGCATTCTTGTGCGGCGTATTACTAGAATGTCAAGAACATTTCTGGAAACATCCTCACTTTCAGCTTCTTTTCTCCAAGTCAGATTAATGATTATGTTCGTGCTCATCAGTATTGTCTTATTAACAATATACACCTCAGGTTCTTTCCTTATCATATCACTCTTTGGTGGTTTGAACCCTTGAGATGTCAGAACTTTAAAAATCAATGAGGGAAATAGTAGGATTATGTTTGAGTCATTTTCAGTCAAATTTACAATCTGTTGAAAGATTGTCTTTCCCATATCGACTCGTAAATCTTTTCCTATCTTGTAAAGGAGTATTGCTTGCTCTATAGTTACAATTGACTCGTTCATTGAAGTGAGCCAATTATATATAGCAATTTTGTGTAATATAGCAAACAATGCAGTAAGCTTAGACGCTGGACACCTTGAGACCAATTTCTTCAAAATACCTCCAGTGATATAGTTAATCACTTCATCTCTGTCATTTACAACATCTTTTTCTTCTTTTTCTTCCAATCCAACACTCAAATTCAAACATTGGTTGATTGTGGTAGGTGTGAAGTCGTAAAATTTGTTATAGAGATAACTCTTGCCAAATTTCTTTGACGTGACCTTCTCCATTTTAGTTTCCAGATTAGCATAAAACAACCTCACAATATCCTCAATGTATGAACACTTGTTATTGACAAAGCCTAGTATATTTCTTTCGGTAAAGAAGTTCATCATGTCATATTCAATGGACGATGCAATGTCCACTACTTTTTCTGTTCTGATTATTCTATTTTTATACAACGATCAATGTTCAGACTTTTCTATAGTTAGAAACTTATCTAAGTAAAGATGTACCTCATTCTCTGATTCTGTTGCAGATTTGTTCGATGAGGTTGAAGAACTCGATTCTTTTGTCACATGTTGGGATGTTGCCGGAGATGTTGTGACATTTTCAGCAATATCTGGGGTATCTTATGATGACTCTTCAATTACTGCTTTTTGCAAGACTTTTCTGGGGCAAAACTTCTTTAAAGGCGTATCATCTGGTATTTCCTGCTCTTCACTCGAATCCACAATATTAGGAACAAAGAGATTTGAGTACGATGGTGACGCTGGAGCTTCTTTTGGTAGTTCGACTGATGGAGTCCTCTCAGCATCATCGTCGCTGGACAAATTGAAGTCGGAATCACTCCAATCACTGCTTGAAATTGCAGAGGCAGTGGGATCGATCTTCGGTCGTTTCGCAGCTGATTCAGTGCTGCTGAAATCTCTTTCAAACATTCTAGTGGCCCTCCTAGTGGGAAATTTAGAAGTTCCTTCCCTTTTCGGTAACACATTGACATCAGGAGTATTTTCCAAATCAATCGGGTTGTGGGTATCTCCTGGGTAGGCAGTGTCGAGTAGTTCTTGAAACTCACTCAACACAATGACTTTGCTCATAGAAGGGCTTGTGCTCATGGGTGTGCTTTCGGAAATGTTGGGTGACATTTTGAGTGACATTGGTGATGTATCCATTGGTGAGAATGGTAAATAAGATGAAGAAGTGTTAGGGTTTTTGAGGGTTTGGGAAAGTGGTGTGTTTTGGAAGGGATCCATCGATTTTCTTGATTATAAACCGAGACGATGTGACAAGTTTTTTCCTCTTTTTTAAATTTTCGGGAAGAAAATTAACTAGACTAGAAAGATTAGCAGTTTAAGATACATTTATACACTTGGCAAAGAATTTTGTTTTCAGATTTTAAGAGTTTGTATTGTATTTCAATACTTGTTCCTAAAATTTAAAGTTTTTTTAAAAGATAGACATCAAGATTAGACCATTATCAACAAAAAACATTAAAATATATTCAAAAAAATCAACGGCACACAGTAGGGAAAAATATAATTGAATTTTCAAAAATCAGTTACACACTGCATCCCAAAAAATATCAGTATCTGAGAATGTCACCAGTAGTGTTAGCAACATTTTGAACAACACAAGTATCATATTCTCTCAAGAACATTTACATTTCGGTAACAAATCAAGACACGTTTTATACATGATTTTATGAGTTCAATCTCCAGACCAATGTAACATTTTTCCATTGAGTCCTAGATTTAATCATAGACCACATACGAACCTTATGTCAAAAAATACAAGAATACTTATTTAGCATCCTCATAATTTCTTTTGATTAAGCACTTTGATACTCCTATAGTATAGAAACGATATCAATTTCCAAGGGCTTTGCCCAATTTTCACAATTGCCGAGAATTACAAAGGCTTTGCCTTATTTTGATACTCCATTTTTATGATATCTAATATCATCGTAGAGAACGGTATCACATTAAAATCATGTTCTTATTTGAAAACCACACAGGTATGAACAAAAATCAGACATAACAATTTACTAAAAATCAGATTCTGATATTACAAGGATAAATGTCACCCGAAATGTTAGAGACATTTCAGACGACATTCGCCCAACAGTGCCGAATTTAGAAAGTACAGAGACCAAGAGAGTTTTTCAAACTGGAAAATCTCTCATGATCTAAAGCTTTTGTAAAGATATCAGCTAGTTGATGTAGTGTATCAACATAATCAGTTTGGACTAGCTGTTTTTCAACCAAATCTCTCAAAAAATGATGTCTAATATCTATATGTTTTGTACGAGAGTGTTGAACTGAATTTTTTGAAATGTTAATGGCACTCATATTATCACAATACAAAACTAAGATGTTATTTGAAAAACCATTGTCGTCTAACATGTGTCTTAACCATATTAATTGAGAATAACAACTCCCGGTACTCGTATTGATTCGGTTGAGAGTGAGACACAGTTTTGTTTGCGACTATACCAAGAAACTAAATTATTGCCAAGGTAAAAACAGCCTCCACTTGTAATCTTTCTGTCCTCCTCATCATCAGCCCAATCTGAGTCACTATATCCTATCAAATTAGGATTAGTGTCTTTGGAATACCAAATTCCCAACTCACATGTGTCGGCAACATATCTGATAACACGTTTTATGGCATTTAAGTGGGAGATTTTGGGACAGGCTTGGAATCGAGCACACACATACACTAAACATTAGATCAGGACGAATAGCAGTGAGATACAAGAGACTACCTATCATTGAACGATACAGTGTTGGGTCGATATTTTCCCCAACATCATCTTTGCACATAGTCTGTGTTGATCCCATTGGAGTCCTCATATGTTTAGCATTCTCCAATCCAAACTTCTTGACCAAATTATTGGCATACTTATTGGAGATGAAGATTCCCTCCTCATTTTACTTTATTTGCAAGCCTAAGAAAAAGGTTAAATCCCTTATCATGCTCATCTCAAATGTTGAGGACATAGCTTAGACAAATGTCTTAAGATGGAACTGTGAAGTCGAACCAAAAACTATGTCATCTACATAGATTTGAGCAATGACCATATATACTTCGTGATGTTTTATAAACAAAGTACAATCAGCCATACCACGTTTGAAACCAAATTCAAGAAGAAATTGAGTTAAACGACCATACCATGCACGTGGAGCTTGTTTTAATCCATACAAGGCATTTTTCATCTTGTATACAAATTGTGGATGGTGGGGATCTTCGAATCCTTTAGGTTGTTCAACAAACACTTCCTTATCAATATATCCATTCAAGAAAACATCTTTTACATTCATTTGATGGAGAGTGATCTTCAAACAGCAAGTTATAGCAAGCAGCAATCTAATTGACTCAATTCTAGCAACTGGAGCGAAGGTTTCATAATAGTCAATCCCTTCAACTTGAGAGTATCATTGAGCAACTAGTCTAGCCTTATTTCTCACTCTGATTCAGTTAAATCCGATTTGTTTTTGAAGATCCATTTAGTTCCAATAACATTAGTATCATTGGGGCGAGGAACTAAATCCCAGACTTCATTTCTGGTGAACTGTTCTAATTCTTCTTGCATAGCTTGTATCCACCAACTATCCTTGAGTGTTTCATTGACATTCTTTGGTTTCAATGAAGATACATAACAAGAATGACTTACCTTATGATATACGATGGACATGCACGCATATTTCACCATATCTCGATAATTCAGTGGTTCCTTCCTTCTTGTTTTAACACCTTCGGACACATCTCCTATTACTTGTTCTGTAGGATAATTTCTTCTAATCCTGGATGAGGGATCCCTGCGTACCGGGTCATGAAGTTTAGCTTCTGATTCCTTATCTGAACTTGCAGTGTTCTCGGTTTCTGCTTCAGGTGTTGCTGTAGATGTCATGACATTTGGAGCAACATCTGAATTTCCTGAATTATGCGCATCATCCACTGTTATGATAACATCATCTACTGGTTTATTTCATGTAAGCTCAGCAGTATCATCAAATACAATGTTAACAGATTCTTGTATGGTTTTGGTTCGAAGATTATAAACTCGGTAAGCATGGCTATTTTGGGAATATCCTACAAAAAATCCCTTATCACTTTTAGAGTCAAATTTAGCTAGGTGATCTTTATCATTAAGAACATAACAAACACACCCAAACACATGAAAGTAACGCAAATTGAGTTTCTTTCCATTCAAAAGCTCATAGGATGTCATTTTAGTTCCAGGACTAAGATAGACTCTATTCGTGATGTGACTTGCAGTATTTAGAGCTTCTGCCCAAAAAGTTTTGACAATTTCTTAGAACTAAGCATGACTCTATCCATCTCTTGTAAAGTCCTATTTTTCCTCTCTGTTACACCATTTTACTGTGGGGTTTTGGGAGCAGAAAACTCATGAAAAATACCCCTTTTATCACAAAATGTAGAAAACTGACTATTCTCAAACTCTTTTTCATGGTCGGACCTAATCTGAAAAATAGAGGAATGATATAGATTTCTTATTCTAGAGTATAGTACCTTGAATATGCCAAACGTTTGAGACTTTTCCTTTAAAAGAATATCTAAGAATAACTGGAAAAGTCATCCACAATCACATATGAGTACCTCATGTCTCCTAGGTTGTGTACCTCGATTGGACCCATAAGATCCATGTGCAAAAACTGAAAACAGTGAGACGTACCTGAATGTTGTTCGTCATTTTGAAAAATATTGTGGAAGACACATGTTTGCTTACCTTCGAGACAATCTTCACAAACCACTGTTTTATCCTTAGGACTTAGTTTAGGGATGCCTATTACTTCCTCATAAGAAATTAATCTTTTAAGGTTGTGGTAATTGACGTGCCCTAATTTTTGATGCCACAAGGTCCTGTCACCGGTCCTAACAATATTGCATATCTCTTGTTCTCCAACAAGATAACAATTATCGCTCGTTCTTGTACCTGTCATTACACATTGGTTAGCTTCATTAGTAATTGTACAAACATACTTGTTAAACTTTACCTCTAGATCGTCATCACACAATTGACTTATACTGACTAGATTAGCTATCAAACCGTCAACGTGCAAGACATTTTTCAGTGCTGGAACTCCAGGAACACTTAAGGTTCCTCTTCCTATGATTTTACTTTTTCCTCCACCTCCGTATGTGACATTACCTCCACTTAGAATTTCGTAGTTCTTTAGACACTCTTTTGTCCCCATCATGTGTCGAGAAAATCCACTGTCGAAGTACCACGATCCTGAAATATTAGTCCTCAACGCAGTGATAGCTACATTGCATCTCACATTCATACTGGGAATCCAGACTTTCTTCACCTTTTCTGCTTACGGATTACGAAGAAAGGCGCTCGAGTCTTTATGCGGAATGTTGGACAACATTTTTTATGACATTCTGCTCCTGGACTTTAGCAATTTAAAGCAGTAAGGTTTTAAGTGGTCAGTCTTGTTACAGTGATGGCACACAAAATTCCTCTTTTTTACGAAGCCCAATTTCTCATTTTTGTCAACTAAGTTGGAGTATATTGCATTAATTGAGTTCTTGTAACCCAAACCTTCATGTTGTGGTTGACTAACACTCAAAATTTCTTCTAGTTTGAAAGTACCGGTGTTGAGCTTTCGGAAGGTTGCTTCGGCTAACTCCAACTTCGCACTAATCTTACCAAATTCAAGATCCTTTTTGGTAAGGGTAACCTCTAGTCGGGTTATTGTGTCTTTCAAACCTGCATTCTCAAGAGTTAAATTTTTTACCTTTGATTCAAGTTGTTTGGATTCAATAATTAAGTCCTTGCAAAGCTTTTGCAATTCTTTAATCATGTCGTCCTTTGAGTCGACTTGAGTCTCAGGGTCTGATTCACAATTATAAATAAAATCACTAAAGCAGTTAACATCTGAATAGTTAAAAAAATTATACCTGTCGGATGTTACTGGATCTGCAGAGGTCATCGCTGATGTTGCCAAAATGTTGTGACATTCGAGACAACACAGTTAGCGACATATTCATCATCTGACAGTGACTGTTCGAAAACAGTGGTCAACATAGCTTGTGACTCCATTTCTGGATCTTCTTCCTCTTCGCCTTCATCATCACTTAGAGAGACCCATAGACTCTTCCCAAGTTTTCTTAAGGTGTTTGCACACTCGTTGGCATAGTGGCCCCATCCCGAGTAAGCATGACATTGTATACTTTCAAGCTGCTTGGGATCAAACTTGGTACGGTCTGAGATGGTCCTCCTAAGTTGATTTCATTTTTGCGTTGTAGGAGGGGTTTTGGTGAATCTTGGATTGAAGCCTCGGCTTGAGTGCTCTTTAGGTTTAGAATTATTTTTATCATCGTTGAACCTCCTTAACATTGTATTGAATTTACGAGTAAGAAGGGCAACGTTTGCACCATCGCCGATTTCTTCAAGATTTTCATCCTCTTCATAGACTTGCATCTCTAAGGATTTTGCTTGAAGTGCAACATCTTTGCTTTTATACAATGTCCTTTGATTTTCCATATTTATCTCATATGTTTTGAGATTGCTCATTAAAGTATGGAGGTCCATTGTAGCAAGGTTGTAGGATTCTTCAATCGCACATATCTTAATATTGAACTTTTCAGGAAGAGAGCGGAGTGCCTTTTCCACAAGTTGATTGTTGGTCAGTGGAGACCCAAGTACTTGACATTCATTCGAAATGTCGATCAACTTTTCAAAGTAGATTTTAATATCCTCAGTCTCTTCTATCCTTAATCGTTCATATTTACTCATGAGTATGCGTAGCTTCGTTCGACGAACACTTATATTCACAATGGGTTTGTAGGGTATCCCAAGCATCCTTGGCAGTTGAGCAATTTTGGATAAGTTTGAACATATAAAGATCTATTCATCCAAAAATAACATTAAGAGCCTTTTCATTGAAGTCTGCATTATTGGTTTCTTCCACACTTCATTCGGCCTCAGGCTTAGGTAGAATATTGTCTTCCTCGTCCGGTGGGAGCATAGGGACTGTATATCCATTTGTAATTTATCTCCATGCCCACATCAATGTATTTGATATGAGAACGTAAGCGACTTTTCCAATAAGAATAATTTGATCCATCTAAAATAGGAAGTCTACCAATATTTAGATTAGCCGGATCCATAATTAAAGTAAAATGACCTTAGCACTTATTTTGTTAAGTGTCGGCTTTGATACCACTTTTTGGTCTCGAGGGTTATACTATGAATTAAATAAAATCAAATAGCAAAGTAAAACTGAACGTATGCAAAAACAGTGTCAAATGTCAGCTAAAATGTCGTATGACATAAGTTATGACATTTCGGAAAAATAGAATAAAACCTTTTGAAAGAGTTTAAAGTGCAGCGGAAATAAATAAAGAATACAAAAGTTTAATTTTCATAGGTTATATATTAATATAACACATGATGGTCAATGACCAAAGGTATTGTATATATATTCCTTCTCTTACAAGATTTACAAGATGTTACAAAAGGAATAAAAAAAATTTACCCTTATTTATATCTACGTTATAAGTTCTCTCAATTAAATATTTACTCTATTTATGTGTCATCTTCATTAATGATTAAATTCTACTAAAGGTGAAGTGGCGAAAAAAATATTCATTCCGTCCCAAAATACTTGTCGTTCTTACTAAAAATACTTGTTGTTTTATTTGACCAAGATAAAATTAAGTAATTTTTTCTCATTTTATTCTTGTATTAATTCACAACATTTAAGAGGTTCTCACAATTGCTTATGGAGCAGATATTTATTGAGGAGATATTACATGATGAATATTTTAGGAGGGTAAAATAGTCAAAATGATATCCTTATAAATGCTTTCTTAAGAGGCTTGTAGATGAAAATTGAGACCGAAGGTGTAATTAATTGTCCTTAAACTCTTAAAAATAAAAAATAATTTGAGATAACTATTTTTTATAATTTAAGACAAAGGAAGTAATAATATGCAAGTAGTTTCTGGTCGACACTTATTCTAAACTGGCCGTAGTAATAGTAAGTTAATATTTAGAATTCATAATTTGCTTACTAATTATGCGTTTTTAATTTTGTTTAATATTTAATAATACACTACCGCCAAGAGAGACCAAAGGTCGGTGGAGGAAAACAATAAATATATAAGTGTAATAAATCAAATCAGTTTTTCTTATTTTAGGGCAAGTTTGATGGCAGGGTCTAAAGGTAGTTTTTTTCAGGAGTTTGAGCAATAGTTTTAATTATAAGGTGAGGACCTTAATTTGAATTAATATTTAATGCTAATTAATTAGAAATAAATTAATAAATTCCTAAATTTTAAAAAAATATATTCGTTCAATGATTTAAATAAATAAAAAATTATAACTATTCCAAGCTTTCAACTCAACTCCCAAAATTTAAAAAATACTAAGAAATAATAAAATAAATCAAAATTAAAATCTAAAAATAAATCTTTGACCTTATAAATTATTAAAGCTTGAGCTTCAAATTTGAAAAATGAATTTTATGAATAAGTGATTTATTCAAGTGGGTGTTATTGAATTTTATTGGTGAGGAGTCTAACTCTAAATCTCAAATTTAAAGAAATTTTGGAGAAGATTTAAGGTGATTTTGTAAAAAAATCATATTTGAACCTGAAGTACAAGATGAACATTTTAGATTTGAGCTTGAAGTTGAAGATGAACATGGGAGAAAATAGAGGAAAACATAGTTTAAAATGTGGGAAAACGCACGAATAACTAAAATTTTAGCGCATAGACATCAGACCTTATTTTATATATTACCAATAATGTCACCTAACATATAATAGAAGGGACCCTTTTTTTTTATATGATAAGTAAGATATTGCAGTCACCAACGAGCAGTAAGTGCTGTGCAATTGTCTTAGTAACTTTTTTTTTAGCCCAAAGGACAACTTGTTTTTTTAATCTATGTATGTCTTAGGTCTTCCTTATTACATTATTAATTCAAAAAAGTTAGTACTAAAAGAAAACTTAATACAGTCAAGCGTAGCTACTTGTCCTTCAAAGCACCTCCTGTTCAAAAAAGTATACGGAAATTTCCCAATCAAATTCTTTTGCTGGTTCCCTATTTTTTGGCATACTTCTGTATTAAGGGGAATTCTCCATCATTAATAAAGCTAGTACCTTATCAAGCTCCCGTTCTTTCCACATGCTTTAATTAATATACAACAGTATTGGGCCCGAATCATGCCCCAAACAGATAATCATTGAGGCATGACCCATTTTACCCATAGAGACACAAAAGCATACCATAGCACCATGCTACTTAGCAATTACAAAATAGACAATTTGTTGATTCTTTGGCAGCTTCGCACAAAAAGGAACTATTAACCCATGCTTTTCCTCCTCTCAAAATGTGAGATATCCTCACATATTGCAGTCTGGGAAAGAAGGGTACATTTATACGACCCCTATAAACTTGACATCCCATTGGTAGTCTCCAGCTCATGCACAAACTTCAGATATCAGGGAATTGATATCTGACCCGTTAGTGATTAAGCCAAAATCTCATTCTCTTCCTATTTCCAACCTCGAAGCTAGTATACTTAGGCCAAGCTTTTTCAACTTGAGAAACATTTTTGGGCCAAACACATACTTATCAAGAAGTAGAAACGTTTTTAAAAAAAGCCCAAAAGTGTTTCTACAATGGAAGAGAAGGAGAAACACCAATTTGGTGCTTCTCCAAACATTTTATTAATTTTTAAAAAAACAAAATGTTGTTCGACTTTTTTCAATTTGGTTTAATTATTCACTTTTAAAAAAAAATCAACTGGGTTTAATTATTTACCGTGTTTTTTATAACTAGTTGATATGTTAATTTTTATAGACTTATTTCAACTGGGTTTAATTATTCACACTTTTTTTTTATTCAATTGGGTTTAATTATTTACTGGATTTTTGATAATTAGTTGATATGTTATCTGTTTGTTTTTTTCAAAATTTTGTTTATAGACTTAATTCAACTGAGTTTAATTATTCACTGGGTTTTCATAATATTTTTATATTCTAGTTTATTAGTTGTGTAATGATGTATATATTCAATTTTTGGACACATTGAGTCATTGACTATCATATTGTCGTTACATTTCTTATGTACAATATAATATTATTTTTTTAACTAATAAACTAATTAGTTAAGAGTATTCTCAAGTACCTCAGGCGTACTAAAGATTACTTCTTAGTCTATGGTGGAGTTGATGAGCTGGTTGCCACTGGGTATACCGATGCTAGTTTCCAGACAGATGTTGATGATTTCAAATCTCAGTCTGGTTACACTTTCATTTTCAACGGAGGAGCAGTGAGTTGGAAGAGTTCCAAACAGTCTACTACTACTGCAGACTCGACTACTGAAGCAGAGTACATTGCTAGATCGGAAGCTGCTAAAGAAGTTGTCGCGATTTCTGAGTTCCTAAAGGAACTAAGGGTTGTTCCAAATGCTAGTTGTCCAAGAACCATTTATTGTGACAACACTAGTGCCATTGCACAAGCAAATAAACCAAGATCAACAAACAAAAACAAGCATGTACCAAGAAAATACCACATCCTGAGAGAGATGGTGGAAGCTGAAGATATCAAGATAGATTATATTGCCACATGCAATAATCTAGCAGACCCGTTTACTAAACAATTAAGTTTAGTGAAGCATAATGGTCATTTTGAGAACATGGGTATTAGATATGTTGGTAATTGATTCTAGGCCAAGTGGGAGATTGAAAATATATGTATGTCCTAGAGACAATCTGTATTAGGACACAATGTACTTTATACACATTCATATTTATATTAATGATAATTAATATTATGACATTTGCATTTGTTGAATTATTAGTTGATTGTTTATAATATTCTATAAATGTATCCCTAGAGTTTACGTGTTTATTAATGATGTGAGAATTAATGTTATAACGTAACTCTTAAATTACCTCGACTAATGATCATCGAAATTGAGATATCGATGATATACGATATGTCGACATGTGGTATGCATCATATCCTTAGGGGATGTAGTATGTCTCACTTGCTACGAGCTATGGCAACTCATGATGGACACATGAATACTTGTTGAAGTATTGGTATGCCCTGCTGATGTACTGTTTTGTTATATGTCTATAATGTCATCGGCGTGTGGGAGATAAAAATCCTTAGAATTGAGGTCAATATCATCTTGTTTACGGAGTAATGTACTTTGATCTTGTCCTAAGCTCAAATGTCTTATAGGTTGAGACGCGGCTTGTTTTGGATGCATTACGAAGTAGATTAAAAGTGGTATGTAAGCCAAGAAAGGATTAATTCCTTGAATTTATATTCGAGTGAACACTCAGTTATTCATATGGTCTTAGGTTGACTAAGTTATTGGCGATCGTTGGGCGTATACGTGACATGGTCCTGTTGTCAACTAATATAGATGAGTCATAATAATCAAGTCATTTGGATAGACACTTGACATATCCTAAACTTGATTGAGTGTGTCATGAATGAAATAATTTTATCTTCTCACATATAGGTTCAATTCACATATTTTGTATAGCTAAACATTACATATTGGGTTCGTCTTCTGGCGCAGTCTAGGAGTTCCGTGAAGATCCTAATGTAAATAGTGACGATATGTAAAGGCCTGAAGGGTAACGCTAAGTCAAGTGTTCTGTCGAGCCCTCATGATAGTGTAGTTGATAAAAAGGCTCCTCATGAAAGTTCCAAGGGTACTGATGGCCTTGATGGTAAGAATTATGCACCCGTAAATGATGTTGTGGATGAGAATAAGGGAATGAACCCTCCTGTAATGAGCCTTGTGAAAAAGAAAAGGAGAAGGAGGAGGAAAATGGTGTCAAAGTAAATATGTGGAGGGGATACTCTACCCCCTTGATCTAGTAAGTAACATGCGTCCGGCTAAAAGACGTTAAAGACAACGCTACTTGGGAGACAACCCAATGGTTTTAATTATGTTATTTAAATTTTGTTTTAGTCTGTTTTATTTTTAACAGTCTCACGATCTGGTATGTTAGTGTTTTTGGGTGAGATAAGCGAGAATCGACTCAGAGGATAAAAGAGGCGAAAAATCTGGCGAGAAAATTGGCGTGTAGTGGCGCTAAAATGCGAGAACCACGTGAAACTTCAAAGAGCCAGATATCGTGCAATTTCCAAAAAAATTCCTCCCAGACCTCCGTTATGACCGCTGTGTTGTGTCAGTAAGTTGTCCCTTTATTTTTAGTCTTCTCACATTGGGGACAATGTGTCGATTAAGTTTGGAGGGGTGTCTTATTTTATTTTATTGTTCTGTTTTTTAGTCTTTTGATTGTCTTTGTGTTGTTTTTTGTGTATTTTAGTCAGATTATTTTATGAATCATGTATGTTGTAGTTGCTAAAGATATTGAGTGGATAAAGTGGGATAATGTAATGGAATTAAAAGAAACAATCTGTGTACTTAAGCTAGATATGCCAAAAATTCATGACATCTAATTATTTTGGATATTTGTACTTAGCCTATGTGTGTCAGTTATGGAACGAAAGGTTTAAAAATGTCTAAAAAATTTGTGTGCTTGTTATTTGAGGCGAAATAGTTAAGATGTACATGTTTAGAGAGATGATTCAGACATTTCTTTGATAGCCCTTCTGAACATTCACACATAAATTGTATCACTAGTCAGCCCCGTTGAGCCTAAATAAGATATTTCTTTGACACTCTATGATTCATTTGTTGTGCCATAAGTGATAATTGAAAACTCTTGGAATTAAAAGTGTTGAAAAAGAATAAAAAAGAGAGTGAAAATTGATGCACCCCAATAAAAAATATGCAAAAATCTATGTTTGGGGGTGCTTGTTATTTATAATGTATCTCATTCTCTCAAAAGAAAAGATGGAAGAAAATAGGTATGAGATTGAAAGAAAGTCAAAAAGAAGGAAAAAAGGAGTTGAATGAAAAATGTTTATGGTACGTAATGTGAGCCTCTAAATGCCTACTTTTACCTACCTCAGCCTAAGCCTACATTACAACCCTTGATAGTCCTGATGATATTTAATATGTATATCTATGATTAGTGGAGAATAACAAGTAAACATGTCTATAGCGTCTGGGAAAGATGAAATGAAATTGACATGCATATGTTATGTGTTTATATTTCCAGTAATTGTGATCTAAGTGAACTTGCGAAATATCTAACTTGAAATTCTAGATTGGTAATTATTCATGCTATGTATGTTCTAACATATTATCCCAACTTTCATCCATAATTTTGAAGAAGCATTGCTATATTTGATCTATTTTATAGTCTTTATTTTTATTTTTGTGTTTGTTTAGTGTTTTACTCGAGGGCGAGTAAAGTGTAAGTTTGGGTGTTTGTTAAGTGTATTTTGTATACACTTTTGAGTCCTTTTTAGTTAGTATTTTACTCTTTTATTTCGCGTTTAGTATAATGTTAGGTGTGTTTTTCTTTCATTTTGTGTCACAACGATCATAAAGGAGGAAGTACATAATTGAGGATGAAATGAGCTTAATTGAGATGGAATTGCACACTAAAAAGGCCAAGAAATGAAGCCTAAGAAGTCCCGGGAAGCATAGAAGAAATCTGACGAAGTCCGGACGAAAAAAGGACACAAAACCAAAAATCTGCACATTCACGTCGTCGTGGCCTTGCGTGCTCGATTTCGTTGCGATACTTTGGTAGTGGCGCTGACTATGAACCACGGCAGCGACGCGGAAAATCTGATTTTTGGGCTGAAATTGACACATTTTCAGGGTCCGAAAGGACAACTTTTCTCAACTATAAAATCCCTAAACCCTGCTCATTATGTCATACCTTATATCATATTACAAATCATTCTTTGGGAGGCAAGAAGGAGACAAGACAATTGGAGACTCTTATTCAAGTTCTTTTTATTTCCCTTATTTTATTTCAGTTTATGTTGGATTATAAATTAGTTCTTGACATGACAATGTTTAGGAGCTAATTACTTTAGTAGGGTTTCCATAGAATCTTCTTGAAACTCTTTCATATAGTTAATGCATTGATTATTGATTTCTTCTTCATCATATTAAGATCTATTCAATATTGTTATGATTGCTTGATAATTAACTAGCTATTAATTGTCATCACTTATATGATTTCGAATCAAAAGTCTGAAATGTGAGATTTGAATATGTTGTAATTGTCTAGACATAGGTTAAAATCGTGGACGAAAGTACCCTGATACTTGTGTGATATTTAAGGTTATTGTTCTTAATGCTCCTGTGTGGTAAAACTTATCATAGAAATATAGAACGTTTCTGCACAAGGTTGAGCTCTTGTATGTCCTAACCGGAATATAATGACAGATTAGTTAACCTGCTAGCTTAATACGAAGAAGAATCATTAGCATTGCATTAACGCGTGAAAAATGTATAATTGAGGAGATTGGAAGTCTTATTTCCTTCATAACTGTTATAAACCCAAAGTATTATAATCTTTAGTTTATTTTCTGCACTTAGTCATAATTCTTAGTTATAATTCTCAAACTAAATAACGTCAACCAAATAGATACCATATAATAGATAATCGGTACTCAATAAACCAGTCTCTGTGGACGATAAAATCGATCTTACAAATATTTATTACTTGAACGATATGTACACTTGCGTAAGCACTTAGAAATATCGCAACACGTGGCAGCCACGTCACCGACGACCAGTCACTGTCGCGGCCATGCCGCCAGTCGACGGTGATCTTCATATTTCGGCTGATTTCGATAGAATCGAAAGTTGGGAGTGATATGGTTAGGATTGTCGTGTCCTTGCCGTCATTTCTACACCGCAAAGTGGCTCGATTGACCCCAATCAGGCAACCGACGACCAACACCCAAATCGCCGAAACCCTAGGCGCATCTTTTGAAATTTCGGCCACCGGAGTTACGGTCGTCGATCGTGGTTGGTATATGTAGATTCAGCATCCTCTTGCCGATATTTTGATACCACTCACCTCGCTCAATTATGCATCGTTCTTTAGATCCACAAAATCGGATTTTCTGATCGATCTTTTGCATTTTCCGGCCACCTATGTGATAGTCGACGGCTGGGAGTAGTACCATTGTGTTCGCCTCAACGTCCTCTACAACATACACTCAATCACGATCTACAATAGTTACATATTTGATTTTCCGGCGGGTCATTGGCGGCGTTGATGGCGGCGCCGGCAACGGCGACTAGACAACCTCCCGTTGAGGTTGTCCAGTCCCTCTCATCTGATTTTGGGAGAATCTCCATTTTTTCACCGGTGATATGGCTGTCACGTGACTGCCAGGTGTCCAATCCGTTAATATAGATAAATTTGATAAATTTTAGTAAACGGAGGGTATATATCATCTACGTATATGCTTTTAACAAAGTTTTAGGTATATTTGACACTTTTCCATTCAATGAAACAGGTAGACACCGAGGTATAACGACCACTAATTTCGTTGGAATCTCCGCCCGGAGCTACCACAACACAACTATGGACAACTCAAATTCATCCTCCTCCGTCGATCCAAACAGCGGATTCAGTTCAAAAACAAAAACTTTCTCGAGTCTCCGACCACCTCTCCAACTTCCTCTAGAAGCTTCTCCTCTTTCCGCCGCTTCTTACGCACTCTCTCTCCAACAAAGCACTGAATCCACAGCCGCCTTTATCAACTCATCCACCGGCCACGTCATCTCCTATTCTGATTTCCACCAACGTGTTACTTCCCTATCTTCTTCACTTCAACACACATTTCACCTCTCCAAAAACGATGTCGCATTTGTCCTCTCTCCGAATTCAACTCACATTCCGATTCTCTACTTCTCTCTTCTGTCTCTCAGTGTGGTTATCTCTCCTGCGAATCCTTTAAGTACAGAATCTGAGCTTTTAAAGCAAATTAAGTTAACGAAACCTGTAATCGCGTTTGCTACTTCGAGAAACTTCCAGAAGCTTCCGAAATTGAAATATCCAACTGTTTTAATTGATTCGCCGGAGTTCGAATGGATGATGATGAATACGGAAATGAAATTCGAACATGTGGAAGTGAAACAATCGGATATAGCGGCGATTATGTATTCGTCGGGGACTACAGGGGAGGTAATGTTAGAAAATTATTGTTTAAATATAATATTACTTCCTCCGTCCCAATTGAAGCCTCTTAGTTTGACTGCATATAAAGTTTTGAGGAATATAAAACAGATTTTGAATCTTGTGGTAGTAAGTTAAAAAGATGTATAATGTACTAAAATATAAACTTGTCACGTATGATGTTTAAATTGTCAAATTACTAGATATATAAAGAGGCACTTAAATTGGTACGGAGGGAGTAGTTATGTTTTAAATTTATAAGTTAGATGAAAGGATGTGTTAGATTTTTAATAGAATTTCTTCATTATTTGCTTAGTGCAGAAATTTATAGGCTTCTTTATTCCACTAAAGTTATTTGTGTACAATTCCACGGCAATCTAGCAGAGTAGAGGGAGAAAATATCGTTTTTAGGAAAGCTTTTCGTACATGTTTCAAGCCTCCAATCCCGTGTGTTTATTATTATTCATATTTTCCAATAGGTAAAGGGAGTGAAGGTGAGTCACCGGAATTTCATAGCGAGTATTGCGAATTATCATGCTCAGAAACCGGTGAGGGATTCGCCAGTGGTGATGTTGTATACGGTGCCTTTATTTCATGTGTTTGGTTTTCACTACGTGTTGAAATCGGTTGCTTTGATGGAGACTGTAGTGGTGATGGAGAGATTTGATTTGAAGAAAATGTTGAAGGTGGTGGAGGATTTTAAGGTGACTCAATTAGTGGTGGCTCCGCCGGTGGTGGCGGCAATGGCTAAAGGAAATGTTACTCATGGCTATGATTTGAGTTCATTGGAAGCGGTTGGCAGTGGTGGCGCGCCACTTGTGAAAGACGTTATGCAAGCATTTGCAGACAAGTTTCCAAACACCATGTTATTTCAGGTAAGGAGCCTTTTGGATATAGAAATTTTTCCTTCTTTTCAATAATTGTTTGGATTGATTTTTTAGTTAGTTTCCGACTCATTTTTCATTCACAAAGCGTAAACCTTTTCCTATAGAAATGCATGTCCAAACACTAACTCAACCATTTTCAACTTTAAATTCAAGGACTCCCCCCCCCCCAAATTCAACCAAGTCTTATGTCCAATCGCCTACTAAGTAAACCCGTCAAGTTGGAGACTTGTATGTCTAGAAAAGACTCTACTTTGATTTCAAAGATGAATTATTTAGTATTGAAATGAAATGATAATGAGTAGGCACAAATGATACAGAGATTCATAAGTGTAGCACTGATGATTCATATGTGAACCTTAACTAGTGTAGCATTGAGGTGTAGTTAATATATATTTGTTAATAGCCGAAAAACTTGTGGGAGTTAGTGATCACGATTCGAAACTTTTGTGGATAATGAACTCGTTCTTTTATCCTTCTTCACTTAAACATCAAGTTTTTTTGTCCACAGCAGAGCTCGAACTATCCACATATCACGAACCGTGTAGTTAACTGCTATACTGAAGCCTGGAGCGGACTACTCGATATTTAATTGATTGATGTAAACCAGTTTCTGGCTAAGCCAAGGAACTGTTTTTTCTAGAATGTAACTGAGCTTAAGTTTTGAATTTGAGGGTTATGGTCTAACTGAGACGAGCGGGGCAGCATTTCGAGCTGTGACTACTGAAGAAATGCTTCATCGGGGTTCAGTGGGAAGGCTACTGGCAAATGCTGAAGCAAAAATTGTAGATCCGGAAACTGGGAATGCTCTGCCTCCTGGTGAGCAAGGAGAGCTCTGGATTAAAGGTCCAACCATTATGCAAGGTAACTTCAATTATAAGAACTGAACCCTGTTTAGCATAAATCTCGCTTCAATTATTTGGGAAAATGCTCTTATATACGAGGTTGGTCTAAAATAGTCTTTTAGATGTGCACCTGAGTAATTTTGGTCCTTATATTTAAAACGCAAGGCGATAGTAATCTTTGGTAGAATTAGCTCGTGAGAAACACGTGAGTTGTTTAAATAACTGAAGAGATAATAGGGCAAACTTCTCGCGTTCACTTCCCTAGTTTGTACCTCAAGAAAATCCTATTCAAGCCAATTGAACCTACCATAAGCTTCTTTCTACCCTCAATTATATGAATTAGCGAATGAATAAACATTAATGCCTCCTTCGAACCTCAATAGCATTGGTTTCTGTCAAAATGCTTAAGTTAGGATTTATTCAAGGTACGAAACTGGAAAAATTGATCGGGATTATTCAATGCTGATGGTTTCTTCAGTTTAAATGGCTCATGTGCTTTTCATGAGGCAATTCCGTCAGAGATTACTACCATCATATGTTAGAGATATAACAGAGATCAAACGTGCTCAACTTTGGTAAACATACCAGATTAAAGCTGCTCAATTGTATATTTAAACAACTATTTTAAACTTAACCCCAAACATAACACACTCTTTGTAATGTTTCTTTAGCTTTCGACTAAACAACCAAATAATGTCGTGATATTTTCTGTAGGTTACGTGGGTGATTCAAAGGCAACCTATGAAACTCTAGTGCCAGGTGGGTGGTTGAGGACTGGTGATCTTTGTTATATTGATCACCAAGGTTACCTTTTTGTTGTAGATAGGCTGAAGGAGCTAATCAAATATAAAGGATACCAGGTTCCATTGCTAGCTTCTTTTGTAACCGTCAAGTTCTTAGGCATCTTATATTGAAAAATCCCTAGTTATTCATTCTTGATTTTCAGGTTGCTCCTGCTGAACTAGAACAACTTCTTCAGTCTCACCTAGAAATAGTGGATGCTGCTGTTATACCGTAAGTTGCATTTCTGCTTTCTTGTTGCTTGCAAAATTAACAAATGAGACAAACCCCAACTAAGACATTAAAGCAGCATCGAAACCAGGAATTTCCCTAAGGGGGTATTCAAGATTTAATGCACGTGTATAAAATGTAAATTTTGACCTTTATAAATTTCCGGCAAAAGATGTTCAATTGATCATCATTTAGTCTATGTGGCTCAGCCACTGCATAAAAGTGGTCTACCATTTGAAAAGATAACAAGTTGAATGTTTTATACTGTTAGAAATGAATGCTGATGAATCTTTCAAACAAATTTGGCAGATATCCTGATGAAGAAGCTGGTCAATTGCCCATGGCGTTTGTTGTGAGACGTCCCCAAAGCGCTCTTAACAAAGAACAAGTGATTGATTTTATATCAAAACAGGTGCTTTCTTTGACTATTTGCTTCAAGCTATTTCTCTTACATATGTTTCTCGTTCTTTCATAAGAAATTCGGAAAGTTGACTACCATTTTAGCTCAGACATCTCATATAAGTAAAAATGCATGGGATAAAGGCACAATTGTCTTCGATTCTTTATCCGATTAAGAAATGTTTGGTGTGCTAGTCCACAACTGTCAATATCTGACATAATTGTCCATAAATTTTGTTTCAGGTTGCTCCATATAAGAAGATAAGGCGTGTGGCATTTGTTAGCTCCATACCCAAAAATCCATCTGGGAAGATACTGAGAAAAGAATTGAAAATGATTCATTTACCAGGATCTAAGTTGTAAACTGTAATCAAGGTCCTTTCAAGTGTTTTTGCTTGTACATTATTTCAATGCTGCAGTGCAGGATTGTCCAAATCAAATATGATTTATGGACAGCAAGTTGGCAAAAGAACATTAAATGGTAATCGATGGTCCTACTTTCATGCAAGAAAAGGTTTTAATGTAGCAACCACAGAGCTCATTGCACTCGCAAAAGGAATGTAAATAGCCAACTTCAGCTAAGTCAATTCCTTGTATACCAGTGTAAAGTATCCTGATCATTTATGCCTTAACCCAACATTAGAAGACTGAAAATTGTCTTTTCTAGAATAAATCTACTGGGAGCCATTTGTGGACATAAATGGAACAAAAAATTTGTCATATTTACTCAAAAAGCTCAAGTGTATTTGTCTCATATGTTGAATCTCTAACACTAGCAAAATCAAATCTGTGTTTCTCTCTACCAACCTGCACGAGCAAATAAACCGCATGTTAGCACTCAGAGCATAATAGATGTCAGGACAGGGCGATGAGAGGGTTTACAATTGAGCAAGTAGTCCCAGTCTCGCAGAAAATATTTACAAATTCTTTACCTTCGCTAGGTACATAGGATCACAAGATCCATTGAAGTCAGCTTTTTGGACATTCTGCAAAGTAAAGAAAATACAGCGTCTACATGTACTTACATGCAATTTCAAAAGTACCAATCAACAAGCATTTCGCTTTCCTGGTTTTAATTAAAAAGAAATATACATATGACCTTTAATGCAGCTTCCACATGTACTTGTATGGCCATGACAAGAACAATAATCAGCACACACTTCATTTTGTTGGTAAGGAAAAGAAAAAATCATCCCTCTTATCTACTATTTCTCCAATTCCCTATGTGGGTAGGATTGGTGTGAAACCTATGGTTGAGGGAATATGTTACAAGAGGATAACGGAAAGCACAATTGAAGTAATGTAGGGAAGGGTAAGGCATGCCACAACATCACCTTCTCTTTCATGCCATGCAGCTAGGATTAAGGCAAATACCTACGGGTCTAATAAAACTCCAAACAGATTCGTAATTCGCGCATCATTGGTAGTGGGAGTTTTTCCCCCCCTCAAAATCCATTAGGACTTTAGGGGTAGAGAGGAGGTTTAAGTCCAACCAGCTAAAGAATGACTAGCTAAAAGTAAAACCATAGGCATGCTTGTTATAGCATTAACAAATGAATATTTTCAAATCAATATTCAGAGAAAATTAAAGTTCTTAAGAGACAAAAGAAGGATTTTTTTTTTATTATGTAGACACAAACAGAATTCCAGGAATCTAACCATACCATCCTTCTGATTCATAGATGCATATATCTCACCATCTTCAATCTACAACCAAATGTGAAGCATCATGTTTCCAAGATGCAACAATGAAGCACAACCCAGATGCAGAGTGTTAAAAGAGGAAAGGAAACCTCCACCTACCATTTGAAGCACGTGCATTTCTGCCTCTTTAGCGTTTTTTAGTTGGACAGTTTTAGCAATATCTTGAAGGGAAAGAGTGTGTCTGAGTTAGCCGTTGAATATTGCATTTATACATAGAAGACACCACTTGCTTCACTAATCCAAGATTATTGTCCTGAAAAGAAAGAAATGGTGATTGTACTTGAGTTGAGATCCTTTAGTGATGATAGACTCGCATGCAGAGTCTGTGAACCTGCAACCATGCTTTCATTTTAATCCTTGAAGACAGAAGTGTGCCACCTTTGACAGAAACTTACACTTTCAAACTTCTTCGTGTTTTCTTGAACAAATGTTTCGAACTCAGAGATTTTTCCGTTGCCATAACTATTTGCCAGGCATGATGATATGATGGAAACAGCCTATGAATTTTTTTGGGGTGAGGGGAGGTCACGACATTTAAAGTTGAAGTTAGAAGCTCAAAATGATCTTAACAAGGAAAATATAGTTAGATAAAATGCAAACAGAAACCTGTCAGCTTGAGTGATATGATACACACATTTATAAGGAAATAAGTTTTTCATTGATATTAAAATTGTGAGCTACACAATGGATGTACGAGAATAGTATACAACTACTACTAGTGCTTTGAAAGGATAAACTAAAAATGGTTACAATACAACAGGCTTGAAGCCTAACAAGAGTTGTGACAACCACAACAAGTTTGATGATCTTGGTCTTCGTTCTTGAATGCGTCTTTGAGTCTTGGATCTTGAGATCTTCGTTGGACTTGCATCAAGCCCCTTGATCTTTATAACCTGAAACCAAAAGACACTAGATCTGGTAGCGTTATAGTGGCGCTGCTGAGTCGAGTGATATCCACTTTGTCCTTAAGACATTATTGCCCCGTATATATCCTTTTACTATGTGGGCAACTGTCTCCCAAGATAAACAACAACTAAACAAATGAGCAAAGAAAACTCAAGTGTTTCTCAAGAAGAATATTTGAGTGTGTGAAAGTATTCTAGAGAGGAATAAGTTCAGAAAAATCTGAACTAAACAAGAGTGAAGTGTATTCTACAATTAAGCCAAGGGCCTCAATTTATAGTGTGTGTAAGATGACATCTCATCTGGCCAACTAATGGCAATCAATGGCCATGTAATGGCACTTATTGAGAGGTGTTATTCAGCCAAATAATGGTTGAATACATGTGCGGTCGTGGGAATCAACGCCCAAACCGGCCAGTGAGAAACTCTTGACGCGTCGAACATACGCCGCCGAAGTGTCGCGGCCACTGCACGAGGCGCCACAGCGCTTGACTTCCGGTGACAAACTGCCACTAAGGCGCCGCGGCGCTGGATGGAGGCGCCGTGGCGCTCCGGAGCCGAGGCTCCGATGATGTTGTGTCGCGGCCCTTCACGGCTCTGCGGCGATTTGCAACTCGTTTCATCTTTTACACATCGTACATTTCTTCCTTCATTTACCAGCGTGGAACACATGTGATTTAACCAACGACCGTCCATCATTTCATGTCTCAAACGTTTACTCATGTACCAATATCTCTTTCACTAATGAAATTTACGATACTTGGCACTACGTGTGCACGTGTGTGGAAACGACGTTTCCGACGTGTGAGGCCTCAATTGTTCGAGTCATAAATAATGGGTTAAACTTAATTCAAGTAAATTTCCAACAAAAATTGCACTAGGTTTTCATCAGAAGAAGAACAATTTATCAGTCGTTACGTAGTTGAGTTGATATAGAGAAGAAAGAAAGTCTATTAGAGAATCATTGTCGTTAACAGTCTTTAGTCTACACCAGAGTACCAGAGTACCAGAGTACCAGGTAATACAACCAGTGCTATTTCAGGCTATCTGTGGGAGTTATTTTGCCTTCAAAGCACTCTATTTGAGATACATTACATGCCACCGCCCTTTACTATGGAATGAGAGAAACCAATGGTGCTTGAAGGCAAAAGCACCTCATATTTACATCCTAAAATACAAATGTTTGTATTAGCTATCGTTTGGTGGACTGAATACTGTCGACGACATTTATTCTTTGCTAGACTTTCTTTCTTTTTGCATCAAGAACCAACTAAGTAACAACCAATTTATTTTCTGCACTTTGTGCAATTTTGATATCTAAATCTTATCATCTTATATGAAAAAAGAAGAAGATAGAATACGAAATATCCTTTGTCTAATCTATGAAGTAATATATGCTCGTAATTTATTGTTTTTAGAAGGTAAAGTAATAGCACAAAGGATCTTACGTATTCTTTAGAAAAACTCAATTTCTTCTAAAGTGACTGTTCTTGGTGCAAAATCATATATGCAAGAACTGATAGGATTTTTACATTCAGTTTTATACCCCAATTCAATTACCACACAGTTCCCATATAATGGCTTATAAGGTCCGTAGCACATATCAAACAAAACAAACCATCCTTGAGCTCTTAACAAAAAGTGACGCTGCGTGCGGTGCACAACTAGAGAAGATACAAGGATAATATCTTATCTAGAAAATAAGCAAAGTATTTGGAAATGCACGTATACATCAATACACTACAGTGAAAAGAGATCGAATAAACCTTGCATGCTGCCTAGAGGTATGTCACTATTACATATCAGCCATGTGTACAGTAATACACAACTTTCACCAGTAAACGTAGGTTGAAGATGGTGAGAGAACAAACCTGTCCAAGATGAATGAGTGAAACCAGAATGTATTTCTTTTATGCTTCGACTGCTATAGCATTTAAAGTGGACATAGGTGTAGGGATTTGTTGGATGTAAAACACATAAGTAAGGCACAGCGGAAGTTTAAAATTTTGTTTACTTACTTGCTCCAACAAAGATCGTCTGGTATGATTATGCGATAATTCAAATCTGCAAAAACATGAAAACTTACAGTTTATGCTTTTAATGCAGTCTCTACTAAAAGGTGCGCACGCGATTGTCAATCCGGGTGCAAGCCTTGCTTCAGTATATTCCTTTGCCCAAGAAAGCTAGGAAATCTTGGCAGAGGTTTGAGAGAATTTATTTCCTGAACTCTAAGTTCAGAAAGTGGAAAAATGAGTTCTATTGAAATTATGGGTTAAGTGCCAAATATGTAGTGAGGAAACCCTAAACCTAATCAGATTTGGATCAGGCTTCAAAACCTGACCCAAATCCAAATTGCAGTGGGCGATCGGCCCGGGCCCATGTTATCTTGATTCCTTTATTTATTTTACGCGTTTTATTTCTAATTAAATCCAAGACTTAATTTTAACTTAATTAATTAATTTTCATCAAATGAAAATTATCCCATAATTTATTATAAAATAAAATATCTTGATTCAAAATCCGATATTTTACATTCTCTCAATATACTCTTAGGCCAGAAAGACAATCGACTTAGTGTGACCGCTTTAGGGCGCCACACACTCGACTGACAAATCAAGGTTCACACGGAACTCTGAGGCGTAGCGGTGACGGACCCGATATGTGAAAGACGTTTACAAGACTCAGTAAACAAACTCTATGTGAGATGATAAATTCCTTTCATTAGCGACACACTCGATCGAGCTTAAGATTTGCCAAGTGTACATCAAAATGGCTTGATCACTTTATCTCATCAATATTAGTCGACTAGACCGTATCCTAGATATGTCTCTTGCGTTGCCAATGACTTGGTCGCTAACATCTACGAGAAGTGAGTGTTCTCTCGAAATTCAATCGAGGAATGAATCTATTCTTGGCTCAACCACGCGCAATCTACTTGTAATGCACCCAATACAAGCCGTCTCAACCTATAAGACATTTGAGCTTAGGGCGGGATCAAAGTGCATTACTCAACAAGGTGATATTGACCTCAGTCTAGGACCTCTATCTCCAGCGTCGATAATACTCTAGACATGTATAACAAATAGTTTATCGGCAGGTATGCCAATACTCATCAAGAGTATCCATGTGTCCATCACTAGCAACTATTGCTTGCGATGAAGTGAGATATACTACATTCTCTAAGAATGTGATGCGGACAGCGTATGGACTTATAACATATCATTGATATCTCATTCTCGATGATCATTAGTCTAGGCTATTTTAAGAACTACACTCTATCATTAATATCTCACACTATTAATGACAATGTAAGTTCAAGGGATGCACATTAATGAATAATATAAACAATCAAATAATAATTCAATAATTGCAAATGCCAAGTATATATTAATCTTATTAATAATATGAATGTGTTCAATACATGTGCTCACTAAAATGATTGTTTCTAGGACATATATACTTTCAATCTCCCACTTGGCCTAGAGCCGATCACGATGTATCTAATGCCCATATTTTGAAATGACCATTATGCTTGACCAAGCTTAATGGTTTAGTAAATGGGTCTGCTAGATTATTTTCGGTGGGAATATAGTCTATCTTTATTTCTTCTGTCTCCACCATCTCCCTGAGAATGTGGTATTTCCTTGGTACATGCTTGTTTCTATTCGTTGATCTTGGTTCCTTAGCTTGAGCAATCGCACCAGTGTTGTCACAATAAATCGTTATTGGACAACTGGTACTTGGAACAACCTCTAATTCCTTTAAGAACTCGGATATCGCGACAACTTTTTTACCAGCTTCCGATCCAGCTATGTACTCGGCTTCTGTTGTCGAATCGGCAGTTGTAGCTTGCTTGGAACTCTTCCAACTAACTACTCCACCATTTAAAATGAAGGCATAACCAGACTGAGATTTGAAGTCATCAAGATCCGCAAAGCTAGCATCAGTGTACCCAGTAGCTACTAGCTCTTCTTGTCCGCCATAGACTAAGAAGTATTCTTTAGTTCGTCTAAGATACTTAAGAATACTCTTGACTGCTTTCCAGTGTTCCTCCCCAGGATTCTGCTGGAATTTGCAAGTCATGCTAAGTGCATAGGCCACATCTGGCCTTGTACAGGTCATGGCATACATGATTGATCCTATAGCTGAAGCATATGAGATTCTCTTCATGCGCTCAAGTTCTGCAACTGTGGAAGGACAATCCTTCCTTGACAACTTGATGCCTTGACCCATAGGAAGATTCCCTTTCTTGGAATTTTCCATAGAGAAACGTTTTAGCATTTTGTCTATGTATACGGACTGTGACAGCCCCAACAATCTATTAGGTCTATCTCTGTAGATTCTAATTCCAAGAATGTAGCAGGCTTCACCCAAGTCCTTCATCATGAAGGTTCTGGATAACCATTCTTTGACTGATTGCATGAGAGTTTTATTGTCTCCCATTATCAATATGTCATCTACATATATAACAATGAAGACAATGCTCTCATTTGTGCGTTTACTATAAACGCACGGATCTTCCTTGCTTCTAACAAAGTCAAACGATTTGATTGCTTTGTCAAAACAAATGTTCCAACTCCTTGAGGCTTGCTTAAGTCCATAAATGGACTTTTGTAGTTTGCTTTGGGTTGAGTCTTAGATGTAAAACCCTCGATCAGTATCATATACACCTCCTCAATTAGATTACCGTTGAGGAAGGCGGTTTTAACATCCATTTGCCAAATATGATAATCATAGTATGCGGTATAGCAAGCAAAATCCGAATGGACTTAATCTTTGCAACGGTAAATGTTTCATCATAATCGACCCCAGGCCGTTGATTATAACCTTTAGCCACCAATCTTGCTTTATAAGTCTGTATTTTGCCATATGCATCAATCTTCTTCTTGAAGACCCATTTGCATCCTATGGGTCTAACCCCTGTTGGCAAGTCAACCAAGTTCCATACTTGGTTTATGTACATAGACTCCATTTCGGATTTCATGGCTTTGCCATCTCGTGAATCAATGTCTAACATTGCTTCGTTGTAGGTAGTAGGCTCATCATCATCGAATATCTATCTCATTATGTGTTTCAACAAGGAGATTAAGTCTTTCAGTGCACGATGAGTCCTGGTGGTCTCTGAGTTGAACATTCTGCGTTTGATTCTGCTGTATTTTGATTTTGAGAAGATGTTTGTGTGTTGGACAATCCACCACCTTGAGAACTTTCAAGAATATCATTTTGAATAGGATGATGCACAACTATTGTGTCATCTGTCATTGGTTGTGCATGAGGTCTTGCATTTGCAGATCCTCACAACACTCCCATTTGAAGGCGTGCTTTAAGTACCCAATCATCATCAAATACTCCCACCGAATCCTTGTCTAGGTTATTTGACAAGAGGTCATTCTCTACATTATTTTGTACTTCTTGAATTTCTTCAAGTTCTATCTTGTTGCAACTCGTTCCTTGTAGACATAGTGTCTACAAGGAAAGTTGCATTTCTGGAAACAATTACTTTATGTTCCTCAGGAAGATAGAAGTAGTACCCTCTTGTTTCCTTAGGATACCCTACAAAATAATACTTCTCACTTTTAGATTCCAATTTGTCAGTGAGCAACTTCTTTACATATGCAGGGCACCCCCAGGGTCGCATGTGTTTAAGTGCTGGCTTCTTGCCATTCCATATCTCATATGGAGTTTTCTCAACTGACTTTGATGGAACTCTATTCAAAATGTAGATTGAGCTTTGCAATGCATATCCCCATAGGTATGTTGGTAGAGCTGAGAAGTTCATCATGGATCTAACCATATCTAATAAGGTACGATTTCTCCTCTCAGCAACACCATTCATTTGTGGCGTTCCGGGAGGTGTCCATTCTGAATGGACTCCATGAAGCTTCAAATAATCTAGAAATTCTTTACTTAAGTACTCACCTCCTCGATCTGATCGAAGAGTTTTAATACTTGTTTCAAGTTGCTTCTCTACTTCTGACTTGTACTCCATGAATTTCTCAAAAGCTTGGACTTATGCTTCATAAGATACATGCCCAAACCTTGAAATAAATGCGTAAAAGTGATGAAATAAAGAAAGCCTCCCTTAGCTTGAGTTGGAAAAGGCCCACATACATCGGTATGGACTAACTCAAACACCTCTTTGGCACGTACTCCTTTCCCAGAAAATGATTTGGTTGTCATCTTTCCTCTTAAGCAAGATTCGCAATCACCATATGACTCTAAGTCAAATGGTTCTAAGTAATCTAATTTCCTCAATCTTGCTATCCTTGATTCATTGATGTGACCAAGTCTGCAATGCCATAAGTAGGTGGGATTTCTTTGATTACTTATTTTAGCTCTTTTATTTTGTATATTGAAAATTTCATGGCTCTGATTTAGAACATACAATCCATCCACAATGAGCATTTCCACAAATAAAACCTTTATAAGACAAAACATAGTTTCCATTGGTAATATGTGAGAAAACCCTCAATGTCTAACATAGGGATAGAAATAATATTTCTTGTCAAAGGCGGGACAAAATAACAATTATTAAGTTCTAAACAAAAGCACGAAGGTAAATCTAGTCTATAAGTCCCCACGCGTTACTGCATCAACTCTAGCTCCATTGCAACGCGTAGATCTACTTCCCGAGGTCCAACCTTTACATTTGTCAATTAGCCCTGCACATTTTTACAAATGTGTGAGCCACAAGCGGTATCCAATACCCAACAATGATAATTAGTTATAGACATATTTATTTCAATAACAAACATACCTTGTCCAGCAGGGCCAGCATCTTGTGCATTGTCTCCCCCTAGGGCTGTACAGTCCTTCTTCCAATGTCCCTTTCTCTTACAATTGAGGCAAACATCGGCTATCTTGGCCTTCTTTGAACAACTCCTTTAGGTTTCATAGTGTGAGTTTGGCGGCAACCGCCTTACCCTTCTTCTGCATATTCTTACCGCCAGGTTTGAACTTGCTAGATGAGCCCACCATGAGCACAGCTTTACCTTTGGAGGTGGACGACTCAAAGGTCTTCAACATATTATGAAGTTCTCGGAGACTTGCTTTCGTTCCATTCATGTTGTAATTCACAATGAAGTTCTCAAAGAAACCAGGAAGTGAGTTCAAGATTAGATTAACAGAAACATTCACAGCGAGCGTTCGATCGAAGCCAACCTCTCAATTAATCCAATCATCTTCAAAACATGTTGTGACACCTGACCCCCTTCGTTTAGCTTACACTTAAAGAGATCTCTCAACAGTCCATACTCCATTGTCTGAGACTGTGAGTCATAGAGACTCTTCAAGTGTTCTAGCGTCGTTGGGGCCCGTATTTTCATCTTTGTCTTTGTAACTCAAGTCATAGAAGATAGCATAACACGTTGTCTTTGCGGCATCATCAAGATATTTACGATGAGTCGCTTTGTCAAAGCAGAGCATACTCTTGAGAATCTTGGCGGGGCGTAGGGAGTGGCGTATCAATACATACTCAATCTTTTCTAATCGCGATTACCAAACGCAGATTTCTTAACGATCGGGAAAATTGGCTCCATTCAACTTGTTCGTTTGACCAACATTTTAAGTGATAGATTCGACATTGTAACTGAAGAAAAGATAGACTTGAAATTAATACTTTAATATAATTTCTATTGAACACATTCATTAACTAACTAACTAACATGGTCTTTAGTTTAATTAGATCCCACTATTTTAACATACTCTTTGACCACAAAGAATACGGACTCATATCAAATACGGTCATAATGGGCCAAGATCCAAACTCATGTTGTCTCGCGTTTCTTGAGGTGATATCTTCAATAACACTATCTGGTATGTATATAAACCAATTGCAAACAATTTGCAACTCTTGGTTTACCGAATGTTCTAAACAATTCGATCTGCGTCCCTATTTGTCCAAATTTGGGCGCCAAGCGACTAGCAAGTCAACCCGTTATGCGATCGCAATTATGTATCTAAGTGGGCTTAGCCTTCATCAAGCAAACACGGGGTGTAAATACTCACGAAGGTTTATCACCTACTACAACATTTATATGCATCTATGAAAGTGCGAGTCTCGTAGACTTAGAGCAAATCTTTGGGGCATAAATACTCGTCATGAAAAGGATTTTGCACCACAATCAATTATAACGGACGACGCGTTCATTTTAAATGAGACTTGTATTAAATTTGGGAACATTTTAATTCGTGGTTATGACGAATCAACTATTATATCATACATCATATGAAATCCTATCATGCAATTTCTAAACACATTTAGATGGAAACCATCAAACCCAATAGGCGTGATATAAGATGGTTTTAATCATATCTTTGGGCGCCTACCTGCATACAATTATAGCGGTCATTGAAAGTAAACAATTCTTGGCGCGCTTACGCACAATAATTGCGGACTCTATTCTAATTATTTAAATGACAATCAATTAAACAATTAGGAGAAACAATTAATTTGTGCACATTATCAAATAATATGCTAAATAACAATAATTGTGGGTTAATTAATTTTGTTTCAATTTAGGAAATATTTAAATTCAAAATTTAAACTCAATTTTCAATTTTGAATTTTACGCTCATCCAAACGATCCTTAACAATTCGAAATTAAAATTTAATTTTTGAGGTATTTACGCAATTTTCAGAACCTTAAAATATTTACTGATTTACTCGGGGACCAAATAAGCTTTTAAAATTTCTGATTGACCAGGGTGAATCTGCTGATTTTAAAACTTTTAAAATTTCAGAAAATATCTCAGGGACTAATTTGTAATTTTAAGAACTTAAAATATTTTCAGATTTGTTAAAGGACCAATCTACAATTTAAAACCCTAATTTTAATTGCAAAAAGGTCCTTACACTATTTCAAATTTTCAAAATCAAATCCAACTCCAAATCAAATTTGGGATTCAGATTTCGGGGCGAAATTGACGGAATTAAAACACACCAAGCGATGGCACACGTCGGGACGAACTCACCGGTGGTTTTCACCACCGATTTGGTGGCCCACGGTGGCCGGAATCTGGGACGCCGCCGGCGGATTCTAAAACCGTCGGTGGTGTTCCTTTTCCGGTCATCGTTGCCATGTAACACTACCACCATTAGATTCCTCTCGTCGAGACGAACACGGTGGTATTATTACTTTCTGATTTGGTCGCCCGAGGTGGCCGGAAACCGTCCCGCCGTCGGCGGTTTCCGGCGACAAACACATAAGTAAGGCACAACGGAAGTTTAAAATTTTGTTTACTTACTTGCTCCAACAAAGATCGTCTGGTATGATTATGCGATAATTCAAATCTGCAAAAACATGAAAACTTACAGTTTATGCTTTTAATGCAGTTTCTACTAAAAGGTGCGCACGCGATTGTCAATCCGGGTGCAAGCCTTGCTTCAGTATATTCCTTTGCCCAAGAAAGCTAGGAAATCTTGGCAGAGGTTTGAGAGAATTTATTTCCTGAACTCTAAGTTCAGAAAGTGGAAAAATGAGTTCTATTGAAATTATGGGTTAAGTGCCAAATATGTAGTGAGGAAACCCTAAACCTAATCAGATTTGGATCAGGCTTCAAAACCCAAATCCAAATTGCGATGGGCGATCAGGCGGGCCCATTGTTATCTTGATTCCTTTATTTATTTTCTGCACGTTTTAGTTCTAATTAAATCCAAGACTTAATTTTAACTTAATTAATTAATTTTCATCTAATGAAAATTATCCCATAATTTATTATAAAATAAAATATCTTGATTCAAAATCCGATATTTTACATTCTCTCAATATACCCTTAGACCGAAAAGACAATCGACTTAGTGTGACCCTTTAGGCCTTCACACATCGGCACTTGACCAAATCAAGGTTCACACGGAACTCGTAGCGGGCGGTGACGGACCCAATATGTGAAGTACGTTTACAAGACTCAAGTAAACAAACCTCTATGTGAGATGATAAATTCCTTTCATTAGCGACACACTCGATCAAGCTTAAGATTTGCCAAGTGTCTATCAAAATGGCTTGATCACTTTATCTCATCAATATTAGTCGACAACTAGACCATATCCTAGATATGTCTCTTGCATTGGCCAATGACTTGGTCGACCTAACATCTCTGAGAAGATGAGTGTTCTCTCGAAATTCCAATCGAGGAATGAATCCTATTCTTGGCTCAACCACCACTTGATCTACTTCGTGTGCACCCAATACAAGCCGCGTCTCAACCTATAAGGCATTTGAGCTTAGGACAGGATCAAAGTGCATTACTCCGTAAACAAGGTGATATTGACCTCAAGTCTAAGGACCTCTATCTCCCACATGCTGATAATACTCTAGACATGTATGACAAATAGTTTATCAGCAGGGTATGCCAATACTCCTCTAAGAGTATCCATGTGTCCATCACTAGCAACTATTGCTTGCAGTAAGTGAGATATACTACATTCTCTAAGAATGTGATGCAGACCACATGTCGACTTATAACATATCATTGATATCTCATTCTCAATGATCATTAGTCTAGGCTATTTTAAGAACTACACTCTATCATTAATATCTCACACACTATTAATGACAATGTAAGTTCAAGGGATGCACATTAATGAATAATATAAACAATCAAATAATAATTCAATAATTGCAAATGCCAAGTATATATTAATCTTATTAATAATATGAATGTGTTCAAGTACATGTGCTCCTAAAATGATTGTTTCTAGGACATATATACTTTCAATCTCCACTTGGCCTAGAGCGATCACGATGTATCTAATGCCCATATTTTCGAAATGACCATTATGCTTGACCAAACTTAATGGTTTAGTAAATGGGTCTGCTAGATTATTTTCGGTGGGAATATAGTCTATCTTTATTTCTTCTGTCTCACCATCTCATGAGAATGTGGTATTTCCTTGGTACATGCTTGTTTCTATTCGTTGATCTTGGTTCCTTAGCTTGAGCAATCGCGCGGTGTTGTCACAATAAATCGTTATTGGACAATGGTACTGAACAACCACAATTCCTTTAAGAACTCGGATATCGCGACGAACTTCTTTACCGACCGATCCGGCTATGTATAAGCTTCGTTGTCGAATCGCGGTTGTAGCTTGCTTGGAACTCTTCCAACTAACTACTCCACCATTTAAAATGAAGGCATAACGGTGAGATTTGAAGTCATCAATATCTGCGAAAGCTAGCATCGATGTACCCGGTAGCTACTAGCTCTTGTCCGCCATAGACTAAGAAGTATTCTTTAGTTCGTCTAAGATACTTAAGAATACTCTTGGCCTTTCGATGTTCCTCAGGATTACTGGAATTTGCAAGTCATGCTAAGTCATAGGCCACATCGGCCTTATGCAGTCATGGCATACATGATTGATCCTATAGTGAAGCGTATGGGATTCTCTTCATGCGCTCGAGTTACTGCAACGTGGAAGGACAATCCTTCCTTGACAACTTGATGCCTTGACCCATAGGAAGATTCCCTTTCTTGGAATTTTCCATAGAAAGCGTTTTAGCATTTTGTCTATGTATACGGTGTGACTTCAACAATCTATTAGGTCTATCTGTGTAGATTCTAATTCCAAGAATGTAGCGAGCTTCACCCAAGTCCTTCATCATGAAGGTTACGGATAACCATTCTTTGTTGATTGCATGAGAGTTTTATTGTCTCCCATTATCAATATGTCATCTACATATATAACAATGAAGACAATGCTCTCATTTGTGCGTTACTATAAACGCACGGATCTTCCTTCTTCTAACAAAGTCAAGCGATTTGATTGCTTTGTCAAAACAAATGTTCCAACTCTTGAGGCTTGCTTAAGTCCATAAATGGACTTTTGTAGTTTGCATCTTGCTTTGGGTTGAGTCTTAGATGTAAAACCCTCCGGTGTATCATATACACCTCCTCAATTAGATTACCGTTGAGAAGCGGTTTTAACATCCATTTGCCAAATATGATAATCATAGTATGCGGTATAGCAAGCAAAATCCGAATGGACTTAATCTTTGCAACAAAGTGAAAAAGTTTCATCATAATCGACCCGGTAGTTGATTATAACCTTTAGCCACCAATCTTGCTTTATAAGTCTGTATTTTGCCATATACGTCAATCTTCTTCTTGAAGACCCATTTGCATCCTATGGGTCTAACCCCTGTTGGCAAGTCAACCAAGTTTCATACTTGGTTTATGTATATAGACTCTCTTTCGGATTTCATGGCTTCTTGCCATCTCTATGAATCAATGTCTAACATTGCTTCGCTGTAGGTAGTAGGCTCATCATCATCAGGAATATCTATCTCATTATATGTTTCAACAAGGAGATTAAGTCTTTCAGGTGCGATGAGTCTAGTGATCTCTGAGTTGAACATTCTGCGTTTGATTATGCTTTGTATTTTGATTTTGAGAAGATGTTTGTGTGTTGGACAATCCACCACCTTGAGAACTTTTCGGGAATATCATTTTGAATAGGATGATGCACAACTATTGTGTCATCTGTCATTGGTTGTGCATGAGGTCTTGCGTTTCGCAGATCCTCACAACACTCCCATTGCCGGGCGGCGTGCTTTAAGTACCCAATCATCATCAAATACTCCCACGAATCCTTGTCTAGGTTATTTGACAAGAGGTCATTCTCTACATTATTTTGTACTTCTTGAATTTCTTCAAGTTCTATCTTGTTGCAACTCTGTCCTTGTAGACATAGTCTTCTTGAGAAAGTTGCATTTCTGAAACAATTACTTTATGTTCCTCGGGAAGATAGAAGTAGTACCCTCTTGTTTCCTTAGGATACCCTACAAAATAATACTTCTCACTTTTAGATTCCAATTTGTCGTGAGCAACTTCTTTACATATGCAGGCACCCTGTGGTCGCGTGTGTTTAAGTCTTGCTTCTTGCCATTCCATATCTCATATGGAGTTTTCTCAACCGACTTTGATGGAACTCTATTCAAAATGTAGATTGAGCTTTGCAATGCATATCCCCATAGGTATGTTGGTAGAGTGAGAAGCTCATCATGGATCTAACCATATCTAATAAGGTACGATTTCTCCTCTCAAAGAACACCATTCATTTGTGGCGTTAGGAGGTGTCCATTCTGAATGGACTCACGAAGCTTCAAATAATCTAGAAATTCTTTACTTAAGTACTCACCTCCTCGATCTGATCGAAGAGTTTTAATACTTGTTTCAAGTTGCTTCTACTTCGACTTGTACTCCATGAATTTCTCAAAAGCTTGGACTTATGCTTCATAAGATACACATGCCCAAACCTGAGAAATCGTCTCAGAAAAGTGATGAAATAAAGAAAGCCTCCCTTAGCTTGAGTTGGAAAAGGCCCACATACATCGGTATGGACTAACTCAAGCACCTCTTTGCACGCACTCTTTCCTAAAAATGATTTGGTTGTCATCTTTCCTCTTAAGCAAGATTCGCAATCACCATATGACTCTAAGTCAAATGGTTCTAAGTAAACTAATTTCCTCAATCTTGCTATCCTTGATTCATTGATGAGACCAAGACTTCAATGCCATAAGTAGGTGGGATTTATTTGATTACTTATTTTAGCTCTTTTATTTTGTATATTGAAAATTTCATGGCTCTGATTTAGAACATACAATCCATCCACAAGCGGAGCATTTCCACAAATAAAACCTTTATAAGACAAAACATAGTTTCCATTGGTAATATGTGAGGAAAACCCCTCAATGTCTAACATAGGGATAGAAATAATATTTCTTGTCAAAGACGGGACAAAATAACAATTATTAAGTTCTAAACAAAAGCACAAGGTAAATCTAGTCTATAAGTCCCCACGCTGCTCGCATCAACTCTAGCTCCATCACAACGCGTGATCTACTTCCCAAGGTCCAACCTTTCTGTTGTCAATTAGCCCCTGCACATTTTTACAAATGTGTGAGCCAAAAGCGGTATCCAATACCCAACAGTGAGAATTAGTTATAGACATATTTATTTCAATAACAAACATACCTTGTCCAGCGGGCCGACTCAGGCCTTGTCTCCCTGGGCCGCATAAATTCTTCTTCCAATGTCCCTTTCTCTACAATTGAGGCGCATCGCCAGCCTATCTTGGCCTTCTTTCGAACAACTCCTTTAGGTTTCATAGCTGTGGGTTTGGCGGCAACCGCCTTACCCTCTTCTTTTGCATATTCTTACCCTTAGGTTTGAACTTGCTAGATGAGCCCACCATGAGCACAGCTTTACCTTTGGAGGTGGACGACTCGAAGGTCTTCAACATATTATGAAGTTCAGGGAGACTTGCTTTCGTTCCATTCATGTTGTAATTCACAATGAAGTTCTCAAAGAAACCAGGAAGCGAGTTCAAGATTAGATTAACAGAAACATTCACAGGCAGCTTCGTTCCAATCGAAGCCAACCTCTCAATTAATCCAATCATCTTCAAAACATGTTGTGACACTTGACCCCCTTCGTTTAGCTTACACTTAAAAAGATCTCTCAACAGTTCATACTCCATTGTCTGAGACTGTGAGTCATAGAGACTCTTCAAGTGTTCTAGCATCTCGTTGGGGCCCATATTTTCATGCTGTCTTTGTAACTCTGAAGTCATAGAAGATAGCATAACACATTGTGCTGCAACAGCATCATCAAGATATTTCTGATAGGCTGCTTTGTCAAACAGAGCATACTCTTCAGAATCTTCAGCAGGGACTGTAGGGAGTGGCGTATCCAATACATACTCAATCTTTTCTAATCGCAGTACCAAACGCAGATTTCTTAACCAGTCAGGAAAATTGGCTCCATTCAACTTGTTCGTTTCAACCAACATTTTAAGTGATAGATTCGACATTGTAACTGAAGAAAAGATAGACTTGAAATTAATACTTTAATATAATTTCTATTGAACACATTCATTAACTAACTAACTAACATGGTCTTTAGTTTAATTAGCTCCCACTATTTTAACATACTCTTTGACCCCATAAAGAATACGGACTCATATCAAATACGGTCATAATGGGCCAAGATCCAAACTCATGTTGTCTCCGCGTTTGATGAGGCTGATAACTTCAACAACACGATCTGGCAGGTCTCTAAACCAATTGCAAACAATTTGCAACTCTTGGTTGACCGAATGTTCTAAACAATTCGATCTGCGTCCCTCGGCTGTCCGACACTGGGGCGCCAAGACAGCCTAGCAAGTCAACCCCGTTATGCGACTGCAATTATGTATCTAAGTGGGCTTAGCCTTCATCAAGCAAACACTGGGGTGTAAATACTCACGAAGGTTTATCACCTACTACAACATTTATATGCATCTATGAAAGTGCGAGTCCTCGTAGACTTAGAGCAAATGCTGGGGCATAAATACTCATCTCGCCGAAAAGGATTTTGCACCACAATCAATTATAACGGACGACGCGTTCATTTTAAATGAGACTTGTATTAAATTTGGGGAACATTTTAATTCAGGGTTATGACCAAGATCAACTATTATATCATACATCATATGAAATCCTATCATGCAATTTCTAAACACATTTAGATGGGAAACCATCAAACCCAATAGGCATGATATAAGATGGTTTTAATCATATACTGGGCGCCGTCTACCCAGACAATTATAGCGGTCATTGAAAGTAAACAATTACTGGGCGCCGCCTACCCAGACAATAATTGCGGACTCTATTCTAATTATTTAAATGACAATCAATTAAACAATTAGGAGAAACAATTAATTTGTGCACACATTATCAAATAATATGCTAAATAACAATAATTGTGGGTTAATTAATTTTGTTTCAATTTAGGAAATATTTAAATTCAAAATTTAAACTCAATTTTCAATTTTGGAATTTTCTGCTCATCCAAACGATCCTTAACAATTCGAAATTAAAATTTAATTTTCAGGTATTTCGCAATTTTCGAACCTTAAAATATTTACTGATTTACTCAGGACCAAATAAGCTTTCAAATTTACAGATTGACCTGTGGATGAATCTGTGATTTTAAAACTTTTAAAATTTCGTAAAATATCTCAGGGACTAATTTGTAATTTTAAGAACTTAAAATATTTTCAGATTTGTTAAAGGACCAATCTACAATTTAAAACCCTAATTTTAATTGCAAAAAGGTCCTTACACTATTTCAAATTTTCAAAATCAAATCCAACTCCAAATCAAATTTGGGATTCAGATTTCGGGGCGAAATTGACGGAATTAAAACACACCAAGCGATGGCACACGTCGGACGAACTCACCGTGGTTTTCACCACCGATTTGTGGCCCACGCGGTGGCGGACCGACGCCACGCCGATTCTAAAACCGTCGGTGGTGTTCCTTTTCCATTATCGTTGCCGTGTAACACTACCACCATTAGATTCCTCTCGCCGACGAACACGGTGGTATTATTACTTTCTCGATTCGTCGCCGAGGTGGCGGAACCGCCTCGTATCGTTTCCGCGACCAAATTTTTTTTTTTTTTTTTTTTTTTAAATCTGCATTGTTCACGCCGGAACGATGATCGTGCGATCGATACGATTTTTTTAAAAAAAAAAAAATTCCGAAATCAATTCTAAATCAAAACAATTAATTTCCCACATATTGTTATTAAAGATTATCGTATAATCATTAAACCAACCTGGCTTTGATACCACTGTAGGGATTTGTTGGATGTAAAACACATAAGTAAGGCACAGCGGAAGTTTAAAATTTTGTTTACTTACTTGCTCCAACAAAGATCGTCTGGTATGATTATGCGATAATTCAAATCTGCAAAAACATGAAAACTTACAGTTTATGCTTTTAATGCGCTTCTACTAAAAGGTGCGCACGCGATTGTCAATCCGGGTGCAAGCCTTGCTTCAGTATATTCCTTTGCCCAAGAAAGCTAGGAAATCTTGGCAGAGGTTTGAGAGAATTTATTTCCTGAACTCTAAGTTCAGAAAGTGGAAAAATGAGTTCTATTGAAATTATGGGTTAAGTGCCAAATATGTAGTGAGGAAACCCTAAACCTAATCAGATTTGGATCAGGCTTCAAAACCTGACCCAAATCCAAATCATGGGCGATCAGCCGGGCCCATTATCTTGATTCCTTTATTTATTTTCTGCACGTTTTAGTTCTAATTAAATCCAAGACTTAATTTTAACTTAATTAATTAATTTTCATCAAATGAAAATTATCCCATAATTTATTATAAAATAAAATATCTTGATTCAAAATCCGATATTTTACATTCTCTCAATATACCCTTAGACCGAAAAGACAATCGACTTAGTGTGACCCTTTAGGCCTTCACACATCGGCACTTGACCAAATCAAGGTTCACACGGAACTCCTAGACGGCGCCGGTGACGGACCCAATATGTGAAGTACGTTTACAAGACTCAAGTAAACAAACCTCTATGTGAGATGATAAATTCCTTTCATTAGCGACACACTCGATCAAGCTTAAGATTTGCCAAGTGTCTATCCAAATGGCTTGATCACTTTATCTCATCAATATTAGTCGACAACTAGACCATATCCTAGATATGTCTCTTGCGTTGCCAATGACTGGTCGACCTAACATCTCCGGTGGCGAGTGTTCTCTCGAAATTCAATCGAGGAATGAATCCTATTCTTGGCTCAACCACCACTTGATCTACTTCGTAATGCACCCAATACAAGCCGCGTCTCAACCTATAAGGCATTTGAGCTTAGGGCGTGATCAAAGTGCATTACTCGTAAACAAGGTGATATTGACCTCAAGTCTAAGGACTCTATCTCCCACACGATAATACTCTAGACATGTATGACAAATAGTTTATCGCCAGGTATGCCAATACTCCTCTAAGAGTATCCACGTGTCCATCACTAGCAACTATTGCTTGCGATGAAGTGAGATATACTACATTCTCTAAGAATGTGATGCAGACCACATGTCGACTTATAACATATCATTGATATCTCATTCTCAATGATCATTAGTCTAGGCTATTTTAAGAACTACACTCTATCATTAATATCTCACACACTATTAATGACAATGTAAGTTCGAGGATGCACATTAATGAATAATATAAACAATCAAATAATAATTCAATAATTGCAAATGCCAAGTATATATTAATCTTATTAATAATATGAATGTGTTCAAGTACATGTGCTCCTAAAATGATTGTTTCTAGGACATATATACTTTCAATCTCCCACGGCCTAGAGCCAATCACCAATGTATCTAATGCCCATATTTTTGAAATGACCATTATGCTTGACCAAGCTTAATGGTTTAGTAAATGGGTCTGCTAGATTATTTTCGGTGGGAATATAGTCTATCTTTATTTCTTCTGTCTCCACCATCTCCCTGAGAATGTGGTATTTCCTTGGTACATGCTTGTTTCTATTCGTTGATCTTGGTTCCTTAGCTTGAGCAATCGCACCAGTGTTGTCACAATAAATCGTTATTGGACAACTTGTACTTGGAACAACCCCTAATTCCTTTAAGAACTCGGATATCGCGACAGCTTCTTTACCGACTTCGATCCACTATGTACTCGCTTCGTTGTCGAATCGGCTGTAGCTTGCTTGGAACTCTTCCAACTAACTACTCCACCATTTAAAATGAAGGCATAACGGTGAGATTTGAAGTCATCAATATCTGCAAAGCTAGCATCGATGTACCAGAGCTACTAGCTCTTCTTGTCCGCCATAGACTAAGAAGTATTCTTTAGTTCGTCTAAGATACTTAAGAATACTCTTGACTGCTTTCCAGTGTTCCTCCCCAGGATTCTGCTGGAATTTGCAAGTCATGCTAAGTGCATAGGCCACATCTGGCCTTGTACAGGTCATGGCATACATGATTGATCCTATAGCTGAAGCATATGGGATTCTCTTCATGCGCTCAAGTTCTGCAACCGTGGAAGGACAATCCTTCCTTGACAACTTGATGCCTTGACCCATGTGAAGATTCCTTTCTTGGAATTTTCCATAGAGAAACGTTTTAGCATTTTGTCTATGTATACGATCGTGTAAAATTTCAACAATCTATTAGGTCTATCTGTAGATTCTAATTCCAAGAATGTAGCAGGCTTCACCCAAGTCCTTCATCATGAAGGTTCTGGATAACCATTCTTTGACTGATTGCATGAGAGTTTTATTGTCTCCCATTATCAATATGTCATCTACATATATAACAATGAAGACAATGCTCTCATTTGTGCGTTTACTATAAACGCACGGATCTTCCTTGCTTCTAACAAAGTCAAACGATTTGATTGCTTTGTCAAAACAAATGTTCCAACTCCTTGAGGCTTGCTTAAGTCCATAAATGGACTTTTGTAGTTTGCATACTGCTTTGGGTTGAGTCTTAGATGTAAAACCCTCTGGCTGTATCATATACACCTCCTCAATTAGATTACCATTGAGGAAGCGGTTTAACATCCATTTGCCAATTATGATAATCATAGTATGCAGCTATAGCAAGCAAAATCCGAATGGACTTAATCTTTGCAACAGGCGAAAAAGTTTCATCATAATCGACCCCAGGCCGTTGATTATAACCTTTAGCCACCAATCTTGCTTTATAAGTCTGTATTTTGCCATATGCATCAATCTTCTTCTTGAAGACCCATTTGCATCCTATGGGTCTAACCCCTGTTGGCAAGTCAACCAAGTTCCATACTTGGTTTATGTACATAGACTCCATTTCGGATTTCATGGCTTGCCATATCTCGTGAATCAATGTCTAACATTGCTTCGTTGTAGGTAGTAGGCTCATCATCATCAGGAATATCTATCTCATTATGTGTTTCAACAAGGAGATTAAGTCTTTCAGGTGCACGATGAGTCCTAGTGGTCCTACGGAGTTGAACATTCTGCGTTTCAGTGTCTGCTGTATTTTGATTTTGAGAAGATGTTTGTGTGTTGGACAATCCACCACCTTGAGAACTTTCAGGATATCATTTTGAATAGGATGATGCACAACTATTGTGTCATCTGTCATTGGTTGTGCATGAGGTCTTGCATTTCTGCAGATCCTCACAACACTCCCATCGCCGGGCGGCGTACTTTAAGTACCCAATCATCATCAAATACTCCCACTGAATCCTTGTCTAGGTTATTTGACAAGAGGTCATTCTCTACATTATTTTGTACTTCTTGAATTTCTTCAAGTTCTATCTTGTTGCAACTCTGTTCCTTGTAGACATAGTCTTCTTCAAGGAAAGTTGCATTTCTGGAAACAATTACTTTATGTTCCTCAGGAAGATAGAAGTAGTACCCTCTTGTTTCCTTAGGATACCCTACAAAATAATACTTCTCACTTTTAGATTCCAATTTGTCAGTGAGCAACTTCTTTACATATGCAAGGCACCCTGTGGTCGCATGTGTTTAAGTGCTGGCTTCTTGCCATTCCATATCTCATATGGAGTTTTCTCAACTGACTTTGATGGAACTCTATTCAAAATGTAGATTGAGCTTTGCAATGCATATCCCCATAGGTATGTTGGTAGAGCTGAGAAGCTCATCATGGATCTAACCATATCTAATAAGGTACGATTTCTCCTCTCAGCAACACCATTCATTTGTGGCGTTCCGGGAGGTGTCCATTCTGAATGGACTCCATGAAGCTTCAAATAATCTAGAAATTCTTTACTTAAGTACTCACCTCCTCGATCTGATCGAAGAGTTTTAATACTTGTTTCAAGTTGCTTCTCTACTTCTGACTTGTACTCCATGAATTTCTCAAAAGCTTCAGACTTATGCTTCATAAGATACACATGCCCAAACCTTGAGAAATCGTCTGTAAAAGTGATGAAATAAAGAAAGCCTCCCTTAGCTTGAGTTGGAAAAGGCCCACATACATCGGTATGGACTAACTCAAGCACCTCTTTGGCACGTACTCCTTTGGTTGTCATCTTTCCTCTTAAGCAAGATTCGCAATCACCATATGACTCTAAGTCAAATGGTTCTAAGTAATCTAATTTCCTCAATCTTGCTATCCTTGATTCATTGATGTGACCAAGTCTGCAATGCCATAAGTAGGTGGGATTTCTTTGATTACTTATTTTAGCTCTTTTATTTTGTATATTGAAAATTTCATGGCTACAGTTTAGAACATACAATCCATCCACAAGCGGAGCATTTCCACAAATAAAACCTTTATAAGACAAAACATAGTTTCCATTGGTAATATGTGAGGAAAACCCCTCAATGTCTAACATAGGGATAGAAATAATATATCTTGTCAAAGACGGGACAAAATAACAATTATTAAGTTCTAAACAAAAGCCTGAAGGTAAATCTAGTCTATAAGTCCCCACGTTACTCGCATCAACTCTAGCTCCATTGCCAACGCCAGATCTACTTCCCAAGGTCCAACCTTTACGTCAATTAGCCCCTGCACATTTTTACAAATGTGTGAGCCACAAGCGGTATCCAATACCCAACAGTGAGAATTAGTTATAGACATATTTATTTCAATAACAAACATACCTTGTCCAGCAGGGCCAGCACCTTGTGCCTTGTCTCCCCCTGGGGCTGTACAGTCCTTCTTCCAATGTCCCTTTCTCTTACAATTGAGGCAGACATCAGCAGCTATCTTGGCCTTCTTTCAACAACTCCTTTAGGTTTCATAGTGTGAGTTTGGCGGCAACCGCCTTACCCTTCTTCTTCGCATATTCTTACCCTTAGGTTTGAACTTGCTAGATGAGCCCACCACGAGCACGCCTTTACCTTTGAGGTGGGCGACTCAAGGTCTTCAACATATTATGAAGTTCGGGGAGACTTGCTTTGTTCCATTCATGTTGTAATTCACAATGAAGTTCTCAAAGAAACCAGAAGCGAGTTCAAGATTAGATTAACGAAACATTCACAAAGCCTTCGCTCCAATCAAGCCAACCTCTCAATTAATCCAATCATCTTCAAAACATGTTGTGACACTTGACCCCTTCGTTTAGCTTACACTTAAAAGATCTCTCAGCGGTTCATACTCCATTATGCGAGATCGCGAGTCATGAGACTCTTCAAGTGTTCTAGCATCTCGTTGGGCCCCATATTTTCATGCTGTCTTTGTAACTCTGAAGTCATAGAAGATAGCATAACACATCAGTCCGCAACAAGATCATCAAGATATTTCGATAGTCGCTTTGTCAAACAGAGCATACTCTTCGTAATCTTCACAGGATCAGAGGAGTGGCGTATCAATACATACTCAATCTTTTCTAATCGCAGCATCAAACGCAGATTTCTTAACCGATGGGAAAATTGGCTCCATTCAACTTGTTCGTTTCAACCAACATTTTAAGTGATAGATTCGACATCAGAATCAAGAAAAGATAGACTTGAAATTAATACTTTAATATAATTTCTATTGAACACATTCATTAACTAACTAACTAATACGGTCTTTAGTTTAATTAGCTCCCACTATTTTAACATACTCTTTGACCCCATAAAGAATACGGACTCATATCAAATACGGTCATAATGGGCCAAGATCCAAACTCATGTTGTCTCCGCGTTTGAGGCTGATAACTTCAACAACACGATCTGGTAGGTCTCTAAACCAATTGCAAACAATTTGCAACTCTTGGTTGACCGAATGTTCTAAACAATTCGATCTGCGCCCCTACCGTCCGACATCGGGCGCCAAGACAAGCTAGCAAGTCAACCTCATATGCGATCGCAATTATGTATCTAAGTGGGCTTAGCCTTCATCAAGCAAACACTGGGTGTAAATACTCACGAAGGTTTATCACCTACTACAACATTTATACGCATCTATGAAAGTCCGAGTCCTCGTAGACTTAGAGCAAATCTTGGGCATAAATACTCATCTCACTAAAAGGATTTTGCACCACAATCAATTATAACGGACGACGTTCATTTTAAATGAGACTTGTATTAAATTGGGGAACATTTTAATTCGTGGTTATGACGAAGATCAACTATTATATCATACATCATATGAAATCCTATCATGCAATTTCTAAACACATTTAGATGGAAACCATCAAACCCAATAGGCGTGATATAAGATGGTTTTAATCATATATCGCGCCGCCTACCCGCATAATTATAGCGGTCATGAAAGTAAACAATTATCGGGCGCCTACCTGCATAATAATCGGACTCTATTCTAATTATTTAAATGACAATCAATTAAACAATTAGGAGAAACAAATAATTTGTGCACACATTATCAAATAATATGCTAAATAACAATAATTGTGGGTTAATTAATTTTGTTTCAATTTAGAAAATATTTAAATTCAAAATTTAAACTCAATTTTCAATTTTCGAATTTTCTTCATCCAAACAAATTCCTTAACAATTCGTAAATTAAAATTTAATTTTCGTATTTCGCAATTTCGTAACCTTAAAATATTTACTGATTTACCCGGGGACCAAATAAGCTTTTCTCAAATTTACAGATTGACCCGGATCAATCACGATTTTAAAACTTTTAAAATTTGAAAATATCTCGTGGACTAATTTGTAATTTTAAAAACTTAAAATATTTTCAGATTTGTTAAAGGACCAATCTACAATTTAAAACCCTAATTTTAATTGCAAAAAGGTCCTTACACTATTTCAAATTTTCAAAATCAAATCCAACTCCAAATCAAATTTGGGATTCAGATTTCGGGTAAATTGACTAATTAAAATACACCAAGCGATGGCACACGCCGACGAACTCACGGTGGTTTTCACCACCGATTTGGCCCACTGCGGTCGGACCGACGCCACGTGATTCTAAAACCGCTTGGTGTTCCTTTTCCCATTATCGTTGCTAACACTACCACCATTAGATTCCTCTCGTCGAGACGAACACGGTGGTATTATTACTCGATTTCGCCGCCGAGGTGGCCGAATCGCCGGCGACCAAAATTTTTTTTTTATCGCCGTGAGAATCATGCGTCATCGCTCCGCAATGAACTCGCTTCACCGCCCCAAAAATATTTTTTTTAAATCTTTCACGCCCATCGTGAATGACGTTTTTTTTTTGGTTTTTAAATTCCGAAATCAATTCTAAATCAAAACAATTAATTTCCCACATATTGTTATTAAAGATTATCGTATAATCATTAAACCAACCTGACTTTGATACCACTGTAGGGATTTGTTGGATGTAAAACACATAAGTAAGGCACAGCGGAAGTTTAAAATTTTGTTTACTTACTTGCTCCAACAAAGATCGTCGTATGATTATGCGATAATTCAAATCGCAAAAACATGAAAACTTACGCTTATGCTTTTAATGCGATCTACTAAAAGGTGCGCACGCGATTGTCAATCCGTGCAAGCCTTGCTTCGATATTCCTTTGCCCAAGAAAGCTAGGAAATTGGCGGAGGTTTGAGAGAATTTATTTCAACTCTAAGTTCGTAGTGGAAAATGAGTTCTATTGAAATTATGGGTTAAGTGCCAAATATGTAGTGAAACCCTAAATAATCGATTTGGATCGCTTCAAAACGACCCAAATTCAAATTGCGAACCGGGCCCATCACATGCTGCCTTTATTTATTTTCAGACGCTTTAGTTCTAATTAAATACAAGACTTAATTTTAACTTAATTAATTAATTTTCATCAAATGTAAATTATCCCATAATTTATTATAAAATAAAATATCTTGATTCAAAATCCGATATTTTACATTCTCTCAATATACCCTTAGACAGAAAAGACAATCGACTTAGTGTGACTTTAGGCCTTCACACATCGACATTGACCAAATCAAGGTTCACACTCTCACAGACGGACCCAATATGTGAAGTACGTTTACAAGACTCAAGTAAACAAACCTCTATGTGAGATGATAAATTCCTTTCATTAGCGACACACTCGATCAAGCTTAAGATTTGCCAAGTGTCTATCAAAATGGCTTGATCAATTTATCTCATCAATATTAGTCGACAACTAGACCATATCCTAGATATGTCTCTTGCATCGCCAATGACTGGTCGACCTAACATCTCGAGTGTTCTCTCAAATTCAATCGAGGAATGAATCCTATTCTTGGCTCAACCACCACTTCAATCTACTTCGAATGCACCCAATACAAGCCGTCTCAACCTATAAGGCATTTGAGCTAGACGGATCAAAGTGCATTACTCGTAAACAAGGTGATATTGACCTCAAGTCTAAGGACCTCTATCTCCCACACGATAATACTCTAGACATGTATAACAAATAGTTTATCGCCAGGTATGCCAATACTCCCAAGAGTATCCATGTGTCCATCACTAGCAACTATTGCTCATGAAGTGAGATATACTACATTCTCTAAGAATGTGATGCAGACCACATGTCGACTTATAACATATCATTGATATCTCATTCTCAATGATCATTAGTCTAGGCTATTTTAAGAACTACACTCTATCATTAATATCTCACACACTATTAATGACAATGTAAGTTCAAGGGATGCACATTAATGAATAATATAAACAATCAAATAATAATTCAATAATTGCAAATGCCAAGTATATATTAATCTTATTAATAATATGAATGTGTTCAAGTACATGTGCTCCTAAAATGATTGTTTCTAGGACATATATACTTTCAATAGGTGCCGTCACAACCTTAAAGCAATAACAGCTAAATCAGAACAAACTGACAGCTAAAAATTACCTAAACCAAATCTGACAATAACAAATATACAACAATAGAAGGTAGGATAGAAGATTTAGTCATAAAAATTGTGCCTCTTATATTATTTAATAGAATTTTTTTTTTCTAATACAGTACACAGATATAATTGTCAAAATTATAACTTTGTGTGTCGTTCAAAAGTTGCAAATGACATAGTAAAATTGCAATTAAATAAATTATATTTTCAAAAAAACTGTTCTATTTTTCCTATAATTTCAAGTGGTTCTTCGGTTGGAATTGATATTTATTGATTAAATTGCTCCACGTCGCTACTCATACCTTCAGATAAGATGTCGTTGTAGTTTTCGTCTTCTTCTTCGTTGATCTCCGGTTGACCGCACTTTCTCCGCTTCGCTCGTATCCAATCTCTGAATAATACTGCAATCTCCAAACTGTTTCCGGCTAATGAGTGTCTGTGCTCTCCTATTTGAAATCTGTCGACAGAAAAAACACTTTCAGACGCCGTTGATGACGCTTGAATGTTCAAAACATCTCGGGCCATCATTGAAAGTGTCGGAAATGTCTTCTTATTCCCCCTCTAGTATTTCAGCAAGTCTTCATGTCCTTCTTCATTGACAACTGCTTGGTACGGTAAAGCACCCTGCAAAACAAAAACATCACTCGCTAATTTAGTTAGTAGTGTTAGCACCGCACATTCTATTTCTGAAGCTTTCAATACTAGCCGCAGAAACATCATGTCTTTTTTTGAGGTTGTGTTGAAGAAGAAGATGATGGTATGAAAGTCGGTTGGTTACTAGCATTTTCTTGGTGATAATACATATAAACTTTTTTGCATTCGTTTTCTATGCTAGACAACACTTCTTCTTTAGTTTGTTCAATAGGTGGTGAGTCATTTAGATTTTTGGGACTTGGAGGTAGTAGTACTGTTATACAATCATAAATAGTTTCAATAAGTTATTTACATCCGTCTATTTTAATAGTCGGATTTAATACAACACCAATAATATAAATAGTGGGAATAGGAATAAAATATATTTTTTATTTTGATAAACATTTTTTAATAGCTGGCTTATCAGCTGCTTTAGCCATATATTCATTAAGTAATAAAAATATGAGAGCTATATAAAACAACATAGTTGAAATAGTAGGATAATATATACCGAAAAATTCTTTTGTTGCTTGAAATTTTTTCTCTAAAAATACAATAAGTTCGACAATTTTGTCTCAATCACTATCTACAACCATATAAGCTGGATTTTGATTATGGGCGTTAAAAATAAAGTTATAGATCTTCTATAGTCATAAGCAACAAATAGTTGATGGTACAAGAATTTCAACAAGCGGGTACTTCTTCGCAATTTTTTCTATAAGGTTGTTGTCAATCGTGACAAGTTTTTTTATATTCCTTTTTTTTGTTGTATTCTATTGTTTTAAAAAATATAATTTATAGCAAATTGTATTTTATTAAAAATGTCTGCAAAAAGTGATAGACTATCCTTTACAACTAAGTTATAAATATGGCACACACGTCTTATATGAAAATGATCTGAAAAAGATGGAGTTAATCTATTTTTTAAAATTGTAATAGCATAATTATTAGAAGAATCGTTATTTAATGTAATAGTCATAATTTTATCAGTTATGTCATAATAATGTCAAACATAATAAATATTTTCTGCAATAAAATTACTAGTGTGTCTATCATCTATATATCTATACGCTAAATACGTTTTTGCATAGACCATTTATAATTTATCCAATGACAGGTTACCGTTAAATAATCATAATCGTTAGTACTACGACCTATATCAGAAGTGATAGCCACTTTTCCATTAAAATGATATAATGACTAACGTAAATACTATTGATATTCATGTGCAAATTTAAATACATTTCTCTTAACAGTTGGTCTAGAAAAACCTTTAAAAGCATGATTATACATTTATCTAATGTAATGAATAAAACCAGGAGATTCAAGAAATGAAAAAGGCAAACCCTCCACAACAACTAATTTTGCTAGTGCTTCCCTATCTCTATGTTTATCGCATTTATGGCCTACAATTCCCCTCGTCACAGGGTTAATTTGACCCTGTACTTGGTCCGGGACAGTATGTGAACCTTGTCCCGATGAAGAGGGCGCTTGCGCACCCGATTTTTGAGCCTTGTATTGGGCATACCTAGCTAGGTATTTTGTGCTATGTGTATCATTAAACCCCCGTCCCACCATGACCTTTTCCAGTTTTAAAACTATAAACCCCTTTACAAATTTTACATATAGCTACTTGATTCTCTACGTCCCTAATAAAAAATTGTCATGCTTCTGATTTTAATGGTCATTTTGCTGAACCTCGTGTCATACTAGGGGTAATATGAAACATTTCAGTTGAAGGCGCATTGTGGGTGTGTCATCTACATTAGTGTGTGTGTCATCTAGATCATCTTCTAAATTAAAGTCTTGTTGAGTTCCAGAAAATATCTCCTCGTCTAAATCATATGGTATTTCAGGAAAATCTTCAGTATCAACAAAATCATCCAGTCTAAGAATATGATCATGTCTAGAAATAGGATGACTAGAACTAGAAGAAGTACCCCGACCCTTGTTACCCATAGTAGAAGAAATCTTACCCTTACTCTTAAGCATACCTCTTATTGATTCCATTTTAATATGCTAATAATTAATTAAAGATAATTAAATTAAGTGCGTTAAATAAAATAAAAAATAATAATAATAAATTAATGAAGGAACGAATGTATCAAACGACGACGTAACGTCGACGTGTAATCGAGAGGTAAAAATTGAAACTTTGCTCGATGGATGATCCTAAAGCTAGTTGTCAACTTCACTCCCAAATGAATAAATAAAAGTGAATATTTAGTAGACAGTGTAGAATTGTAGAGAGATTGATTGAGAGATTAGAGAGATTGTAGGAAGATTTGTGAGAAAATGAGGTATTTATAGTTGGAAAATTGGGTTAAATTATAAATATAATAACTTAGGAATTAAAAATAAATATTAAGGGGGTAGGAGGGTTGGGGGAGGGGGAGACCAAAAATGGACGTTGCACAACGGCCAAAATGTAAAATGGTCGTTGGTGCAATGGCTATTTTTTGCAAAGGGGGGTTTTGGGCGGGACCGGTATCGGGTCGGACTGGCGGGATTGGGGCGGGCCGGTACCGAGCGGGACGAGGCCATGTCCCGTCCCGGGTTCGAGTTCCGGTACCGTAAAAAAGAAATTATTAAAACTGGGTCGGATCGGGTCCGGGCAGGGACCGGGTCGTCTCAGCCCACTGGCCAGGCCTTCAACGGATCCCTAGTATTTTTTATAAATCAAGTATTATCCAAATGCAAAAACTTGTATTAAGTTTTAGATATATTAATCATCTTTTATCCGGTACTTTAGTTTGCTTTTGACGAGCAATATCAGTCAGATGACATGAAATCTCATTTTATTTTAAGAGTTAAACTGGGTGAAATCATGTTGAACTCCAACATAAATACCATTTTCTGCATTCAACTCTTGTTTAATGAGATTATGGTGTGTGACAAGAAATAGATGCAGAATTAAGTCCACGGGACAATCAAATATTAACATTGGGTCGATATAATAAGTACTAATGAAGTGCACTGTATAGCTTTTACAACCAAACTTTGCTGAACACGACAGTATCAAGAATCATACGGGTTGCAATCAATGTATAGCTAATAAATGTAGCATGTCCCTGGATTTGATGTTTTACACACTAACATAAGCATTCACAAAAAAAAAAAAGCGCTTTGTAGAAATCTATTTATGGAGAGTGAGTATACTGTAAGCTTGTCTAATGCTCACCTTAACGGCTTAACGTTTCCTCTCTTCTACAGATAGAACTAGGTTGCGCACTTTTAAATAAAAAATAAAAGAAAAATTAAGCGTATTCCCACCCAAACTCTTAAAAAGTTTGTTCCACTCATATTTCCTATATCTACTATTGCTTGCAAAAAGAATGAAGATCAGCAGAAAATCAAATCAGCATCCTGCAGTCAACTGTGTCGAACCAACTGCATTTCTGTGCTGAACATGCAGAGCAGTCAAAAGGTCTTGCCATGTTTCTCCAGGTCCTCCAGCCACTTGAAAATCAAGGAGTTTTCTCTGTTTCCTGTAGTATTCTTCCAGCGGTTTGACCTAAATATACAGAATGATGACATGTATTAGTTGATTTATTGTTCCAACTGAGAAAATACTGAGTTGACTCGTACAACCACCTTTAGGATGCTGACTAGCAACAAAAATGAGAGCTGAGAAAATTTTGATCCAAGATCATGCAATTAGTTTTATAGTTCTATTGAATGAAAAAAAATCAAACCGCATATTTAAACAAGTTGATCAACAATGTATACACAATTCACGTACACCACACCCCTACAGGATACTGACACAATAATTGCTGAATAGGTACTGTTGCTGACACTTTTGAGACATGTAGCTTGTTCAAGATATCAGCACCAACAAAAGTGAAACTACGTGAAGATCATGCGAGAAACAAAAGGTGCCTATTTCCAGAACAATATGGCATATGCATATAAACTATTTCAGCATTGGAATATGTCACGTAGCCTATCTCAAGCTTCTTTGCCGTAGTGTCAAGCTCAATAATTGTTTGCAACAGGTCGGTGGAGATAGTGGAGTAAATCTGAAGGACAGTGGCATCGAGAGTTGTCCATAACTTAGGATCATCCTCGCGTTTTGGTATCTCCGTATCCTCAGGACCCGCGGGGATTATGTGATGGATGACTTGATGCGAGCGTGCGTAAATCTTGAACAGTTCGGCCCACGTCGCGTATCGGACGTTTTCTATTTCAAAAACAAGAGGGATGTGATTTTTTATGTTAGAAACTGCAAGGGCAGTATGGAACATATCTTAGAGGTAGACATATTGATATAACAATATGTGATTGAGGAATTTGGAAGAAATAAATTTGGACACAAAAAATCATGGAAATCGAGGTAACACTGCCGAAAACCGAGAAGGAAGTGGCTGAAGCAAGGAGGAAAAAATTAACCTAAACTTGTGATACTATGAAAGAAATAATCCCTTGATTATTTTCATTAATTGAAAGACAATATATACACTTTAAATATTTCTATAATAGAAAAACTATATTCCTATTCTACTCCTAAAACTTTATTCTATTTGGAGACTAACTATACAATTATGGTAAGTGTACAAAACTAATTAAGGTACAAGATTAATACACAATATATACAAAATATACACTTTAATATTGCACTGTCCAGCCCGTGATGGGTCTTCTTCCTCAACCCTTGTGATGGGCTGAATTTTACACAATATACATAAATATACACGTGTATATCATGTGTATACTTATATATATTTAACAGTATCTGAAGCGTTCACCATTATTGCAGACTTTAAACAAATTAATAAATAGAAGTATACAAATAAAGGTGTGATTCCCTTAACACTTCAATCCTCTAAATGGCGATGGTTCATCATAGAATATTATCATATCGTGTATATTTTTTATATTAATTAAATTTATATTCCGATTGTAATTAGGAAGATTAGTTACCTAGTTTGTAGTCATGTAAATAACTATGTAACGCTATAAATTTACCTAATATAAAAAATATACCAATATTGTATCACTTTATACAATTCAACAATTATGACATAAAGAAAATGAAAGAAATAATCCCTTGATTATTCTTATTGATTGAAGACATATATACAAGTTACCATAGGAGAATTATATTCCTACTTTACATCTAAATCCCTATTTTATACAATTAAGGTAATAGAATACTTCTAATTATGGTACAAGACTAAGTCTACCAAATATACAATATAATAAAATTAATATCGGAACCGCCCACCGGACGCGACTCAATGGCGCCGTGTCCCTTGAGCCGCGACGCTTGTACCAACTTTGGACATCATTAACACACCGCAGCTTTCACGGAGGTCTTCGTGACGAGAAAACGCCTCGTAGCCATGCGTACGAATGTTCGTAAAGATGATTTGATCGCAGGTTTTTCGTGGCACGCGCCGACGCGGGATTTCTGAGTTTTGGGTCGAATTTGACACGTTTTCAGGGTCCAAAAGGGATAACTTTTCCTACCTACATAATCCTAAACCCTTTACCTAAAGGATTCCATAACTTTTCCTAAACCCTTTACCTAAAAAAAATCCATAACTTTTCCTACCTACATAATCCCTAACCCTTTACCTAAAGGATTCTTGGGTTATAAATAGTCTCTACATCATTAGAAGAATTCATCCAACATTCCATTCTCCATCCATCATTCCATTCTCCATCCATCATTCTACCAAATTCCACTCTATTCCATCTTGTAAATATTCTGCAACACAATCCTTGGATGCTAGAAGGCTTGGAGACTTGTTCTTGAGTATTTTTATTTTCTTTCTTTTGCTTTGTTTAATTCAGTTCATGTATGGAGATTATATTAGTTCTTAGCGTGACTATGGCTAGGAGCTAATTACTTTATTAGAAATTTCCTTGTGATTCACTTGAAGCTTTATTCATGAATTAATATATTAGTTTGGTTTCTTCTTCACTTATTTAAGATTTATTCAATAGTTGTTTTGATTGCTTGTTAATTAACTGATCACTAGTTATCATCACTTATATGAGTTCTAATCGAAATTCGAAAGGGGAGATTGTGAATATGCTATAGTTGAATAAACATAGGTTTAAATCGTGGACGAAAGTACCCCGATACTTGTGTAGCTTAATAGGTTATTGTTCTTAATCCTCCTTTGTAGTCAATCTTGTCACCGAAAGGTAGAAGGGTTCTCCATTGGGGTTGAGTGTTTATATTACCTTAACAGGAGTATAAAACGGTCTAGTTAACCTGCTATCTTAACGTAGAAGAACAAGTTAGTCTAATTGTATTAAGGATTGAATAGAGTGGATAGTTGATGATCTTGGAAGCCCTAATTCTCCATCATAACTGATTTAAATCAAAGTATTTTCATAATTAGTTTATTTCCTGCATTATTAGTTTAGAATTCCAACTCAATTAACGTTAACCAAATAGAAACTAAAGCATAGATAATCGGTACTTGAAAACCAGTCTCTGAGGACGATATTCGGTCTTACCTAGACTATATTACTTGTCACGACACGTGCACTTGCGTTTAGTGTGTGCATAAATCGCGCATCACCTGCCCTGTCTGGTATTGAGGCGTCGCGGCGCTGTAAGGCGCTTGGACCCACTGCCACTGTCCGAGGGGGCTCTGTGGGCTCCAAGACTGCTGATGTTGTTGTCTGTTGTTGCCTCCACGATTCTTGCCATTATTCTTCTTATTCTGTCCTTTCTTACTACCTCCGTTGTTGTGACTTTGGGTCACGGTGGATGGATTGAAAGGATAAAAACTGGAAGCAGTCACCATACCGACATGACTACTCCCAATTGTTCCTTTCTTAGCCAAGCTAGTTTCTTCCAATGTAGCATTGAACGGGCCTGATAGAATTCTGGTAAGGTGCTACTCTGTCGAATAACTGAAGCAACACCATTATAGGCCTCGGCGGCACTGCAACCATCCCGAAGAACGGGCGTTAGAAACAGGAGAACCCACGTTGAAAAGTTGATCCGCCAAGTCCTTAAGGCGTTGACAATAAGAAGAGACGTTGGGAAAATTTGCCATAGCCACCTGCGAAAATTCCTGCTCAAGAATAACAATTCTAAAATGACTGTTATCTTGAAATATGTCATGCAAACGGTTCCACGCCGTTATAGCTGTAGAGTTGGGTTTCATAATCGTCTGTAAGAGATCCAAGGAGATAGTGGCATAAATCCACTGAAGAACCTTGGAATCAAGCATGTCCCATAATTCTGGGTCTGCTTCTTGAGTGGGCACATTAGATGTAGACGCCTTATCACTCTCCTTTGAAGGAGGAGGAGAGATGATATGGTGAAGAACTTTATGTGCTTTAGCATGAATCTTGAATAATTATGTCCACGTCCCATATTGAACGTTTTCAAGATCAAGAACAATAGGGATGACACTCTTGATGTTAGAGACTGAGAGGGCAGGATAAAATTGTTCTTATCAGCCACAGGGAATAGAACAATCAAGATTCAGAGAAGGAAAATTTGGGGAGATTGGATTTTTTGTAGAGAAGAGCCGCGGTTTTTGGTAAAAAACGAGAAGAGATCCGCGGCGCTTTAGGGTAGAAAGCCGAGAAAAGGAGAAAAATTTAGAGGATCGGAAGCAGGGTAAAGAGAACCTAGACTTTTGATACCATGAAAGAAATAATCCCTTAATTATTCCTATTGATTAAAGACATATATATACAAGTTACCATAAGAGAATCATATTCCTACTTTACATCTAAATCCCTATTTTATACAATTAAAGTAATAGAATACTTCTAATTATGGTACAAGACTAAGTCTACCAAATATACAATATAATAAAATTAATACTGTGAACCGGGCCCACTGGACGTGGACCTTGAACCGCGGCGCCGTGTCCCTTGAGCCGCGGGCGCTTGTACCAACTTTGAACGCTGTTTAACGGAAAAGAACTTGAGTCATAGTTTCACCATTACCCATAAAAAAAATCACCCACTTGGTCCAAAGCTCAAACTTGACGTGTTATAGGCTTAAAATAAACAAATATAGAAATATTCTGGTTTTCCAATGTCATACAGTTAAATAATTCCAACAACCATGACTCGTAAACCAGTTCCAATGTCGTTGAGACCAGGCAATGCTCTCAAAAGCAACGTACTCTGGGGCAATATAGAATAAAACATGAGAACACAGATATTATATTAAACTAAACTGCTCAAAAACAGTTGTAAGAATGACCTGTCTGTCAAGAGGGTGCCTAAAATCATCGGCATCAAAATCACGAAACGTGACGGAGGCTGCTCGACATACAAAAAGGCTGAATCCAGTGCAAGGTGAACTAATTGGATGTTTAAAGTTAGAACTGAGGGAGAAGTAGAGTGCTGGAAGAGGAACAGAAGCCATTGAATATATCTAGCGTCTCTAATCCAACTCTTTCATTGGTTTAATAAATCACGTAGCAAATTTGGCTTTGTTCTTTCTTTATATGTGGTTTTGTTGCTGACCACAGCCGTACTCTTGCTAATTATTTCATTGTCCCTTCCTTTTTGACTTGTTAATAAAATATCGGCTGCTTAATTTAACATAATATCTCAATTACTTTGTAATTACACAAAAACAGTTGAACATACTCCTTCGTTTTATGTTTTTAGTTTATTCACACCCCATTAAGAAATTGCTCAATTCTAGAAAATTATGAGTGTTTTTACTAAATTACTCCTAATTAATGCCTAAAAATGAGAAGCTACTTAATGATCTTGATTATGTAAATAATGATAGTTTTGGAAGAATAAGATCAATCTTTTCTTCAAATCCTAAAGCACCACTTATTTTGAAATAAAATGAAAAACCTACAATATCGGTCTTAGAATTTGACGTCTAGCTTTGGAGTATCTACTACACGCTTTAGGATCTGACTAATCCAAATTCCCACTGGTAAGTATCCAATACTCAAACCAGACTTCTCCAAAATCGCATCAAAAAGTCTTTAGGGATAAAACTTCAATTGCACCGGAAAGTCTCTAGTACTCTGATCTTAGACCTCTAATTAAGGATGGAAAAATACATATCACTCTACCACAATGTTCAATAGTGTAAGACATACTCTTTAAGACAAAAAATATTTTACGTTTTACATTTCTATTACTTCATAATTATATCATTTTAAAAGATGTTTTTATGGAGGAAATGGATTAACATAGCCTTTAGAATTTGAAACGAAAAAAACACTTTGCAAACTTCTGTTACTGATTGTTGCAAGTTTGGCAAAATTCTGCTACACCGTCTATGCATCATGATTCATGAGCAGGGAACAGGGAACCATTACACACTTATTTGGATACATAAGCACCCATTGAAGGAAAGGAATACAGTTTGTAGAATTCACTGCACCCACTGCACAAATTGGATTAAGCAGCGTTCCACGCAGAAATAGAAAATACAAACGATCTCGACTCCGTACACAATAATAATTACTTCCCAAGCCTGCTACAAGATTACAACCTACATCGTGGACCTACTTTGCAAACATCTCCGCAGAGAACCATTACACTTATTTGACTACATAAGCCAATCCTACGACTAAGTCCGACTTACCATCGAAGCTTGCGCTTTGGAAAATCTGCGGAAAGCACACGACTGAAAACCACAACACAACCTATTACATTCACATACACTGCTACAATTTCGATTTGTTTATGCCCAATTAGTCCATTACTTCATCATGCCTAGATACCAGTTTTTTCGCAGAGATCTAGCAAGTCCAAAGTCTGCAGAACCAATAATGTTTTAGAGTAACCAATTTATAGTAACCGTCACATATGGGAGAGATAATCCATGACTACATTTCTCCTATTACCTCAGGTATGGAGAGCTCAAGACGGAACTTGGGACCATCATAGTGATGCAAAACTGGTCTAAAAGCATCTTCCTCCAAAGGGTTACAGATTTTCCTGACACGGGTCCTCACCTAAATGCAGAAAACTCAAAAATCAATACAAATGCATCAAATACCTATAGAAAGAAGAAACTGTTCCCTAAGCTTTAGCGGGAAAAAATAGTTAAGGTGCGTGCTAGCTGCCCAGACACCACTGTCATTTTCAAAAAAAAGTATTGTGGGTTCATATCTTTACCTGAGCAGGGAACCTTGATTCTCCTTTGCACTTTTTATCTTCCCAAGCTGTTGGATCAATGTTAGAACCTCCAAAACTTGCTGCCTGTCCAGAAAATTGTTAAAGAAAAGGTTAAAAATAGATTATATGCTTTGAATGGAACAGAGAATTATTAAATTAAAGTCTACGCTCTGTTATACTTTGTTTAATGCACAAAACAATTGTTTGAGATACAATGCACAACAACATACCCAGTGAAATCCCACAACGTGGGGTCTGGGGAGGGTAGAGTGTACGCATACCTTAACTTTACCTTGGTAGGGAGAAGGTTGTTTCCGTGAGATCCTCAGCTCAAGACAAAGCACAAGCAAGGTAAGACAAACAAAGCGACTAAGCCATGAGACACAATGAAGTGGACCTAATATTAAGGCTTTTTATTAAATGACACATCCAGTGCTCATCTTTCACACTTAGTAGTACTTGGAACTCATTTCTGGCATGTATAAAATAATAGGCCAGCAAGTTAAAAGGCAATAATATAACAAGGCCTCTCACAAGTAAACTGCAAACAAAAATTCCTTTGTGTTTAAGTGATAAGGACTGCACACATCTATTCCTCTAACCACTACATTTGAAGGATAGTGAGATCTTACAATACATTAACTGCTCTATGAAGAAAAAAAATTACAGTATACTGCAAGCCGTCAAGCCCAATGATAGGGGTGTGAGCGTGCATGTGTACACTCACGAATCACGATATTTGGGCATTAGCTAAAAATGTAAACCATTTGATGCTATATATTTTTTAAGGTCACACCAATTAATTTTTTTTTTTTTAGAATGGTAAGAGACCAATTAATAGAATTGTAGAACTAACCTCAAAGATACCGTGTAACTGGTGAGTAGTGTAATTATAGAGGAACAATGGTAAGCCTGGTGTTATTGCCCTTACAGAATCTCTGTACCTTGGAGGGAGACCTGCAAAAGAATGATTAGACTTGTAACAATAGAAACAACTCAGTCTCATCACCATCTCTTTTTCAATGGCTTCAACTTTTGTCAACAGTTTGCAAGAATCCTAGTTTTAAATACAATAAGAATATCAATCTCCTCTCTTTGCAAGTGGTTCTAACTCTCAGACAGCCATAAAAACCAAAAACTCAACCAAAAATAAGATGAATAATATCTGACAACACAGGAGATCCTATTAGGAGCAAGCTACAAAATTGACATTCTTGTCCTTCAATCATCACTCTTGTATTCACATTTCCAAATAGTTTGCCTCTACAATAACGAACAAGGTATAAGACCATTAATACATTCATATTTTGTTTATCAAAAGGACTAGATATGCACATAGGATGTTTATATATCCTTGTGAATTGCCACAAGATATAAATATGATAATTCAGGCAGAATGCTTAGGATGCTAGAAAAATACCAAACAGCTGGCGCTTTAAGTCTTCTTGCATGGTGTCATTGTTGCAAACAAATATATATCCACCAAGAACTTCATTCCTAGGCAGCGTCTCGGCAGCAGGCAAAGTCTTAAACCTTTTGTCAGCGGCATTATTCCCATTGGTGCTCTCACTGTTGTTGTTATTACCGTTCTTGATTTCCTTAGTGTGGTTCCCAATGTTGAACTTGCTTAAAGACACATTTCCCAAGTTGTTGACGTTGGGTTTAAGATACGCCGAATTCATATTGTACATGCCATTCGTAATGGAACTCTTCGACATATTCTCAGTCATCTTGTTGTCCAAATTCAACATGTAGAAGTTAAGGCTTTCCCATTTGTTATCTTCCTGAAACCCTATATTCTCCCTGGGCCTAATTTCAGCTGAGCCCTTTGAAAAGTCTGGGTTATTCCTCCGCTCACCCTTGGACCTTATCTGCTCAGCCAATTTCATAGCAGCTGTTGACCATTTATGATCCTCCGAGAATTTTGATTGTCCTCGAAGCTCATCGCCAAACTGCCAATAGCTGTGAAGACTATCCATGCTCGTATCTGACAACAAAAGCATACCCCCAAAATCACCATAAATACATTTCCAACTAAGCAGATAAAAAGCAAAAGTACTCGTGACACGTGAGTCCATCACAGAAATTAAGCTATATCCATATCATAGCAAGACAAATCAAAAACTGAAGCAACGCTTAGTAGAAAGTAGTTTCAACTGCACAACTATTATGTCAACTTGTAACAATCATCTGGTAGTGACAAGAACACCTGCTTCATTCGGGAGGACTTGTAATGCTAATACTAATGCAGTAGGGGCACTGTCATCAGAAAAAATGGAAGAATCATGACAACAAAGGAGAATTGTCTATGTAGCAGCTCTTCTAACAGATAACAGCAATTACATTTTTACCACAAGAAGAAATGAAAAAAAATATAGGATAATACATAAATAAGCCCTTAAACTTGGTCTCGTTTTTTAGTATGCCCTCCAATTTTAGGTGTGCAAAAATAGGCATACTTGTCTCCACTTTATTAATTGAACACTTTAACTTGCAAAATGATCATCTAGACCTAAAATTTATGTGTCACATTATCATTTTTGCTTACGTGTTCAACTTGTGCCAAAAATATAACATTGTCTGAGAAAAAGAGTTGAATCAACATAACAACAACATCATAGAAATCTCACAAAGTGGGGTCTAGGGAGTGTAGAGTGTACGCAGACTTTAACTCTACCTTAGGAGGTAAAGAGGTTGTTTAAAGACACTCGAGACATGCAATCCAAAGCAATATAGAATGTCACGGCAAGAAAATGTTACAACAAGCAGGATAAAGCAGTATGGAGAAACAACAAATGAATATGATGATGGAAGTACAAGAACAACCTATCAAAAAGAGAAGGAAGGACACAAGAGTAAGTTGAATCAACATAATTATCAGTAAATTTAGGAACTTGAGTTCCAGTAGACAAGTTCTTCAAATAAGAATATTTATTTTTGGAGAAGTAATTCTCGGATCAAAGAACCTAAATGGAGAAGGACAACAGTTGATAGTGTCTCAAATCAAACATCCAAGCTATGGCGATCCAGAGATGAAAATGCTAATTGTAATGCAGCAATACTTGCATAAAAGCGTTGCGGGGTCATGATGGATAAGAAAATATAATTATCAGAACTAGTCTTACTGCGAAAATTGAGGGATCAGATCAGATAGTGAGAATAACCCTAGATTTTGGGATCCAAATCTGAAGAGAGAGAGAGAGACACACACACACACACCTTTATCTGCGAAATTCCGGAAGATGCGACAGAGGAGAAGCTGGTACCAGCTTTTCCAAAATTTATGCCAAAGACTTTCCACCCCCGACTTATCAGCTAAATTACACTACTGCCACCACCTTTTGGAATTCTTTTTTTCTATAACCATGCACTCTCTCTCACTAATTTGAATTTTGAGTATGAACAGGATGTTTGACCAGGGGAACACGGATAGAGTTTAGGAGGGTTATTTAGGGCCCGTTTGTTACCGCTGATTAAAAACTGTTTTTAGAAGTGAAATTTTTAGGAGTAGAGTTTTTTATCAAAAAATTATTATGTGTTTGATTGTCAATAAAAAAAAAGTATTGTTCACTTAAAAATAGGTAAAATCAACCTCTATTTCCAAAAGCCCAAAATTTACTTTTTCGATTTTCAAGCAAACACTCCAATTTTTTGTCAAAAGTGTTTTTGATCTTTCAAAAGCACTTTTGACCTTTCCAAAAGCTGTACCAAACGGGCACTTAAAAGATGAGGAGGGGTAGAGCGATCGGGCCGGATAAGATTTAGGTAGACTTTTGAAAGTACGTGCGGGAGAGGGGTTATAGAGTGGCTGACTGAGTTATTTTATATTATACTTAGGACGGCTAAGATGTCAGAGGAATTGAGATGGAGTATAATAGTCGTGTTGTACAAGAACAAATGTGACATTTAGAATTGCAACAATTATAGGGGTATCAAGCTGCTAAGCCACATTTATGAAAGTCTGAGAGAGGGTGGTCGAGGTGAGATAAGGAGGGATGTGTCTATATCTGAGGATAATTTAAAATTCATGCAGGGACAATCGACTACAGAAGTTATTTATCTTGTCAGGAGATTGTTGGAGCAATATAGGAACAAAAGGAAAGACTTACACATGATGTTCATTGATCTTGAAAAGGCGTATGATAAAGTCCTCAGGATGTTCTTTAGAGATGTTTGGAGTCTATATGTATGCTTGTGTCTTGTCGCACCCGCTTTTTCCAGACTGCCCCGTCCCGCGAGGGTGGGGGCTCTTTTGTTGTGCGCGGTCTTGACGTATGCCGGTGATTCCTGAATTAAATCACCGTTTTAAGAAGTTGTCACCTAATTATTAGGGTGAATTAAGACACCTAGATTATTGCAGTAAAAATATTACAAATGATCTCCATATGATTAGTCTGCGAAAATTGTGAGATTCTGGGTAAGGGTTTTCTATTATCCTAAAGGGAGATGTTAGACATCCTTTAAGATCTGCTAACTTGCGGATGTCCGATCAAACTTAGGCTTTATTTATCACGCTTTAGAAAACATGTAGTTTAAGAAGAGAGGATGTTGAAAAAGATGCATTTGAAAAATATACCTACAAAAGTAGTATAAGACGCATATAAAATAGTATGTTTTATTTTTGATGAAGTATGATAAAATGCAATATGAAAATTTAGTTTGGTAGAATATAACATAGTTTATTCTATGACAAAATATATTTATATATAATTAAAAATACACATTCAGTTGGTGTTTTGTTTGTAGAAAAAGACATAAGTATTTACATAACATGATTAAAAAATATAATATAGAGTTAGTTTTTTTATAAAAGATATACATGGCATTGTATAAGAAATGTATTTTTAGTAAAATATGTATTTGCATGACATTATTTACAAAAAAATACATTTTTTGGCAATTTTGATAATAAGAAACAAAAGACAAATTATCACTAAAAAACACATAGCAGCAGAAATCAGACTACAGTGGATTATAAAGCAATAATGTGTCTATAACTGTGATAGGCTAATCAGGCCTACAGTAATAACACTACAACTATCAATTTGTAAACATAAGTAGGACTACGCTTGAGTACTTACTACTCTTTTACCCTAATCTGTGTTCTCCATAACCTCATATCTAAGGTCATGTCCTCAGTAAGTTGCACATGCGTCATATTCCGTCTGATCACCTTTCCTCAATACTTCTTCGGCCTACCTCTACCCCTCATGAATCTGTCCATAGCCAATCTCTCACACCTCCGCGCTGGGAAATTTGTATCTCTCCTCTGCAATCGAGCAATGGTTGTAATAATTTGTGAGCTAGTTTGGATTAAGCAGTTGCTCAGAGAACTAAAATTTAGAGAAAACAGTCAAATGGAACTTGTGTGTGATAACAAAGTGACCCTTCATATCGCATTAAATCCAATATTCATGGGAGGACTAAGCACATTGAGATTGAATGTCACTATCATAAAGTACTAAACACATTGAGATTGACTGTCACTTTGTCGGGGAAAAGATACTCTCCGGAGATATTGTTGCTAAATTTGTGAAGTCGAGTGATCAGTAGATATTTTCACCAAATCACTCAATCATCCTCGTATTAGATACATCTGTAACAAGCTCGGTACATATGACTTGTATGCACCAGCTTGAGGGGGAGTGTTAGAATAGGAATAGAAATAGGATTTGTATATAGTATCCTACATGGAAAAGAATTGCGATGTAGTGTTTATAAATAGGACTCAATGTAATAATGTAGATGCAACAATTCAATAATATTTCTATCATAATTTATCACAATAACTAAACGGGTACCACATATTTGAGGAATAAAATGTTCTTCCTTCTAGATTTATTTATATTGGAATTTCCCTGTTATCATAAGATACTAGCATCATAACCTTTACTAGGCCAGATGTGGCATTTGCACTTAGTATGACTTGCAAGTTTCAGCAGAATCGTGGTGAGGAACACTGGAAGGTAGTCAAAAGTATTCTTAAGTATCTAAGTATTCTTAAGTATCTCAGACGTACTAAAGATTACTTCTTAGTCTATGGTGGAGGAGATAAGTTGGTTGCCACTGGGTATACCGATGCTAGTTTTCAGACAGATGTTGATGATTTCATATCTCAATCTGGTTACACGTTCATTTTCGATGGAGGAGTAGTGAGCTGGAAGAGTTCCAAACAAGCTACTACTGCTGACTCGACTACTGAAGAGGATTACATTGCTGGATCGGAAGCTGTCGCTATTTCTGAGTTCCTGAAGGAACTAGGGGTTGTTCCGAGTGCTAGTTGTCCAATAACCATTTATTGTGACAACACTGGTGCTATTGAACAAGCAAATGAACCAAGATCAACTAACAGAAACATACATGTAGCGAGGAAATACCACTTTCTCCGAGAGATGGTGAAAGCTGAAGATATTAGGATAGATTATGTTCCCACAAACAATAATCTAGCAGACCCGTTTACTAAACCATTAAGCTTGGTTAAGCATAATGGTCATTTTGAGAACATGGGTATTAGATATGTTGGTGATTGATCTAGGCCAAGTGGGAGATTGAAAGTATATGTATGTCCTAGAGACAATCTGTATTAGGACAAAATGTACTTTATACACATTCATATTTATATTAATGATGATTAATATTATGACATTTACATTTGTTGAATTATTAGTTGAATGTTTATAGTATTCTATAAATACATTCATGGAGTTTACGTGTTTATTAATGATGTGAGTATTAATGTTATAACGTAACTCTTAAATTATCTCGACTAATGATCATCGAGATTGGGATATCGATGATATGCGATACGTCGACATATAGTCTGCATCATATCCTAAGGGGATGTAGTATGTCTCACTTGCTACGAGTTATGGCAACTCGTGATGGACACATGGATACTTGTTAAGTATTGGTATACCCTGCTTATGTACTATTTTGTTATATGTCTATAATGTCATCGGCATGTGGGATATAGAAGTCCTTAGACTAGAGGTCAATATCACATTGTTTACGGAGTAATGTACTTTGATCCTGTCCTAAGATCAAATACCTTATAGGTTGAGACGCGGCTTGTTTTTGGTGCATTACGAAGTAGATTAAAGGTGGTATGTGAGCCAAGATTAGGATTCATTCCTTGAATGTATATTCAAGTGAATGTTCAGGTACTCATATGGTATTAGGTTGACTAAGTCATTGGTCAATGCAATGGATATGTCTTTAATATGGTCATGTTGTCAACTAATATAGATGAGTTATAATGATCAAGCCATTTGGATAGACACTTCCTAAGCTTGATTGAGTGTGTCATGAATGAAAGGATTTCATCTTCTCGCATAGAGGTTCAGTTCACATGTTTCGTGTAACTAAACTTTACATATTGAGTTCGTCTTCCGGAGCAGTCTAGGAGTTTCGTGTAGACCATAATGTTATTAGTGTCAATATGTAAAGACGTGAAGGGTAACACTAAGTCAATTGTTCTGTCGATTCAATGATGTAATCAGAGAGTATATAAATATTCGGTTGATAATCGAGACATTAGAACAAAATAGAAACGAAGCAAAAATGGAGCAGGGCCACGGCACGAAGTAGTCGTGGCATGGTGTCACAGCAATGGCGCCACTTACTCAGAGCCGCGATGCCACGCTACCCAGGTTCGAATGACTCATCAGATTTCGCTTCGACTGCCCATCGAGAAACCCTACCTGATATATTCAGCTATATATACAGGGTTTAACCTCATATTTTACACACCATCTTTTATAAGATTAAACTCTACTGAAACTCTGCTGGAATTCCTAGCTTTCCAAAAGAGAGATTACATCAAAGTTTTAAGAACTTGCAAATCGAGGGAGATTTGCGTGCGCACCCTCGGACTACACAAAACTTCAACAATCTAGATTGCTAACTAATGTGTCTTCGTTCGAAGTATTACATTTATGCTTTGTATTATTTACATTGTATAATCATCCTACAGTTTGACTGTCGTCGGGTTTGAAACATAAATTTCAAATTTCGCTGCGTGTACGAACCCGACAAAACCCTGCAGTTAGGTCATCTGAAATGTGATCATGGTGTGTGGTTGACATTTACTAATATTCTCACTCTTGGGGCCTATACTGTTCCTGGTATGACTTACATTTGCATTGCATAACACAGAAATAGTGAAATGAATACGAAAGTAGCGGATAATCCAGCCATTTCTGGTTATTAACATTCAAAAGGGTTGGGATGCAGAAGTTAAATAATAGATATCCTAAGTCAATTTAGTAAGTTCATTATGTTATATTATCAGCGACAAATATTTCTAGAAAAAATAGAAATCGCATAACACTTCACGTTAAACGAGGTATCCTTATGTTTTTCTATTTAAAAGCATATTCTGTTTGACAAATTGATACTTTTATCAACATCCTGATGGTCACATGGGTAACCCTGGTCAACAAAAAGATTGTTGTTGTGATTTGATGATTCAAAACTAGAAATTTGATCACAAAATATATGTCAAGACTTAGTTTGCCCAAAAGTATATGCTATGCGATGCTTATGGTTAAGGCCGTTAAGGATCATAGTACATTTCATCTTAATGCGATATGGAATTCAAAAGCTGCTTGAGTGTGCATCAATTGCTTCTTAGCTGCCAGCACACATTATTTGAGATTAGTTGTGCAGCTGCAAGCAAAGAGGGACTTATTTCAGTTACAAATGATTTTGAATTTTTTTTACCCACAGGTGTTGGCGGTTTGATTGCTCAGAGATTGGAAGAACAGCTCTTCCGCTGACTTAGAGCAGCAGAACTCACTTGTGATCGAGCAGCACTTCTTGTTGCTCAAGATCCAAAGGTAGAGTAAACCTAAATTGTAAATTCAGTTTTAGGGCATTAACCACATCCGAAAATCTTATCCATGAATTTCCTTCTTTTTGATGCTCCTACAAGAGGTAGTTGTTTCAGTATTAATGAAATTAGCTGGTGGATGCGTTTTTAGAGCAAGCTCGCTCTTATGAGAAAGCATCATCAAGCCCAGTCGGGTGGTATATTGGGTATATAATGGCTCTCATGTATCATGAGATAGTTTGGCTTGTACTTTTCTTAATTCATTACCTCTTTTAATATCTTCAACATGCTTTTTCTTCAGAAATGCTCAAACTAGGCAACTTTCACATTCACTCCCTGTTTTACGTGCACGTGAGATTGATGAATGGTCAAGAAGTCCGGAGGTATAGGTCTTTTTCTGCGCGCAATACAGGTGAATACTGTGCAAAAAGTTTAGCACTGCATGATAATGAAAGTTGAAGCTGAATACATGTAAATATCCAGGTATATGGTTTACTCTTTTCTGCACTAATGTCTCATAATTGGAAGTTTTTTATAAATGTTCCAAGTATATATTCTTCCGTCCTTTTTGGATAAGTACAGAGGGGTTGTTACTAAAGGCCGGAGGAGCATCACGTAGGTTATGTCTGTAGTAATGCTGCTAGCTGAATACCATGCCATTTGAGAAAGGCCTGTTGATATAAACCAGGGTAAAGTACTACTTGTGTACGGTTTACAGCTGATCTAGAGTGGTTCGGCAGAATCACGACTATGAACTATCAGCTTAAACCCTATGTAATGTATATATATGTGAAATGGTGTACAATACATATAAATTTAAATGTATATTTCAGCCCACCCTCTCATCTCAAAACATTTGTATCTAAACTCTAAAAAGCGCCACTGTTATACAAATGTATCATAGATGAGATTTTGCAGATCCCTTTTGTTCCTCATCGTTAAAACATGATGAGAAAGCTTTCCTGGCAGATGATGAGAATTGGTATCACCAAATGCTATACATTTTGGTCATATAAGCCACGTGTCCTTTAATTTTTTCTGTGTTGGAAGTTTGCATTGTTGTCTAAGGTTTATGTAGTCTCTTTTGAGGATCTGTTTCCTAATATACACCGTTGCGGCATTATAGTACAAGTGCAGCTGCTTCGCAGATTTTACGTAAAATATAAACCCACTTCAGTAGTTGAATGAAGTGCTGTCTACCTACCATCGTAGTTCAATTGTCGAAGCACTAGCTTTGAGTAAATTTCCTAGGTCAATATAATGTAAAAGGGGAATGATCTGAATTTGTAGTCATTAATTATACAAGAAACTTTGATTTGATGATGGTCAAGAACATGTAAAACTGATCGGCAGCCACATATATCCTACATTCGAGTTCAGACACTAACACGATCTTGAAAGACCCACTAGACAGGAACTTCCATTATTGATATCTAGCCACATCCAGTTTCCTTTCAGAAATTGCTTTAGAAGAAGAATTGTAGTACATTTGTCATCAGATACTTTTTGCATACCATAGAGTAAATAACAACCATGGTATAGCTACTGTCCTACTTCCATCGGATAAAAGCATTCAGATATCCAACAGTTCTGTGCTCTGTTACGGTGTTACCCATAGCAACATAAGAAGAATAAGAAAAGAGAAACCATTGAGACCATACAGAAAGACACGCGCCAAGTGATTATTCTCTTGCTATACATGAAATCATGAATTCCTCTCCCTACCCAAACAACTCCCAGAATTATTTGCTTCTTGCAAATACAATGCTAAGGATGTGAGACCAAAAATGCGTGAAACAAAACATTATTAGTTGCACACCAAATGGCTTTCACAGAGGTCAGTTATACAGCAGCTGGACACTTGGGACTGGTGAGAGCCATATATTGACCCATATGGCAAGAACAGCAATCATGAAGACTGATCTTGTGCCTTCGAAAATTTTCCGAACGAAGGCTTCTCCTTTCTACTGTTGTTCTGTTCCTTGTAATTTACTTCAGTTGAATATGAGCTTCAATGTTGGCCTCTGCTTTTACTGAATTATTCAGTGGGGTTTCTTTTGTTTTTTCCCCGATTTCTTCTTCTTGGTGCTAGCTCCTCTGCCTCGTTTAAACACAGCAAGAATCTCAATACTGCATCCAGTCAGATTAATTTCGTTAAAATGATCAGTTATGATAAAAGATCACTGAAGCAGTCAAAAGAATGAAGCTTCAAGCAAAAGCTCTTTGAGTATCACATATCAACAAAGCAAATGAAAGGGATCTTGAATAACAGACAAGTTAGAGGAATTGATCTTTCTTCTTTTAGTTTCTTTAGAATGTGAGCATCTGTAAACCCCAGCCCTCCTACCTAATGATACTCTGCAATGTCTATTTCATTCCTTGCTATCTCCAATGGGATTGGTGAATTCCAGTTGAGAACTATATTTTCTCATCAGTGAACACTAATGCACAATCTCAAATGTAGAAATGTCCTTATAACTAGCATAGCCAAAATTAGTAAGTCCCCCGACACATCTAGCACAACATTGAGTAGCAATTTCCACATAGAAGTGTTGTTCACACACATGTCGAAGTATTTTTGAGCAGTGATTCCTTGGATCCACGAACTAGGTCATAATGGAAAAGGAAAGAACTTAAAAAAAGAAATATCATCTCTCCCATACAGAAGTTTCTATAGAATTAACAAGAATCTTCCATTGTCTTCTCCATAGTGACATGGGTAGAACCTTTTCATTTTAAGTGTCTCCCCTTACTACAAAACTATGCTGGAAGACCATTCAGAATTTTTTGTGCAGCACAGAGTTTCTTCCTTCAACCAGATGCGTTTATATGCGTATACGTGAATGAAAATAATAATAATAATAATAATAACAGTTGTTATTTCGTAATCTTAATCGTGTTAGATGAGATTTAATTTTAGTTGATACAGATGCAAGTTTAAACTTGTCTGTAGGGCTACATGAATTGCAAAAGGGAAGGGCACAACCTGTGTGTTCCAGGAAAGAAATTAAATCCATGGGCTTTATGCAAATGCCACTCCTTACTAGCTAGCAGTGACGAACAATCCTGCATGAAAAAAGGTCCTATCATCAGCCTCAAGATGACATAGTTCAGTGCCCAAAGTTGAATGGCATCTTATGAACCAAAAACTTGATGGAACTGAATGGTAGTTTAAACGAATTGTATGAATATGAAGACACAGAGATCAAAGAGCTGTATCTTAATCTATATTTTCTAATATAGATTTGAAGGCCACATACCTCTTTAAAACTTTCCCAACCACAGCTAATATAGATAAGAGTTTGAGGCAATGATTGATTTTCCTCATGTACAGTTGTGCTTTCCATTTGAATTGCAGCTTCTCTGGCACGCAGGATCCATGGTCTCTTCTCGTCTTTGACATTTTCAGGTCTAACGTAACAAATAAAACATAAGTGGATGACAGGAACATTCTCAAATGCTGTAGTACATCAATGATCGTGATTTTTCATAACAAAATATAGCAACCTTCACTCTACCTTTTAGATGAATTGGTTCTGAGTTCTATTGCTGAGATATGACGTAGTTCCTTCACCAAGGACGGGTCCAGTCCTTTCCTCGGAGGGTCAACCACAACAACATCCGCTCCCAAGAGCCATGAAGTTGGTTCCTATGCAAGTTGTAACTTGAAGTGAAAACTTGTACAACATCAAAATCATATACATAAATTCAGCATACTAACGGAGTTCTAGGGTCTGGAAAAAAGGATTTAAACAAGTTGCGTCTATACAGACATTGCAAAGTTTCCACCAGTAGAGTTTCTCTCGGGAATTGAACTAAGAGGTCCAAGAGGTATACATGATGGTAACGATGATGAAACAAAATATATAGCCAATACACTGTATGATGACATCTAAATCACTTGCAAGACCCCGAGGATACTGATTACAGCTACTAGAGCAAGAAATCCCCAAGGAGTTGTTCTCTATTTCCACATCACAACAAAAACTCTTCATGTCTACAGAAACAGCTCGACTGGTTTCCCCCTTTTTTGGTTAACAGTGGCTGTTGCTACTCATTTGCACTACTGAATCCAATCCACACAAGCAACACTAAGTATTTGGGAGAAATAAGATTCTCAACTCTGATCTACACCAAGACAAGAATCTCCACTAAATCAAAGCTGTTTTTCTATGATACTAACATTGAACAGCCGCAAAAGTATACAGGGACATCCCAAAACAGCTTGATGAGAAGATGGGTTGATGCATGGCCTACTGAATTGCCATAGCTCATCCAAGATAGTCAGGAGTACAATTGGCAAAAGTGTCTATTGAAATGGGATTAGCTAATCGTCTGCATTTTGTGTGGAAAGTAACAATTGAACCTTTCACAATAAGCAGATCCCTTTTTAGTATTTGTGTAGGACATATGCACTGCTCTGCTTAGGACTTCTAGGTGTAGGCATATGCCACGATTGAAATACCATTGGTACTTCGTCTTAGCTGAGGGTGTATTTTTTAGTAGATTGTCATGTTCTTCCTGCAGTATGTCTCATGTAACTTTGTAATGCTTCATCTTATCTACCCTTGAATCATTTATACTATACTTGCAGAAAAAAATCTATATGTAGGTGTAAATGTTAAACAGAAGTGTGTTTCTCAGTCTCTGTATGAACACATAACTAGATTTGAAAAACCATATATTGAAATATAATTGCAGACAAGCTTATGTGACTGAAAACAAAGTTGTGCATGTTTGTGATGACATATGTAATTGACTTGTTGAGACTGACTATTGAAGCGTCTGCATGGTGCCAGCTGATATTGCTATCGACATTGGTAGGCAAGCGCTCAACTGTCTTCTCAAAAGATTGCTTGGACTCTTTGTTAACCTCAACACATTTAACTGACCTGAGAAGAAAACAATTTCTTTGGAATCATGAAGTTTTCAGTCGACAATAAGGGAATTGATTGAAAGTACTTCGAAACTAGCTCTGTCCAAATTTGATGACTTAGTTGACTTTAAAGTTTAAAACATAAATTAAAAGAGGAAAGTTCAGACATGTTACCTTCAGACAAGTTATCATATCTGAGTTTGCTATATATATGTGTTAAAATTATACCTAGGAGATATGAAAGGGTATTTATCCACACACACAGATGAAAAGGGCATAAAAATGTCACATCAAACTCAAAATAATACGCATGAAAACTAATTCAAAATAATACGAAGTGATTTTATCAAATGTTAACTACAATTTTTTAATGGGGTCGATTTCACCATTTCCAGAGAGATTAATCTTTTTGGGATTGACCAAGACAGACAGCAATAAAAGGGGTAGAGGACTATTATCCTGACCTGCATTTCCTTGAAAAAGCCAAAGACAACCCAATTACACCAGCTCCTGCATAGAGATCAACGACTGATGCACCCTGAGGAACATATTTATGTAACTTCCGCAGCAAAGAATCAAAAGCCTGAAGGATGACAAATGATTAAGTAAAGTCAAAGGAAACACATATGGTAATGGGAAAACGGGTCAAGGTTGTGTGGTTGGTTACCAAGATAAGAAAAAAATGATAATCAGAAACATGCACCTAGAAGTAAAATGCATGTACTGTAGCTCAAACCAATTTTAGTTCATCCTTTAGCGAGTTTAGTGTAAGCAAAAATAAGAAAGTAATCAGCAAAAACATGCCATTGAAAGGTCAGAAATTGTGGATTGGCCCAAACCAAAGACCAGAAATGGAAGAAGTTGGGAAAAGAATGAAACTAAGTTATTTACCCAAAAGAAGACATGTCCGATGTACAGAATAAGGATTCTATTCTTTTTTCCTGATAAGTGACATGTAATAAGGATTCATTGACGTTTATCATGCTTGATCCGTGAAATGTGTTCTATGTCTCATCTGTGCATCTTAAAGTGGAGCTCAAGAAAACGGTAATAAACATGATTGATCTTTCCTCAAAAAAAAGAACAAATAAGAGTTATTTTTAAGAGTTCTACCCGGGTATTTGCCTGCCCAAAGCTTGATGGAGCTAAAGAGACATCAATCCCTCCAATGTGCTCCCAGAAATCTCTTTCCCCTAACAAATGTCTCCATCTGTTTCCAAAAATAATCTGCACACAGCAAGAAGATATCAACAAACTGCTGCAATCAAGATATCACAGTACTGTACTTTAATTCAATATTAGCAGCACAGCTGACAAGGTTTAGTGGGATCTGGAAAGGAGAAGTCACACAACAATACAAATAGAATTGACATTTGTTATTCACAATATATGATCTACTAAAACCTTTGCGTAGTTATCTAAAACAACTCATGGCTGAAGAAATAACTTATTTTGAGAAGTCTTAAGCTATGATCCCAGAAGGGGAGCCTTGGAGTAACTGGTAAGTTGTTGCCATGCGACCAGGAGGTCATGGGTTCAAGCCGTGGAAACAGCCTCGGGCAGAAATGCAAGGTAAGGCTGCGTACAACAGACCCTTGTGGTCCGGCCCTTCCCCAGACCTCGCGCATAGAGGGATCTTAGTGCACCGGGCTGCCCCTTTTTTAAGCTATGATCCCACTGATATAGCTGATTTCGTTACAGGTATCCTTACTGAGGAAAATAGACTTATTTGAGCAAGAACGTTCAGATAATTTTTCAGGCCATAAGATAGGAAATTCACAAAGTCTTTTTCATTGTCTTTGTTCAAAATTGTGGAGATGTGACAAGTAAAACTACTTCGTTCAGTAACTTATTCATAGAAAAGAAAACACCTACGTTGTACAGTATCTTGATTCAAATAATTTTGCAGGTTTGTTGAACAAAGATGGTACAGAGGGCACAAAGCCTCACCCTCTAGTATTCCTTAATACGAGAAAGTGACCAAAGCCATTTGTAATTCTCATGTGTTGCGGTATTCATTGTCAAGTTAAGACTTCACTGTTTTTTTTGATAACAAGTTAAGACTTCACCATCATACTGATTCTGTTTAGTACAGAATGAAGCCCTTGTTTGAGTGAGAGCTTCTAGAATGGGAATCTGGAAAGTCTTCTCTAAGGGTGTTCCCAAATTTCTGCTTTGTTATTCCTATCTTAGCTCCTTCTCTGGTCTTGCCCCTCTTACTCGAAAGCGAAGGGCATCCATCCAGTAAAAGTAGGACACAGTTGTTGGACAACACAACACGTGAAAAACGTAATTACTTTATTATTTGTAAAAGTAATTACACCAAGATTTGAACACTATAACTTGACCACTTGGACACTTTTTGGATACACACTTAGGAACACTTTGGTTTACAATTGGGTTGGTTCTTTCTTGGTTCTTGATTCTTGGTTGTTCTTTAGTTGTTCCTTGGTTGTTTCATACAAATGACTAAGGTCACCCCTATTTATACTTGTGTAGAGATGATTCTAGACATGGTCCTAAAGATCTAGAAAATTCTATCATATTCTACAAATATCTAAGACTCTAGAATATCTACACATTTCTTACAAAAATCTAGAGTCTTCTAGACATATCTTAGGTTAAGTATCCAAGACATTCTAGAACCTTCCATTCTAGAGATCTTCTTTCAACTCTCTAGAACTACTTGAACATTCTAGATTGATTATCCATTGTCTTGGAGATTAAGTTGGTGATGACTTTTAACACTCCCCCTCAACACCAACTTTTCATACTGAGTTGTTCTCTGAGTTTCTGAAATCTATTCTTCTTCAGCTATAGCAGCATTGGCATACTTGAGATTTAGCTTTCGAACTCTTGTCGATCTCCGAGGATGTGGGCTTACTCCTTCTGATTGATGGTCTTCTACTATTTGATGCATATTTGATGCATGCCTGTTTGCCACGGATTCTGTGTTACCTCGTCCTCGGTATTTTCTCCCTCACTTTTGATTTGCTCAGAATTAACACCTTGCGTGCCATCTTTGAGTTGAGCTTCATATTTGACTAATACTTCGTCAAGATCTTTTGGGTTTTCCGATTTCTCCCCCTCTGTGAGGATCTTTTTGAAAATTCCACCATCCTTGCAAATGTCTTTTACACTCACCCATGATAGCAATTCAACATCAAATTGTAGAGCGGCATTTGGAGGGATAGTTGGAGGAGAACCACTCTCTCCATAAGCCAACTCCGGTGGAATGGTGAAAATAGCATTTTCACCTTTCTTCATCGTATTTATACCTTGATCCCATCCTTTAATTACTTGTCCTTGACCGAGGGTGAACTTGAACGGGTCTCCCCTATCGCGACTGGAATCGAACTTGGTTTCGTCAAGCAGAGTCCCAGTGTAGTGGACTTCAACTTCATCACCAGCCTCGGGAGTATCCCAACCTTCACCTTCCTTGACAGGCTTCTTCTTCAATCCTTGATTTCCAATTTCCTTCTCCTCACCGACTTTCATGATCGGACTGTTGTCACGCAGATCCATGTCTTCGTACAATCCATCTACTGGTGGAATACCAAAATCCTCATCCATTGTTTCGTCAGAGTTGTCATCATCGTGGTTAGCTTCTTCTTTAACGTCCTCAAATATGGGTTTATCTTCCTGAAACTTCTTCTCGGCTTCGAGTTCTTCGATGACTGAACTTGATATGGCTGCTTGATTCTCTTTATCTCCTGTCATATGATTTGAGCAACCAAAGTCGACTATCCAATCACTGTTGTAGTCGATTGTTTCAGGAACAATAACTGTCAGAGCTAATTCTTCTTCCTCCACAGCAAAAGAGGCTTCGGTGTCCCACTCTTCATCGCTTGTCTTTCCTGTATTTGACGTGGCTGCATTGCTCTTCTTAAACCAACAACTTTTAGCCATGTGGCCCTTCTTCCCACAATTATAGCATTTTCCATCAAACTTATTGTTATTCATTGACCGACCACCCCAGTTGTCTTTCTTTTGAGCTCCCCCTGTTTGGGAGCTTCCATGATGATTATCCTTGTCATCACGTTTTCTAGAATTTCTACTAGCATTTGGTCAGAATCGACCTTTCTTATCACCGATATAGAGTGCTCCTTCGTCACTTTTTAATGAGACTCCAGATATTTGCTTAGCCAACACTTCTTGGTCAGCTAGCAAGTTTTCTAATTCAACAAGAGAAGGTTGGCTTGGCCAACCTTGTATTGCGGCAATAAAACCTCTATATTCTGGCCTTAATCCATGATTAATAATCCTTCTAATTCTAGCGTCTGACATGCCAGCAGCAGAGTCTAATGCAGAAATTTCGCGACAAAGAGATTTTACCTTGGTAAAGTATTGGTTGATCGTCATGTCGCGTTGTCTGATAGAAAGAAGCTCATTCTCTAGAAGCTGCATTCTCGTATCATTCTTCTTGGTGAACAATGTTGCGAAAGTATCCCACGCTTCCTTCGGTGTCTTAGCCGGCCTGATGTGCTCCAACATTTCATCTTCAACTGTGGTCCGAATCGCAAACATGGCTTTGCCAGCTCTAATCTTCCATTTCTTCAGAGCGGTTGCATCTTCTGGTTGTGTGACCTCATTTCCACCAACGATCTCCCACAAATCTTGGCCTTGGAGATATGCCTCCATATGCATCGACCACGTGCTGTAATTCTGATTGTTAAGTTTCTTGATTCCATCGACCACTTGAAAGTCACCCATCGTGTCTTGGCTAAAGTTCTATTTCTTTTACCAAGAAAGCTTGATTTTGACAATAAGCTCTGTAGTACTAAACCACATACGAACACTCTAAGAAACTCAACAAATGACTCTTTGGTATAAACTGACTTGGCTCTGATATCACTTGTTGGACAACACAACGACGTGAAAAACGTAATTACTTTATTATTTGTAAAAGTAATTACACCAAGATTTGAACACTATAACTTGACCACTTGGACACTTTTTGGATACACACTTAGGAACACTTTGGCTTACAATTGGGTTGGTTCTTGATTCTTGGTTGTTCTTTAGTTGTTCCTTGGTTGTTTCATACAAATGACTAAGGTCACCCCTATTTATACTTGTGTAGGGATGATTCTAGACATGGTCTTAAAGATCTAGAAAATTCTATCATATTCTACAAATATCTAAGACTCTAGAATATCTACACATTTCTTACAAAAATCTAGAGTCTTCTAGACATATCTTAGGTTAAGTATCCAAGACATTCTAGAACCTTCCATTCTAGAGATCTTCTTTCAACTCTCTAGAACTACTTGAACATTCTAGATTGATTATCCATTGTCTTGGAGATTAAGTTGGTGATGACTTTTAACAACAGTCATAGCTACTCTGCTAAGTAGAGAAGTAGCGAGACCGGCAGGAAGAGGGTAGGAGTTATTTTAGCCCAGGTTATTGAATAAGAGGAAGAACTAAAATATCCTCAATTAGTGCAACCTCGCCAAGGAGCAAGATATTTCTTTTCTCTATGTAACTACTCCCTCCAATTTAGGAGCCATATATCTCACCCCTTCCATGGAACCGGAGGCCCATTTCTACCACAGGAACAGGGGACGGGGTCTTAAATTCATCAGCCAGCCACAAAGCTCCAGAACTGATTTCCCCACTTCTATTAGAAGTTCATATTCAACATGGTGAACTACTCCCTCTACCACTAACTTGAGCGAACAAATTTGACATACCAACAAGTACGAAGAGAGTATTTTGATAGAATGATAACATCAAAACCATTAAGCTGCTTTAACTTTTTAATGAAAAAACTATTAGTTGTTTAACAATAAAAAAATTACGTTTTACCAATTAAAGAAAATTTAGACACTGGAAAATGAAGCAGACATAAGCATCTCATTTTTGCATAGACTAGGAAACAGAAACCAAAAAAGAAAGTAGTTTAAGGAGAGTAAACGAGCTATGATTAGTAACATGCTCTAAAGGACCTCATATCCAAGGAGGCGATTAACTGGCCAAATTATGAGCAACACGTTCCAATCACATATACACTGACATCCATTCATATTTGTGCATATTCATGGGATGAAGAGAGGTTTGCTCACATTATTTGACGATGTCTGGAAATTAGCCCAAACGGAATGAACTAAATGAACTTTTCTCCTTGGCCCACCGTTGGCCCAGAGGAACTACATTAGCAAGTAAGATTTAGTGTAAAGTTGACGTAATCCATTGATGAAAAAGTCTAGTATTGCTAACATCACTGTCTTACATTGGCTAAAGCATTTAGTTTTCCAGTGTTAGCTGAATTCTCGCTTCTAGAATTCCAAACCAAAGAGACCTGCACTTTACCTGAAATGAGACAATTTTTATCAACTCAACCAAAGGTCAATCCGAAGCTTATTATTCACTATAACATGTACAAACCATTCTTATATCTCTCCGGGACAGGAAGGGATGTATCATGTGTAGTGACGGCCATCTGCAAAATAATGAGTAACATATCAGTGGATAAAGAACACCAAAAGGCTTAATCAAACTATGACGTAAGTCTTTCCTCTGCAAACTTTTATGTCTTACTCACCTGAACATACCTCAGGTCTCCAGTGCCTCGATCTTCATCAAATGGTTCAACATTCAACTCAATTATCCCTGGAGCGACCCATACGACGCCAACACAGAAAGAGAAAAAAGAAAATCCAAATGAGAATAGAGAATAGAGAATAGAGAATAGACAAATAAATTCAGTGGCTGTTGTTGTAATAGGTAAGTTCACACTAGACAATTCAGTTTGAAAGAGAATGACACATAAATTATAACAGAAATTTGAAGAAAAATAAGGTGCGGGATTAAGAACAAGCCTTGCTTCAGGAGCTCCACAGCAGCATTGATGTTTGGATGATGAGCTGCATAAAAAGGGTCATATAATTGCACTTAGATAATTCTATTGTCTATGCATAGACAAATGTACCACAAAAATCAAATAACTGAATACTCAAATGGCAGACCTTTACAGTCAGGGATATCAACTATGTTATGAGTGCCCTCTTCGTAAAGCCCAATCAGCGGCTTACTTGATGAACCGCGAACAGCAAGCTTCGCACGACACCTCCATCCCCACTGCATCCACAAGTCAGTTCATCACTCCACAATAATATAACAATCAACTACAAAGACAAGCAGATTTACAGTTATTACGTACTAATCTACAACTATCGAAGGAGAAATCTTTGACGCCGAGCTTGTTGAAGAAACCTATAGCTTCATCAATTACTACCGGACGATGAAGATCATACTCTTGAGTGCAACCAGAACACCTACATCCAAAATTGAGGCGCGTAGTTAAACAAAATGCAATATCATCCGAATTCACTATACCACAACCATCCACTTAAACTATGTAAGTAGTGTATAATTAAAAATTCTCAAAAAATACCAGAGCTGTTCTGAAATTGTAGATTCACAGGGAAATTACAAATACTCCCCATCCCAATTTAAGTGTCTTAGTTTGACTTGTTACGGACAGTGGCGGAGACATGATTTTCATCGAGGGGTTCAAAAATAGGAAGAAGTAAATATACAAAGAAGTATTCAACATCTACTATATATACATATAAAAAAAAAATTAACCTAATATATATAGTTAATTTTTCTCCGAGTGGGTTCGGATAACTAGTTAAACCCTTGGCACGGAGTAAAGAAATTTGTGGTCTTAAACTTGCATTGAAATTATTAACTTACTAAATATAGAAAGAGAGAGACGAAAAAGGAAAGCAAGACATTTAAATTGGATAGTAACGAGGGAATGGAGGTACAAAAATAATGAGAGAGTAGAGGAAAGAAGAAGGGAGGGGTGCGTACGATTGGAAATAAGTGCAGTTGAGGGCGCATGGATTAGGGTTTATAGGAAGAGGTGATGATACGCGCTGAGGGGAGAGAGTGGTACAGGTAATGCGATGGATTGGAATAGCTATGGTTGGAGAGAAGAAGCTCAGCGCCATTGATAAAGTGTTGGTTAACTCTGGCGGGAATGGATAAAATATTGAAGAGCTACCGCTATCTATGCCCGATTTGCCCGTCTAATTATTTGGATCCGAACCGCTTTTTATTTATGGATTTTGGATACTCCATATATATTTGGGTTAATTGATCCTCCTATTACAAAATTACTTTCTAAATACAGAGAAAATGAAATACAAACATTCATTTCATGAAAATTTGGACCCTTTTCATTCTGAATAGATTTGTTGGTATTAATATTCCATCCGTTCTTTTCAATTTTTTTTAAAAATAAGTGGTGCTTTAAGATTTCAATAACACGTTGGGCAAATTCTTCCAAGATTATCCATATTTAAATAGTCAAGATACATTAACTACCTTTTCTTTTTCTAGAAAGTAGTAAAACTTGATTATGGTACAACAACAACATATTCATTGAAATTCCACAATGTGAAAAAAAATCTTTTGCGCTGCTCATTGAATTCGAACACACGACCTCTCACTAGGGAATGATCTCTGGTAAAACTTGATTATGGTAAGTTAGTAAAAACGCTCCTAGTTTTCTAGGGTGAGTAATTTCTTAAGGTGTGTACTTACCCCTAAAAAACTACTTATTATGGAACGAATAGTTACAATACCATGGAGAAAGTAGAAAAAAGAGATTAGTCTGTTAATATACATGTGGCGACCATTCTTGTACTGTACATATAGCTCCATTAATTGGCGAGTGAAGTTGAGGATATAGAATTCTTATTATTTCATTTATTTATGCATAAAGCTTAAACTCGATCTTACATTAAAACCCCATACATATATTGATCGCTCTCATTGCTTATATCTTTCTCTAATCAAAGGCATGTTAACACAAGGGGTGAATATGCACCATAGTTTCTAAAAAAAACGATAATCTGATTATTGATAATGTCCTTGGCTGTGATTCCTATAATGAAATCAGCATGAGCATAATCCTTAATAAACTGAACGTGCAACTTGTCAATGCCGTGAAACTTCAAATCGTTAACATCGGACAATGCATCTTGACCTCCATAACTTAGAAATAGTGGAAGATTGCGAGGGATGTTGGACATATTATACTCTGGAGGTTTGTCTTGCCCGTAATGTGCTACATTTTCGCTCTTTTTCCCAGTCATATTTCGATATTTTACCATGTCTAACAACTGCACTTAAATAACCAAACATCACATATACCTTAAAAGCAGAGGCGAATTCAAAAATCTAAAATGTAACAAATAGTGTCATATAAGTTGAAAGACTTACTTTGGGCCAAGTGGACAAGGTTCTTAGTTGACTTGGCTGAGGCTCGTAGTCTAAGAACATCTCGATTGTGGGGGAATTCAGACAACAGTTCTTCCCTTTATCCAAATGGAAGCAGGTAAATTATAAGTTGTAGATTTGTGACAAATGCATGCAATTGACTTCATAGCGTTAGAATTCATATATAATTTATGAATCCTTATAAAGCAATAACAAAAATAAAGAAAATAGAATAAGAATATTATTGATAGTGAATTGGTAAATGTTAGGTAGATTTTTAGAGTGTGTTTTAGGAAGTCTTTTGTTTGTCTTTTATTGTTTTGTATAATATTATGCGTTTTATGTTGTGTTTTCAGGTTTTAAGAGATTCATAAGGTTTGAGGCGAATTCAAAGAGAATAGACGTCTATGGAGACCCAAAAATGCATATTAAGTCTCAAGCAAGCAGTCAGAGAAGTCCCGGAAGCATAGAAGCAATCTGGCAAAAATCTGGACAAACTAGGTTGAAGAGTCGCAACGCTTAGAAGCAAGAGTCGCGATGTTGTAACACCGCAACGCTTGGAAGAGGCGCCGTAGCGCTTGACGGGCAGTAATTGGATGAAAATTCGATCGACGAAGCACCGCAACGTGTGGTAGAGGCGCCGCAGTGCCTGAAAGGCAGTGACTTCCGAAGGAATTAGAGTCGTGGCGCCTGACTGAAGCGCCGCATCTTCAACGACGGAAATTATCGAGAAAACCCGAATTTTTACGAGGGTAAAATGTTCCATAAGGGTTTTTCGTTATATAAGTTGTGGGAGGCTAATTTTAGGGATTATCGTACTTTTGAAGGCAAGAAACAAGAGGGCAAAACGCAATTAGAGACACATATTGTTCAAGTTCTTTTCCTTTTCTTTACTTTATTTCAGTTCATGTTGGATATTGAGTTAATTAGTTCTCTTAGCATGTCTATGAGCTAATTACTTTATTAGGATTTTCTGTCGATTCGCTTGAACCTCTATTATGAATTAATGCATTGTTAGTATTTCTTCTTCATCTATCATTATCTAATCAACTTGCATTTATTGAATGAGAATTGATTGACCATTAGTTTTCATTATTTATATGATTTCAAATCAAGATCTGAAAAAGGAGATTTGAATATGCTATAGTTGATTAGACATAAGTTTAATCTTGAACGAGAGTATCACGATTGCATGTGTAGCGTTTTAGCTTATTGATCTTAATCCTCCTATTTGGTAGAATTTATCATAGAAATATAGAAAATTCTCACTTATGTTGAGTTTTTATATGTCCTAACCGGAATATAGAACACCTCAGTTAACCTGTTATCTTGATAAGAAGAAAAATCACTAGTCTTGCATTAACGAATAATAGAGGGGATGGTTGATGAGATTGAAAATCCTAATTACCTTCATTACTGAATTAAACCCCAAGTATCTTCATTCTTAGTTTATTCCTACTTATTACTTTAGTTGTTAGTTTAGAAATCAAAACTCATAAACGTTTTGCCAAATAGAAACGAAAGGTTAGTTAATTGGTACTTGATAATTCAGTCTCTGTGGACGATATTCAGTCTTATCAAGATTATTACTAATTGTGATACGTACACTTGCGTAACATATAGAAAAATTGCAACAAGTTTTAGGAAACAGTGTTGCAGCGTTGTTAAGAGTCAAATCTTGTGATGAATTAGGAGAAGTGTCACTTTATGGTGCATGATGGTATTGTCCATGGCCACAAAATTTCTAGCCAAGGCATTGAGGTGGACCGAGCTAAGATTTCTGTTATTGAGAATCTACCACCTCTGGTGTCTGTGAAAGGGGTTAGAAGTTTTCTTGGGCATGCTGGGTTCTACAGGAGATTCATCAAGGACTTCTCAAAAATTTCAAAACCTCTTTCAACCTTGTTGATGAATGGTGTTGCATTTGAATTCAATGAAGAGTGTCTAAATGCTTTTAAGGCGCTTAAGGAGAAGTTTATATCAGCACCAATTGTTATTGCACCAGATTGGGAGCTTTCGTTTGAACTAATGTGTGACGCAAGTGACTATGCAGTGGGAGCAGTCCTTGGGCAACGAGTTGACAAGGTATTTCGTTCCATTTACTATGCTAGTAAAACTCTTAATGATGCACATCTGAATTATGCCACAACAGATAAAGAGTTGTTAGCCATAGTATATGCATTCAAGAAATTCAGGTCATATCTCATTGGGAACAAGGTAATAGTGTACACTTATCATGTTGCTATCAACTACTTGATGACCAAGAAGGATGCCAAACCCCGCCTTATTCGATGGGTGCTACTACTACAAGAATTTGACATGAAAATTCGTGATAAAAAAGGAACTAAAAACTTAGTTGCAGATCACCTGTCAAGACTTGAAGTGGAAGAGAGACAGAACACCAAAGGTGTAGATCAATGACCACTTCCCAGACGAACAACTCTTTAAGGTAAGTGTAGGTTCAATTTTGCATTGGTATGCTGATTTTATTAATTTTCTTGCAGCTAAGGTTGTGCCCCATGAGATGACAAGGCAACAATTGAAGAAGTTCTATTCAGAAGTGGAGCATTACTATTAGGAGGAGCATATTCTCTATAGGCATTGTCCTGATCAAGTCATTAGACGTTGTGTGCCAGAGGATAAAATGCACCAAATTTTCACTCATAGTCACACTTTACAATGTGGTGGGAATTTTGGGGCTTCAAGGACAGCTGCTAAGGTGCTGCAAAGTGGATTCTATTGGCCAGCACTGTTCAAAGACGCTAATACCTTTGTGAAGGCATGTGACCGCTGTCAACGCACTGGAAACATCTCAAGGCGGAATGAAATTCCCCGAATGGGATCTTAGAAGTGGAACTCTTTGACGTATGGGGAATTGACTTTATGGGCTCATTTCCACCATCATTGGGAGACAAATACATCTTACTTGCAGTGGATTATGTGTCCAAATGGGTCGAGGCAGTAGCAACTAAGGATAATGATGGTAAGATTGTCTTGAAATTCCTACACAAGCACATATTCACAAAATTGGTAGTCCAAGAGCTCTCATTAGCGATTAAGGGAGTCATTTTTCTAACAAGCAGCTTGATACCCTCATTGCTCGCTATGGAGTTTACCACCGCATTGCCCTGCGATTTGCAGTCGATTGAGAGATTTTCCAGCCGAAAATCCAGTGATTTGCAGTCTGCGTGGTTTTCTCCTTCGCAATTTTTGCGATCGATTTCTGTAGTGAGGTTTGAGTCCTCGATTTTGTTAATTTCGAGTTCTATTGTGATATTCTGCATTTTTCTCTCTCTTTCATATACATTGCATGAACTATGGAGCCAGTCGCAACACTAAATGTGGATGAAAGTTCGAATTCAACATCGCTGCTAGTGGATCATAATCATCCACTGTTTTTTAGTGGATCTGATTCTGCTGCTAGACTGCAAATCGAAATACAATTAATAGGAATGGAAAATTATACCTTGTGGAGTAGATGATGTAATTAAATCTGTTGACGAAGAATAAAATTGGATCCATTGATGGATCGATTAAGCGAGACACATATGGTGCTAATTTGGTTAAGCAATAGGAGCGATGTGATGTGATGGTCATTTCGTGGATCATAAGGAATGTAAACAAAAACCTGTTTAGTGGAATTCTGTATAAATCTTCTGTATCTGCAATATGGAAGGATTTGCGTGAAAGATTTGACAAAATAAATCTATCTAGAGTTTATCAGTTGCGAAAGGAATTGGTTATGCTTCATCAAAGTGTATCTCTTGTAGCTAGTTATTATTCTAGAATGCATGACATATGGAATGAGATTGACTCTATTGTTCCAGTTCCAGTGTGTGATTGTACTAGTCCTAAGGAATATGTAGCACATTTAGGATATCAATGACTGTTGGAGTTTTTAATGGGATTAAACGATAGTTATAATCATGTTAGGAGTCATATTCTCCTAATGACACCTATTCCAAGTGTAAATCAGGCATATGCTATGGTAGCATAAGATGAAAGTCAGCGGTTGATTATTGGGAAGTATGCAGGGGGTGAAGCCACTGAACACTCAGCTATGTTCAGTAAATATTCAGCTCAACAGAATATATCGAGATTATATTATGATTTTGCAACACGAAGGGACATAATCGAGAGATGTGTTATAAACTCATGTATTGTGACTATTGTAAGAAGAATGGTCATAAAAGAGAAAAATGCTACAAACTTATTGGTTATCCAGACGACAACAAAAACAGAAAGAAGGTCAATGTAGTTGTGGCTGGGCAGACACAGGAAAGAGATGTTCAGCATGTCAAACATACAGGGCAAGGGCAATATCGGGTAGGGATGATACAACTATCTCAGGAATAACATGACCAACTCAACAACATGCTGAGATCATGTTCTCCAGAGAAGTATCAGCAGGTTGTCACAATGTTAAATCAACAGGCTGGTGGATCTTATAGTAATATTTCAGTTCCTAAAGCTCACATAGCAGGTAATCATGTAACTGAGGATAGTCACAGTTGGATTGTTGATTCTGGAGAAACCAATCATATGGTTATTGATAAGAGGTTGATTGAAAAATATGAGCTTACAGATAATGCAGGTCATATGCAGCTGTCTACTGGTGATAGAGCAACAATAACACAAACTGGTAGTTGCATGTTGAATGGAGGTGATCTCATTAAGAATGTTCTGTGTGTGCCAAGTTTTCACTTCAACTTATTGTCAGTTTCAAAGCTTACTAGAGAACTAAATTATAGTGCTAGATTCTTCCCAGATTTCTTTTTTTACAGGATCTCTTCACTGGGAAGGTGAAGGAGATTGGTAAAGAAATAGATGGACTCTACATACTACAATACATGATAGGGGTGACTGGACAAGTTCATTAAGCTATTAGGCATACAATGGAAGAGATACAAGCAGAACAATGGCACAAAATGATGGGACATGTTCCAATGGCCATGCTCAGGAAATAGATGAATTTAGTAACAAGTCCAAATTTACAATAAGGCACTGTGTAATCTGTCTTAGTGCTAGACATACTAGGAAGCCATTTCCTATCAGTGTAAGCAGAATTGAGTTTCTTTTTCAGCTTATGCATCTTGATATATGGGGGCCTTATAGGGCTCCCACTCACAGTGGTATGAGGTATTTTTTTTACTATAGTAAATGATTTCTCTAGATGGACTTGGGTGTTTTTAATGTGTGTCAAGTCTGATGTAACTACAATCCTTAAGAATCGATTTGTAGAAATAAAAACTCAATTTGACAAGAATGTTAAATGTGTAAGGACTGATAATGGGACAAAGTTCTTTAATCATGTCTGCTCTAAGTTATTCAGTCAGTTAGGAATCATTCACCAGAGTTCCTGTGTCTATACTCAGCAAAATGGTGTGGTTGAGAGGAGGCATAGGCACATTATAGAAATTGCAAGGGCCATCAAGTTTTCCAAGGGCACTTACCAGCAGAATTTTAGGGTGAATGTATCAAGGTTGCAATATATGTGATTAACAGGATACCATCTGTTGTGGTTGAAAACATATCACCCTATGAAAAGTTATTCAACAAACCACATTCTTTAGCTCACATGAAAGTCATATGATGATTGTGCTATGCAACCAATCTAGTCAAGAAGGACAAATTTGACAGTATAGTGATTAAGGCAGTATTGCTTGGGTATGCTACTAATCAGAAAGGGTATAAGTTACTGACATTAGATAGTATGAGCATCTTTGTGAGTAGAGATATTAACTTTCATGAAGATATATTTCCTTTTGAGGGGTTCAAAGTAGTTGAAAGGGGTGGTGGTTCACAGACTAACAAATCTTCTATTTCTGATCCTTATTCTGGAGCATATGGAGATTATTCTGCCGAAGGTCTTGGAAATATTTCCAGGCATACAGAAGAATCTAACACAATTGGATCTCACACAGTTAATTCTGTTGAAGGCCTTTTTAATATTAATGCAGGTACAAATGATGATGATTAATCACCAAAGGGTCTCACAGGACTTCCTCTTGTTCAGATGCAGAACATCATGAAGATGTGCAGGGTATTAATGACCAGTCACATGACACAGCAATGAGATCCTCTAGGTTGAGGAGACCCCCACATGAATGAAAGATTTTGTCTCACATTCAGACATTGTCTGTTGACACCCAATTTTGACCCTCTCGTCCAACCAATAACTATAAAATTACATTAATTTTCAAGAATAATTTTTATAATTTCATAATAATAAAATGCAACAATAAAAATATTAATACATGCATAAATGAGCGACTTAATAATGAAATCGCATTTTACGTAGAGTATCAAGCACACCCTGAGTCTCACGTCCGCATTCGTCATTTTAATAATGTCGCGCCCTTTTTCCGGCCGCGACATTTTTTTATAAAACTCCTGCTCAAATAAAAGGGTTAGAAAATAAAAGTAAAGGGAATCATATTAAAAGGGTGCTAAAATATAAGTGGATGCTAAAAAGGTGCTAACGTCTAAAAAGATTAATTTTAAAGCTAAAGGGTTGCTAGAATGCTAGGGTTCATGAGTAGCCAACTAATTAATTTTGGTGAATTAGGACACCTAAATGTTTAACTAGTTTTAAGTAAAACATTAACTCCATTTTATGGTCTGCTAAACTTAGTGAGATTCTGGGTAAGGGTTCTTTATTAATCTAGAGGGAAGGGGTTAGGCACCCTCTAAGATCCGCTTAACTCATATTGTCCTGCCAAACCTAGGGTAATTATTGTATTTAAAAAATGCAAAGTAAAAGATCTTCCCGCTTAATAAAATGCTAAAATAATGTTAAAATGTTTAAAGGTGCTTAAGTCTAAAAGGGGCAAAAGGTGTTATAAATAAATAAAAGAGCCAAATGCTAAATGTTTAAAGTGCTTAAAATACTAAAGGTTGCTAAAAGGCATTAAATGATAGAAGGGTGCTAAAAGTGCTAAGAGGTGCTTAAAAGTGTTAAATGCTAAAGTGCTGAATGTTAGGAAATAGATGCTAGCATGTTGAAATGTTTAAAAGGTGCTTAAAATGTAAAAGGGCAAAAGGTGCTATATGCGAAAGAATCCTAAGAGGTGCTAAAATATTAAAGGTTAAAGACGCTTAACAAAAGTGCTAGCAATTTAAAAGTGCTAAGTGTAAACAAAGTAGTGCTAGGGTGCCTAAATATTAAGAGGGGTAAAGAGTATTAAGATATTAAAATGCTAAAGGTAGTGCTAGAATGCTAAAGGATTAACTTTAAAAGTAAAGGGTGCTAAAAATAAAGGGTGTTAAAAGTGCAAAAATGCTAAAAAAGGTGCTAAAAATGCAAGAAGTGTTAAATGTGAAGGGGTGCTTTTAAAAAGATGCTAGGGTACTAAAGGTATTTATATTATTTGTAAAGAGATGGTATGAAGTTTGGTTTATGGGCCATGGATTTATTTGTGAGATTAAAGAAGTGAAGCGTTAGTTTTAGATACGCAATTTTAATAATTCAGGCAAAGGTTAGAAATAAATGACAGACCTAAGATAAATAATTTAAAGTGCATTTCCAATTTTAAAACTACCCACCCCAGTTCATGTATTCAAGGATTAATTGTTCTAGACAGCCTATTAATTACAAATTAAATAATTAGGCAACAATTTAAACGAATAAGATAAAGGTGGATATGATCGCGGCTTCGACGCTGCGTGGCGACATCGTCTCCTCCTATTTGGTCTTAGGAATTTCTGAAGCGGGAATGCAAATGCGGGTGCGGGTTGCCATTTAAAATGACTTGCGATGAGTCTCGCCGTGAGACTCTTTATTTTGCTCCGGTGCATGCCATGTAAAAACAAGAAAGATAAGGAATTAGAACTTATTCAGACTCATAGAAACAATTATAAGAAACCAAAAAATGAAATAAATTCAGCAATGCACAACTCGAATTTGATTATAGCAATACCAAGATAAATCATCAGCCCCAGCTCAATAGAATTTTACATTTTTGTTCAATCCAAACACTAGGCATTCTCGAAAGTGGCTGATAAATCTGACTAGTAATATTTAATACATAAAATGTCATACTTTGTTACACTGAGTCCAGTTCCCATATCCTTGAACATGCAAACAGGGGGGGTTATAAAAATAAGAACCAAACTCATACCTTGACTGCATATAAACTATAGAGAAAAACAAGTGCAGACTTATTATTTAGACTGACGTGAAGGGGCATGCTGTAAATCAGGGTAAGGAAAGAGGTATCCAGTGTTTTCTTTCAAATTTGCACACTTCCAACAAGGTAAGAGGATAACCCAGACAGGTTTGGCACCTCAAATAAATACCAGGTACTACCGACATAAAAGCTAAGATCATTCTCAAACATATTCACTAAATACATTTGCTAAGTAGGCATGCTTTATATGAACTCGCTTACAGGCTATGTTAGGACAACATGTATTCAGAAATAAAATAACTTGCACATGCATTCACAATTTTAATAAGAGGCAAAGGCATTTGTTCACGAAGAACTTATTCAAGTCATTTCTATTTAAGCATTTGCAAGACTGCATACTGGTACATGCCACTTCACGACTCGACGATACCAGATAGCATACAAACAGGCTATGGCTTAACATGACTCAAAACTAGCCCAACTAAAAATGCAAGATGCCATATTCGCATAACTGTTCCCCAACTCGACAAGACATCGATTAACTTGTGAGGTTTCACACGGCGATATGGACGCGACTAACACTTAAACAGTAAAAGGCAAGTAATTAGTCAATTCAAGAGACATGAGACAAGGGAGGAGGACACCTAGTCTTTTACAGAGAAACCTCTCAAAGGTACATAATCACCTAAGCTAGGCTAGACATACGTAATCCCGCCGTGTTATATACTATGACATCGATATTTAGATACGTAGGCGCCAGTGGTCAATTAAAACAAAATAGAAAGATTTAGGAGGGACAGATAACCACTTCAAGAAAAACACTTCAAATTTGCAGATCACTTAGTCCCAAACCATGTATCATGTTTCATCCTGGCATATCAGTCACTTTAATCAAACAAATTCCAAATCGTTATACTAACACTATATCAAACACCAGCAGACTATCTATCAACTAATATAGATTTCGACTAACACATTCGACCCTTTTCCCTGCTTCTCAATAAATCCATAATCAAATCCCTAATGAAATAACATATTAAAACTTTATTTGATTTCTCGCATTTATATCACACAAGATACAAATTCTCAACAAAGATTCAGAGTAGCCATTTAATAACTCAAAACCAGCCGATTAATCGACGTCGACATAATTCGCTTCAGTTTAACGCGTTAACTCGCTCAAACACGCTCAAACTAAGTCAAACATTCAAATAGGTGTGGACATACTAAGTGAATCTATAGCACACAAAACCTTACAGAAACGAAAATAATCGAGAAGGGATTGAGTTTACCGTCTCCGGACAGCGATCCGGGGCAGCGTATCAAGTCGTCGACTCGCTCGGGTTTTTGGTTTTTCGATACGAACGGCGCTGGTTTGCTAATTTCTTGACCGAGTTTGGAGAAAAGGTTTAAAATTCTTGTTCTCGCTTCGATCGTCATTGTTCGTGTCGCTTTTGCAACTCTCGATTTTCAATGCCCTTCTACGTATAGAGGTTGGTTTATATAGCTCCTAGTTAGGCTTTGTTTATGGCAAGTTTAGGATTTGATTTGAGGCGATTTGTCGGGTTTTGTTATGGTAAGACTTGATTTCGCCGATTTACGGAAGATTTCGCAACGGGTTTATGGTAAGAGGAGTCGATCGCTTGCATGGGTAGGAAGGCCCGATTCTCCGCGAAATCCGCGACGAAGCAGAGGCTTTAGGTTCGCTTTGCTTTGTGTGCGAGGACGATGGGTGTCGGGCTTCTGGGAGGCAGTGAGCGTGAGGTAAAGAAAGAATGGGGCTCTGGTCGCGGGGCTTTTGGGTGATAAGGGGATACCATGTCGGTCACTCGAAATCGGGGTAGTTAATTAATTAGGGTATTAGATTAGTTAAGTTATTTAGTTAGTTTTAGGCTTAGTTAATTAATTAATTAATTCTAGGCAAGTGTATTAATAAGTAATTAGTGATAACTTAAATTAACACATGTGATTAAAACTAATTAGGTGCTTCATTAATCTAATTGTTATAATAAATAAACGCGCGTGCTTTTAATTAATGCTTAATATTTTAGAACGCGACGCTATTATTTAAAATCTTATTGTTATGCATTATTGCGGTTAAATTAAAATCAAAATGAGCTTAGATTGAATTATTTAAATGCTAAATGCAAATATGACTTTTAACAATTGTTTAAAGCTTTTATAAATGCGACGCTATTAAATGCATGTATTAGATTAAAATTGATTTTAAAGTTACAAATGATTACTAATAAATGTGGCTATGCTACGACATCGATCGTTATCGCTAAATTATTTATTTTATGCATTTATTAATTATTTAAGAACTACGACAAAGCTTAAAGTTAATAAGTGCGCGCGGGACTCTAAATGCTTAAGACTCTACGTAAGACGCGATGCCATTATTAAATTATTTATTAATGCTGATTTATGTTATTGTTGTATTTTATTATAAAAATCCTAAAAATTATTTTACAAAATTAGTGTAATTTTATAGTTAATGGTTGGACGAGGGTCAAAATTGGGTGTCACATGTCCTCTTTGTATGGAGACGATGGAAGAATCTTTCGACAAAGACGCTGACTCAGCCAATTTTGTCTCGATCTTCGACTGCGTAAAATGCCGCATGTAGACAAGTGCCGACGCAAATCAGAACCGCCCCAATGGTCGAAGTTATGACGACACCGGGTTACTATGGTCAAACACCAAAGCAGTGCTAACGCGACTCAAGATGTCCCGCTGTCGAGTTATGACGACACCGGGCTACCATGGTCAAAACACCGCGCGCTAACGCGGCTTAAGATGTCCTGTCGAGTTATGATGACACCGGGTTAAGTAAAAGTAAAAGAAAATAATCGCTTGAACTCGCGATCGCGCTATGGCTTGTGGTGCCTGGTTCTATGGTGATGCGAGCGAGTGGACCGACGCTGAGGCCGCCGCTAATCGCCGAAGGTCGCCCCAACAGACGCCCCTGTCAGAAGAGAAAATCCACGCTGCGGCTCCCGCTCGCACGCTAAGACTTGAACAAACGGTTAGTGCATAATCATAAGGCAAAATAATGACGCATAATTTTAAAGTAATGCAACCGTGGGTAGAAAAGGTTATCCCGCAAAAATACGATGCCGCCGTGGTTGACGCGACGCCGCAACGCCGTGATTTCGCCGCACGCGGACGTCGCAATTGTGAACGCGATACGCTGTCGCCGCATTGTCTCGTAGACTAAAGCTCAAGAAAGAGTTAGTGCATAATCGCTAAGACGTAATAATAAAGCATGAATGATAAAAATGCAATTTTGAGAACAGAGAAAATCGCCCCCGCAGATGTGATATGCGATGATGGCGCTGCCGACTTGCTGCCGATAACGCCGTCGCGCGTCGCGTCCGCCGGGCGTCGTTGCGTAGACGCACGTCACGACGCCGCTGCTCGACGCTGTTGCCGGGCGTCGCTGCGTGACGCACGCCGATGGTGTCATCGCACGACACGACGAATACGCCATTGCCCGACGTATTGCTGGCGCCGTTGCGTGACGCACGCCACGACGCCGCTGCTCGGACGCGTTCGCCGGGCGCCGCTGCGTAGACGCACGCCGACGGTGTCGCCGCTCGACACAACGCGGATAATGTCGTTCGGACGCGGCCGGGCCGAGGCGTCGCCGCGCACGCACGCGATGGTGTCGTTCGACACAACGCGGATAATGTCGTTGCCGGATACGCTGTTGCCGGGCGCCGCTGCTAGACGCACGCCGATGGTGTCGCTGGACACGCTGCCGGGCGCCGTTGCGTAGACGCACGCCGAGGTGTCGCCGCTCGACACACGCCGATAACGCCGTTACCGGACGTATTGCCGCCGACGCCGGCGCAGACGCAATGTCGATGGTGTCGCCGCTGACACAACGCGATAACGCCGCTGCTCGGACGTACGCCGCCGGGCGCTGCGTGCACGCACGCCGGTGATGTCGTTGCGCTGCGATGACGCCGTTGACGCCGCGCGCCTCGTAGAATAAATGCTTCGCAAGTCGATATGCCGAATACCGATGTTGCCAGCTCGCAACCGCGAATCGATTGTTATGATGCTTTGTCGCGCGATGCTACCGTTGCAAGTTTGACTTTATGCCCGAGCCGACGCGCCAGGTTTTGTTGCGAACTCAACTTTGATTGTCGATTGTTGATGCCTTTCTGCTGCTCCGCTTGCTACGGACTTTGGATTGTTGTCATCCTCTCGCTTTGTTGCTTCTCGCTTCAAGAGACCTTTCGTCGTATTTTCGCTTCTGTTGCACTTTCTCGCTTAATATTAAAAGACCGCGCCAAAGAAAATTTTGTGAGTTTTGTGGGTCGATTCATATTTGACCTCGCCTTGTTCCTCGATATCCGCGTGCTCGCTTGTTTGGGACTTGCAACCCCATTCGACCTCTTTGAGATGTTTAGTAGTGCCCAAAAGCATTTTCCAAAAATGAAATGTTTTCATTAAGTATGCCCAAAACATCTTTAGAAATAAACATTTATATGACATGCGAAAATGTAAAAGCCTCGCCTAATTTGTCGAATATGACATGTATTTCACCGCGAACATCCTTTGGAATCCTTGTTATCGTTTCCTCACGGCGCAAAACCGTCTCAATTTCCACGTGGTCGCGCTGGCGGAACTTAACTTCGTGATGAATTGCTCATATCGCTTTGGAATAACCCAAACCCCTTTGTTGCTCGTAGACAAACGGGAAGATTCCTAACGGTGTGACCGGCCGATTTAGGCCGCCACGATCCCCACGAGGAATCAGTCATGACGTAGTTCATTACAAGCGAAATTGGGTAAAATTCTAAAAGCCGGACCGGCCGATATGGCCGCCACGATCCGCCAAGCGGAATCGTGTCATAACGTAGTTCGACATAAGTAAAGCGGCTTTCTAATTTGCGCGGCGAGACCCTATATTGGCTCTATGATATCCCACCGAGGAATGCACTTTTACAATATAAATGGATTACACTAAAACAAATACTCCTAGACGTAATATCTCTTCATCAGATTCGCTGATAGCTCGGGCCATACTCGCCATCCATCTCAACAAGATCGTGGCCCTCCACTTAATACTGACGACCATACGTAGGCCTCGCCAATCGGGTGCGAACTTTCCTTTAGCTTCAATTTGATTCTGAATATGCTTTAAACCAATTGTCCCGCTTGAATAACCTTGGCCTTACTCTCGTTAAAAGCTCTAGCCATTCTCGCTTGATATAGCCGCCTACGCGTATCAGATTCAACCTTTTTCGCCAATCAACATCAACCGCTTCATAACGATCTTGTATCCACTGGCCGCCAACTCGCTTTCGATGATTCTCAACGATGGTATTTCCACCTCGCCGGTAGCACGCTTCGCTCCATACACCAAAAGATACGGCCGCCTCGCAGGGTCCGGATTGTGGTGCGATAACCCAAAGCCGAAAGGCAAATTCTCATGCCAATGTTCAGAATACGATCATCTTGCGCAATATCCTCTTGATGTTCTTATCGCCGCCTAATCGCTCCATTCATCCGAGGTCAGCACGAGTGGAATTACGCGAGTGATCTTGAAATTTCCACATATCTCACGATCAAATTATCGCTGAGATTGGTTCCGCTATCGGTTACAATTGATTCGAACCCCAAATCGGCAAATGACGTTGTTACGAACGTCGACCACCACCTTTTTCGCCACATCGACCGCGTGACGACGCTTCTACCCATTTAGTGAAATAGTCAATTGCTACGAGGATGAATGCGCCCATTCGAGGCAACGTTCGACGGCCGATGACATCCATGCCCTGTCGCGAATCGCCAAGGAGAACTTGTCACATTAAGCTCACTGAGGCACTCAATCAAATCTCCATGAACCGCATTGTCGACATTTCTCGCACAAAACGAATACAACTGCTTTCCATCGCCATCCAAAAGTAACTCGCCGCAGAATCTTTTTCGCCAAAGTGAAGCCGCTCATACGAGGTCCACACGCCCCTCCGTATCTCTTCTACTAGCTTGCTCGCTTCTCGAGCATCGACACATCTCAATAAGCCCAGATCCGAGTCCTTCGTACACAATTTCCCATTCAAAAAGAAATGATTTGCTAGTCTTCAAGGTCTTCTTCTCGACGCTGGTTATGCCTTCGATATTCTCCTACCTTGAGGCACCTTTTGATGTCATGGTACCATGGATTACCGCCGCTTTCTTCACCTATACGGGAGCAATAAGTTCTGTTGCTCCAGACACTTACCGTGATCGATCGATGTAATTCTTGTCCGATGTCGAATCACGAGGATAAGGTTGCCAATGCGTCAATAATTCGCTCGATCCTGAACATGCCTAAATTCTACGTGGTCAACCTCTTCGTAATTCCTTCACGCAAAATAGTAGGAAGTATCTTCATATTCTGGTTGCCCATTCACCTCAGACTGATGGATCGAAGTCCAATCGCCATGACCAAAGAACTTCAGATGTCCATATCTACGCCATTCCGAGCCCCAATACGCAAGCTTCATATTCCGCCATATTGTTGGTGCATGGAAACTGAAGCCATGAAATCGATAATGCCGACTGCTTCAAACCAAACCGCTCCAACGCCGACTTTGAAATTTGCCGCCCATCGAAAAACATCCTCCAACCCGTAAACCTCTCGAGATATCTTCTCCGACAAACAATACCTCTTCATCAGAAAATAGGTTCGGCGGCTCGCATTCTCATCGATCTGGTTCTCGCAGAAGATGATCACTAATGCCCGCCCTTTTACTTACCGCGTGACGTAGACGATGTCAAACTCGCCAACATAATTTGCCATTTCGCTAGTTTTCCGCTGGCACGGGCTTCAAGGATATACTTGCGGATCCATCCTCGAAATAAGATAGGTAGTGTATGCCGATAGATAGTGTCCGAACTTCGGCGACCCAAGCACGCGCAACAAGTACGCTCCAAAGAGTATAACGAGCTTCATATGCCGCGAACTTCTTACTCAAATAGTATATGGCCTGCCTTTTTCCTCGCTTCATCGCTGGTTGCCCCAACACGCATCCGAAAGCATTTTCTAACACGCATAAATAGAGTAGCAAAGGTCTCCTGCTCGAGGCACTAGAATCGCTGATTAGACAGTATTCTTTGATTCTCACAAAGCCTCGCTGGCAACTGCTGTCCATTGGTAGCCGCATCCTTTTTCAATAATTTGAATATCGGCTCGCATATCACGCAGATCGGGCTATGAACTCGCTGATGTAGTTGAGGCGACCAAGGAAACTCATCACGCCCTTTTTGCTTTTCTATGAGGTAATTTCGATGGCTTTTATTTTCGGCGGTCTAGCTCAATCCTCTCCGCTCACTATAAAACCCAACAGCCTCGCGGAACGCCAACGCACTTTGCAGATTCAACTTCAAGTTATACCGCCTTAGTCGCTGGAAAAATTTCTTCAAGTTTGCCAACGGTCCTCCGCTGCGATTTGATGATGACGTCGCCCACATAGACCTCAATTTCTTTATGAATCATGTCGTGGAAGATGGTGGTCATGGCTCTCATGTAGGTGGCGCCGCGTTCGAGACCGAACGGCATAACTCGATAATAGTACACCACGGGTAGTGAATGCCGCTTTTTCGCCCCTCTTCGCCATAAGGATCCGTGATAGCAAGAAAGCAATGATTTAACGATCAGAGTTCATGCTTCGCACAATTATCGATGAGTATACGGATGTTTGGAAGAGGAAAGTCATCCTTCTGGCCGCTCGCTGAGGTCTCCGTAATCCACGCAGACTGACCTTTCCATCTTTCTTCTTTACCGCACGATATTTGCTAACCAAGTAGATACTTTGCAACTCGAATTACCTTTGCCTCAAACTGCTTAGACACCTCTTTCTTTGACCTTCAAACTCACGTCCGGTTTGATCTTTCTCGACTTTGTTTTACTGGGAAATAAGATGGTTCAATAGGTAGCTCGCGACGACGTCTCAGATTAAACTCGCATGTCCTCATATGACCAAGCAAACACATCGTGTAATCGCTTCGCGAGCTCAATTAATTCTTCCTTCGTGACGCTTTGTTATACCTCGTGGTTCGTGCCGCGATGGGGCCACGGAAGGAGTTAGGACTCGAATCGTAAAACTTGGCCGTGGCTCAGGCACGGCGCCGAGGCGTGGTCGCGGCGCCAAGGCAGATTGCCACGCCGGAAATCGTGCCGCGCGCCTAAAGTTCCGAGTGTCCGCAGAGTTGCGCCGCGCGCACGGGAAGGTGCCGCGCCGAGGCGGGAATTTTGGGCGAAAACTTAGAAAGTCTGATTTTTGTTTTACAAGAGGCCATGGAGGTGACAAGTGTCCCCCCATCCGATTTTCTCACATGCATTATATTGACCAAGGCTTGGTCATTTCATTCAACTTTTCATCTTTACACTCCATCTCTCTCTAAATTAAAAGCTCATCCTTCTCTAAATTCCCAAGATAATTCTAGCCTAAGGGAAAATCAAAAGTGTAATAGGAAGGAAAGGTTATTATGCTCATAAGACTATCATGTGGTGTTCTTGGAGAAAAGGCTAGCAAGGTGTTGGATTAAGTTTGGCAAAAACTCAAGGTAACATTTCTTCTCAGAGTTGGTATCACGCCGTATGTTTAATAGAAGAACTTGTAGTTGGAAAAAATGCACTTAGAGTAGTTGCATGTAAGAAATGGGGTTTGATTATGAAAGAATTGGTTTGGGGATTTTATGAGCACGTTGTTGCCTAAATACTACATTAGACTTGTTGTTAGTTGTTGTAACTCATGGGTTGAATTTTACACACCAAAGTTTAGGTGTGCAATTCCCTTGGTGTTGGTCGTTGTCGAGCCTTAAACACGGCATTTGAGCGTTAAAAATCGACCTTGGAAAAGGTGGCAAAGTATGTAGAAACAAAGGAACGCGCCCAATTTTCCGTAGGAAATTGGTGACTTTAACTTGGAAAATTCTGCATTGTAATTAGAGCTTGATAAACGTATTGTGGTCATTTTAGGTTGACATACTACGCAGGTAAATGGACTTAGCTTGTGGATCGACCAAGAGGTATGTGGAGCTTTCCTATCTCGAGCATGATTAGTTGTACATGTAGTACGCAGACGACAAGATTTGGAAATCTTCGCTGTTATAAGTATTTGATACTTGCTTCGCTTTAAAAGAAAAGTATAAAAATCCTCGACTTAAGGAATGTGTTTTACTATTGTTAACTCTAATATAACGCTTTATGGGAGTTGCTTATATTAGTTTGTGAAAGTTTAATGGAGAAAGGTTTTGATGTTTTGAACTTGTGGAAGGAAAATGGTTTTAAGGCATGAATTGCCTAAGGTTTTACAAGAAATGAAGTCACTTAATTTAGAAGCTTGAGATAGTTTTAAAAGGAAATGTGACTTGTTTTGAAAAGAAATCGTAACTTGATACTATGGTGATTAGTATCTTGGAATTTTTGTATAAAAAGAGTTATTCCTTAAAAGGTTAGAGGTACATGATACTTGGGTTAAATTACCGGATTTTTATTAAAAGACATGATCGTGCCTTAGTTATACTAAAATGAGAAGATGTTTTAATACTATTAATAAAGTTAGGCGATTCTTAACTTGCTTAAGTTATGATAGGCAGAGTGCGTATGTTATGATATGATAGGCCAGAGTGCTTATGTTATGATATGATAGGCCAGTAGTGCTTATGTTATGATATGACAGCCGGTAGTGCTTATGTTATGATATGATAGCCAGAGTGCTTATGTTATGATATGATAGGCAGAAGGCTTATGTTATGTATGATAAGCGGATGAGCTATGTTATATATATATTGTTACTGTAAACCCCGGTTATTATTTATGCCATGGATTTGCTACCCATGACGCGAGCGCGGGCCAGACTACGCGATCCGACCATGTGATCCACGCGTGAAATAGTCTCACGCGAGTACGCTGATGGTATTTCACGCGATCCACGTGATCCACGCGTGAAATAGTCCCACGCGGTGAAATAGTCCTACGACGAGGCGATGACCTCACGCGGGTCCACAGACCTACGCGGTGAAATAGTCCTGAGTAGGATCGCTAATGATACTACGCGAGGCACTCGCTTTGATCACGAGCCTCCTATTTTACGCTTATAAAACGATACTTGTTACTCTCATTATTAGTAAGGCACAAATGCAACATAATTTGGTTTTATCTATAACTTTAATGTATTTTGGACTTATGATATTACTACAAGATTTTCCGCTTTACATACTTGGTACGTCAGAATCGACTTCTTCTGGGCCGCGCTCATGCCGCAGTAGGTGAAAGTGGTAGATCCTCGCTCCTAGATCTTGTACTCAGTGTCGTGAGCTCCAATTCTTCTGAGGCTCGACTTTTGTACGGTCCTCCGAGTCGCTGATATTTTGTGATTCAGGGCACGACGGCCCCGTCCCGCCATAGTGTTATTCATTCTGTGAGGCCCGTAGTCTTGTCAAGACTTGGTTCAAGGATGTAATCGTTTCGGTTTATGTACTTTAGGTTAGCCATTTTGGGCTAGACTATTCTATATCTTAATGGTTGTTTATCTTGAGTTTACATTCCGCCGTTTTCTCCGATGTCAGGTCACCAGGTGCCCGTTAGGCACCTGGCCACGTCCGGTTCGGTCGTGACAAAAGTGGTATCAGAGCGCTTAATCCTGAAAGAGTCTACAGTGCCGTATCTAGTAGAGTCTTGATTATCGCTGTCATGCACCACATCTATAATCGTGAGGTCACAGGATATTTAGGATTGGTTTCCATTCTTTCACTCTAAGATCGCGCGATAGAGCCGCGTGGTTGTGGTCGCCTCTCCCTAACAAAGTTATGGTGTTTGCAAACACGAAAGCAAAGAAATGACCCGTAGAAGATTATGGATTGCGATCCGTGTTGGTAATACTTGTAGTATAGTTGGTATTGTGACATACAACCTATACGGATTTCTCGTGCGAGGTCACATATGTGTCGCTTAGAATGATTTTAGATTACCGTGATTCGTAAGGACTAAATAGATACCGGAAGGCGTGAATGCTAAGGAACTCTCATCGAGGTTTTACGTGCTAGTTTGAGATAATTAGAGACGATGAGTTGTCGGAAAAGTAATGGAACCTTGAAGCTTAATTAAGGGCCCAACGGGAGACTATGTTTGTAAATTGCCACGCGGTACGCTTAAGAGGATAGTACTGACGGGATCCGCGGAGTAAGTAATGGTTGTGTGACCAAGCACACGACTATGGTATTACGAGAAGTTAGTATACCCGCCATGGCGGATCACTGATAGTAGTCCCGCCACGCGACAGGTCACGAGGTACAAGCGTCGAGTCTAATTAATCATTTTACGAGTTCGCAGACGTATCCCACCTAACCGTGTCATGAGCACGAAATGACCTTATATTGTTTTAACTTAGTAACTCCAAGATCGAAGGCCGCTTTATTATGGAAGTTATGACGTAAGCTAGAATAAGTTTGGGAGTACACGGAAAAGAGTACGACCGTAAGGAAGTGAGCAACCAAGTGCGAAAGAAACGGCCGTAATCCATGAGAACCTTTATTGGGTAACCACACCCGCGAGTGTCGTGGTAGCCGAGCGGGCGATAATAATTGTCGTGAACGATATAGTCGCTTGACCCTAGCAGAGTCGCATGACGACGCCGAGGTCATTACGAGTACGCTAGTTGGCCTCACGTTATGCCAACGCGACTACGTAAGAGATTGATTCGGTACCAATTTTCCTGCAGTTTGCCATCGAGTGGAGAGGAAGTGGTAGTAACCGCTGAATTATCCTTCCTTCTTGGCATCATTGTTTTTAATAAGTTTGTGCGACTTGTTCGCTGGGAAAAAATCGACGCAGAAGTAAGTAATACTGAATTTGAAGGAATTTATGTTAAGTTCCTCGAGGTACTTCGAGTTGGCTCGCGTGGCGTGGACACGACCTTCCTGATAATTTCAAGGAAATGTGCAAGGCAAAAATAAAATAAGTACGGCGCGCCGACGGAAAGAAGAGGCATCTTTGGTAGGTTTTGAAAATCTACACGATTTTAAGGCGCGCAGAATGATTAGATATTTACAGACCACGGAGGACGCGTGATTAGGGTTGTGACACCAAGGAAAGTTTATCAAGGGAGATAAGTTCTCTCCATACATAAAAGGATAGTCTTACGACATGGGTTATGTGGTACCCACGTAGTTAGACGAAGGACGGAGACCGGTAGGTCTTCGTGATCGCCATGCCATAAGTTACGCTTTAGATAACCGTGGAAAAAGTATTATGTCGGTAATTAAGAACGACGCCACGAAACGGTCAGAAGTGTCGTAAGAAAAATGGGCGTAGTACACATGTTTGAAATCGCACGATTATGGATCAAATTAGAAACACTTTACTATTAATAAGCATAAGGTAGGTTATGACCAAAAGGATAAAAGAGAATACAACTATGGTTATGTAAGTTGCACGAGACACGCTACCCCGAACTAGTGTAAGACCATTAGTAGGTAATGGGCGAGGAACACCTCGAGGAAAAGTGGTAGCATCCAGATCGACGAGAAAGATAGTAAGAGAACACGAGGTAAAGGACCCGTGACAACTTGAATTAACTTATAAAGGAAAGACGAGTAGACACTGAACGATAAGAAATCTTGACAAGTCATCGATTATGTAATACCGTGAATCGAGGTCAACATCGACTATAAGCTCTACGAAATGAGAGGATAATAGGATTACTACTGACAAGATCAAGGAAGTCTTCCCTAAATTGTGATCGCAGAAGTCTTAGCCACGCGCAAGCAAAGGAATCAGATCCAAGTATAGTAACCAAGTTTGGTTGCAACAGAGAAAGGGAAACAGAACCATAACCGAGATTAAGGATGCTCGAATATTTTGCAAGTGCAAGAGAGGCTTCCGCTATTGGAAGAGAAGTTGACCACGACTAGCTTCTAACCCCTCTCGAGAGACTAGAGGTTAGGTATTATTGTAACACGTCATGTCATTAGGCTGCCGATGCAACACGATAAGGTTAGAGCTTATGTTTCCGCCGGTTAGGGAAGCAAGAAAGGAATTACGTTACTCACGATTTAGAGTCACGCAGCTAATCGCACTTGAAGATTGGAGGCAATTTCCTTATATAGATTTCATGTGGATATTTCGTAGACCACGTGAAACTCCGTGATATCTTCGCATCGAGGCGCTTGAATTTGCGCAGACGCGGTCGAGCTACTTAAGGATTATGATATTGATATCCTATACCACCCGCGAAGGCCAACGTAGTTGCGTACGCCCTTCGCCGCAGATTGACGGGTAGTCCGTCGGGTGCAGCAGTGAAGGCGACACGGTCCGAGAGTTACACCGCTAGCAAGCTCGTTCGTTCGTTGGTTGATTCCGCTGCAACGGAATTCGGTTCGAGAGGCCGCCAGTCTTCCATCGCCGGCGAGGTGAAGAGGCGACAGCATGAGGATCCGATTTTGGTACGGCATCGAGACGCAGCCTCCGGAAGAGAAGAGTCTATTCGAGGTAGCACCGACGGGTGCTAAGGTTTACGGCCGATTGGTGTTCCCGACGTGGCGTGACATCGCCGCCAGATTCTCGTGAGGCACCCAGGCTCGTTATTCGATTCATCCGGTCGACTAAGATGTACCATGACCTCGCGCATGTATTGGTGGGATGGGTCAAGAGGACGCCGCTTTGTTGCCCAGTGTCCTAATTTTCAGCAGTTAAGGTTGAGCACCGTAAGTTCGCTGGCTATTACGTGCTATCGATATTCACGCGAAGTGGGAGGTGGTCAACATGGACTTTATTACATGGTTACCTCGCACCCAGAGGAGACATGATTCCATTTGGGTTATTGTTGACAGGCTGACTAAATCAGCCCACTTTCTTCCAAACAGACGACATTTTCACCAGGACTATGCCGATTATATATTAGAGAGATTGTGAGTTTGCACGAGTCCCTGGTGTCGATTATATCGATAGAGGAGCCGGGCCACGCTAACTTCGAGGTCTTTCCGTAAGGATTAGGACACAGTGAGTCTCAAGACGCGCTTCATCCTCGACGGACGGACAGTCGAGCGCACTATCCGTACACTCGAGGATATGTCGCGCTTGTGTTATTGATTTCGGTAGCTGGAGGATCATTTACCTTTATGGAGTTTGCTTATAACAACGGCTACCATTCTAGTGTTCGACGACGCCATGAGGCCTTATACGGAGGAAGTGCAGTCACCGATAGTTGGTTGAAGTGGGAGAAGTGCGCTAATCGGGCCAGATTTGGTTCAAGCAGCCGATAAGGTGAAGCTTATCCAGAGCGGTTATCGCAGCCCGTGAGTCGATGTAAATCATACGCAGATCATCGGCGCCGACACTTAGAGTTTGAGGTCGCGATCGGGTCTTTCGAAAGTGTCACCCACGGCGGCGTGATGAGATTTGGGAGGGAAACTCACCAAGGTACATCACGTGTCGATTGTCCAAGAGTGGGCAAGGTTGCCTATGAGTGGATCCGCCGTCCGATCTCGGCGCTGACATCCGCTTTTTACGTGTCTACGTTACGAAATGCGCTGAAATCCATCTAGAGTGCAACCGATTTAGATATCCAGTGACAGGAGTTGTCGTATGAGGAGAGTCCCATAGCGATACTCGATCGTCAGTTAGACGACTCGGACGGCGAGGTGGCTTCCGCAAGGTTTTATGGCGCGAACGAGAACATGTAAGAGATGACGTGGGAAGCGGAGGATGATATGATGAAGAAATACCCACACTTATTCCCTATACCTCCGTGTAACCCCTTTTCCTACCGATGGTGTTAATTTGGTCGATTATGCTTGAGTAATGTCAGGCTCGGGAGCATTCTTATTTGCTAAGGAATAGTTAAGAAGATATGTTTATATTGTGTTTCAGGTAAGCTAGAAGGAACATTCGACGAATGTTTCTGGGGAGAATGTTATACCGTGGTTCAGCCGCGTATGGGGCCACGCGAAGGAGTTAGACTCAAATCGAAACTTCTGGTCAGGGTCAGCACGCGGCCGGAGGTGGCCGCGCCAAGGCAGGAATTCACGTCACGCGCCGAAATCGGGCCGCACGCCTAAAGTTCCGAGTGTCCAGAGTCGCAGCTGCCGCGCGGAAGCATGGCGCCGAGGCGGGAATTTTGGGCGAAAAACTTAGAAAGTCTGATTTTGTTTTACAAGAGGCCACGGAGGGTGACAAGTTGTCCCCCCATCCGATTTTCTACATGCATTATATTGACCAAGGCTTGGTCATTTCATTCAACTTTTCATCTTTACACTCCATCTCTCTCTAAATTAAAAGCTCATCCTTCTCTAAATTCCCAAGAGGAATTCTAGCCTAAGGGAAAATCAAAAGTGTAATAGGAAGGAAAGGTTATTACAAGCTCAAGACTATCAGGTGGTGTTCTTGGAGAAAAAGGCTAGCAAGGTGTTGGATTAAGTTTGGCAAAAACTCAAGGTAACATTTCTTCTCAGAGCTGGTATCAAGGCCGATGTTTAATAGGAAGAACTTCAGAGTTGGAAAAAATGCACTTAGAGTAGTCATGTAAGAAATGGGGTTTGATTATGAAAGAATTGGTTTGGGGATTTTATGAGCACGTTGTTGCCTAAATACTACATTAGACTTGTCAAGTTAGTTGTTGTAACTTGTGGGCTGAATTTTACACACCAAAGTTTAGGTGTGCAATTCCCTTGGTGTTGGTTGTCGAGCCTTAAACATGGCATTTGAGCGTTAAAAATCGACCTTGGAAAAGGTGGCAAAGTATGTAGAAACAAAGGAAACGCCGCCCAATTTTCCGTAGGAAATTGGTGACTTTAACTTGGAAAAATTCTGCATTGTAATTAGAGCTTGATAAACGATTGTGGTCATTTTAGGTTGACATACTACGCATGTAAATCGACTTAGCTTGTGGATCGACCAAGAGGTATGTGGAGCTTTCCTATCTCTCGAGCATGATTAGTCAGACTACATGTAGTACGGTAGACGACAAGATTTGGAAATCTTCGTTGGTTATAAGTATTTGATACTTGCTTCGCTTTAAAAGAAAAGTATAAAAATCCTCGACTTAAGGAATGTGTTTTACTATTGTTAACTCTAATATAACTAGCTTTATGGGGAGTTGGTTATATTAGTTTGTGAAAGTTTAATTGAGAAAGGTTTTGATGTTTTGAACTTGTTGAAGGAAAATGGTTTTAAGGCATGAATTGCCTAAGGTTTTACAAGAAATGAAGTCACTTAATTTAGAAGCTTGAGATAGTTTTAAAAGGAAATGTGACTTGTTTTGAAAAGAAATCGTAACTTGATACTACGGTGATTAGTATCTTGGAATTTTTGTATAAAAAGAGTTATTCCTTAAAAGGTTAGAGGTACATGATACTTGGGTTAAATTCCCGGATTTTTATTAAAAGACATGATCGTGCCTTAGGTATACTAAAATGAGAAGACGTATTAATACTATTAATAAGAAGTTAGCGATTCTTAACTTGCTTAAGTTATGATAGGCTAAGAAGTGCGTATGTTATGATATGATAGGCCAGAGTGCTTATGTTATGATATGATAGGCCGGTAGTGCTTATGTTATGATATGACAGTGTAGTGCTTATGTTATGATATGATAGCAGAGTGCTTATGTTACGATATGATGCCTGTAGTGCTTATGTTATGTATGATAGCGGATGAGCTATGTTATATATATATTGTTACTGTAAACCCCGGTTATTATTTATGCCATGGATTTGCTACCCATGACGCGAGCGCGGCGCTTGACTACGCGGATCCGACCATAGATCCACGCGGGTGAAATAGTCCCACGCGAGCACGCTGACAGATTTCACGCGATCCACGTGATCCACGCGGTGAAATAGTCCCACGCGGGTGAAATAGTCCTACGACGAGGCGGATGACCTCACGCGGGTCCACAGACCTACGCGGTGAAATAGTCCCGCGAGTAGGATTGCTTAACGATACTACGCGCAGGTACCCGCTTTGATCACGAGCCTCCTATTTTTACGCTATAAACGATACTTGTTACTCTCATTATTAGTAAGGCACAAAGGCAACATAATTTGGTTTTATCTATAACTTTAATGTATTTTGGACTTATGATATTACTACGATTTTCCGCTTACATACTTGGTACAGGTAATCGACCCCCTTCCTGGCCGCGCTCACGCCGCAGGTGAAAGGTGGTAGATCCTCGCTCCTAGGATCTTGTACTCAGTGTCGTGAGCTCCACCTTCTGAGGCTCGACTTTTGTATGGTCCTCCCGAGTCGTTGATATTTTGTGATTCAGGGCATGACGGCCCCGTCCGTCATAGTGTTATTCATTCTGAGGCCCGTAGTCTTGTCAAGACTTGGTTCGTTAAGGATGAATCGCTCGGTTTATGTACTTTTGGGTTAGCCATTTTGGGCTAGACTATTCTATATCTTAATGGTTGTTTATCTTGAGTTTACATTCCGCCGTTTTCTCTCGATGTCAGGTCACCAGGTGCCCGTTAAGGCACCGCCACGTCCGGTTCGGTCGTGACACGCTTAGCTGGCGCCGACTCTAGTCTCTTTCACTGGTTCCTCATCGCTAAGTTTATTAACTCGCTTCTTCCAAATTTGGTTTAGGCCTATTCTCAAAGTTTTCCACTCTTGGCTAAGTTACGATCATGACATTCCTCTTGTTCCTGGTTATGCTCGCTATTTGAACTTTGTTCGTTGGTCTCATTACATGTCATATTCGCGTTATCAATGTGTTTATTAATATGATCACGAAAGAAAATGCTTAAAGAATTTAATTTTAACACCAACAAAATCTTTTAAAAGTCGCAAAAATGTCCCGAATTTATGATGAAAGTAAAATTGCGAGATTAAAAAAACATATTAAGAATCATAAATGCACGTCTGCTTTCTTTCTAGATAAAAAGCGTCACACCGCTAGAACTAATCATAAATTCTACCAAGCTTCTGACGGTCGACAGTGGTGCAAGTCCAATTATTCAGTCAGATCCATGCTCATCCCAAACGCGAGCTCCTCGTGATCTCCCGCAATCACGCAACACCGCCTCATCATCACCTATGAACAGATTCTGGAACCCTACTGCAAAATCATCTGGGTCATCTTCTCTCGGCATCTGGATGGTGTAGGCTTTGACGAATGACTGACTCAAAGGCGGAATGGGCGCAGGCAAGGGAATGTATCCCTGTTTCCGGAGGTTCGTGGTCACCAAATCCTTCGGGTGGGCCGTACCCCAAACCAAAAGTGTCTCTCTTCCCAAACCACCGGATCGGCTCGCGATCCCTTCATACCGACTCCAAGACCTCTCGCCGCTCAGATCCATTTCTTAACATTTCTTGGCCACCATTTTGAGAGAACGTGGCAGGTGAACGGTCGACCCTACTTGCTCTCTTGATCTCATTAATATGAAAAACCGAACCATCCGATCGTTTCACGCCTTCTATGACAGGATTGCATAATCGCTGATGCTCCTTTTTATCTCCAAATACTACCACTTCAACGTGATTCCATATAAACTTTAGCATCGACGCAAGTGGACGGATCGCACTAAATTTCACGGATCCACGGCCTTCCTATCAACAAAGTTGTAACATGTAGCAATATCCAATATCCAAATTCCACAACGAATTCGCAGTCCGATCCGCAGTGAGGTCCATTACGCCTTCGACTTCTATGGACTCGTAAACCTTTGACTCGATATGACTTTCACGAATTTTCTTACATGCCTCAATTTCAACAAATGTCGCCATGGGACAAATGTCGACGACCGAGCCTCCATCAATCAAGATCATTGAAACAATCTTGTCTGCGACTTGATGGTGATATTCAATGCAAGGTTGTGTCGACGCCTCACGGTAACTCATCATCGTGAAAGGTGATTCGCGCCTCTAGTACTGTCCGACCAAAGCCGCCAAGTTCCCGTCATTGTACCTCGGAACGATGATCCTTCAACACCTCCATCAATGCAGCCCCGTGAGGCGTAACGCATTAACAATGAAAGTAGAGAAATACGCTACGAGGTTTTCTTTAATCGCCTACGACGAATACTCTTTAGTGGGCATCTTCCTCCAAAATTCCTCGACTTGACCGCCACGGGCTTCTCATGGCCTCCGTCGCCTCTATAGGTGTGTAATACCTCCCGACTGTTATACCCGCAGCGGTGACTTCTATGACCCGCTCCCACTTTCTCTGCGATCCATCTTGATTGGTGGCCCTTCCGCGCCAACAATCGTGATTGAACGCTTTATGTCTCTGGTGCCGCTTTCCAACTCAAATATCGCTTTCGGTGGTTGGTGGCAGGGCGACGAAGCGTATGTTCGACTCTTCCTCACTTTGAATCGACGGATGGTTCCTCCAAGTTGTATTCCTCATCGCGGTTATCAAGCATTGGCGCTGCCGTGGTTCGCAAGGGATTATCATGCACGCCAGCGTGATCCTTCACCAATTACTCTTCTTTGATCAACTCTTCGATTTTGTCCCCGAGGTGTAGCAACTTCCGTGTCATGCGCTCGCTATCAGTGATACGCACAACGCTATTCTCATCATACCATCTGGATAGGCTAGGAATCCTCCCCGAATTGTCGATCAAACCCGCACCGCAATCTTCGTATATCCGTATGGGTTCACCGCCAGTGCGGGTTCGATGGTCTTCCTTCAAAATTCGTGATTCGTCCGGGCGTATTGGTGCTCGGCGTTGGCGGGCTTGATGGGCGGTTGACGCGGCCGATAAATGGGTGCTGGAAGCGTTATATACGGGCCGCAGGTGGTAAATGCGCGCGCGTGTATAGTGAGGTGTAAAGTTTTGGCCGGTGTGGTAGTATGGGGTTTGATAGGGTGGTTCGTATGTTATGAATGCTTCGTTTGCGTTTGTACAAACATGGAAGGAAATCGCTCTTCTTCCTCAAGTACTTCGATCGCCCCCGATCAATCGCCTTATCGTTGCTCGTAACGCCGCCGCATTCGTAATCCCGCCGCTTTAATACCTTCTTCACGGTCACCCATTCTCGACGACCTCTGCAAAATTTCGCCCGATGACGCTTTATCATCCGCCATAATAGGTCAGATCCTTCAAAGATTGTACAAATAGTGGTCATTCTCACTTCCACCACGTGGTTGTACTTTGTCGCCTCAACGCCACCTCACGGCGTACTCTCAAAGTCTCCGAGATTTCTTTTCCAACTTCATTAGATAGAACTCGCCCACACCGTTTCGTGTTGAATCCGAACCGCTTCCACAAAGTCTTGGGCCAATGCATTCCAACTATGCCATTTACGCGATCCTGGCTGTGTACAACCTATTGCCTCGCCGCTAAACTTCGAATGAACAACTTCATGATGATCGCTGGTTCTTCCTACCCCGATTAACTTGTCGCAATATGATCTCGTGTGCACGAGGATTTCCTTCCCATCAAATAAATCGAACTTCGCACCTTATATCCCACCGCGCTTCCACATCCGACGCATGCAAAGATCTTCATAATCTAGTCCTTCGTGACCTTTATCCGATCGCATGCCACGAACCGCTTCTTTCAGTGTGAATCTCTGCCACGCTATCGCCCATTTTGGCTCGGATTTCCTTTCCATTTCTTCGTAATGATCCACTTCTTGAGCGCGGGGACGGTAAAAGGTCGGGTTTCGCCAGGTAAGTTAACCGTTCGGGTGGTTTGTTGGGCCGGTAGTGGGTATGGTGCGTGGGCATTGGTTGGCTTGGCGACAGGGCTGATTACGCGGTGAGTGAGTGAGGCGAGGTATACGGGCGCAGGAGGATCATTTGAAGGTGAGGTTGATGATTGGCGGGCGGGCGATTGGATCGAATCGCGCTTTGCGGGAGTTTTGGGGAATATGTGCGTGGAGGTCGATCGGGGCGGTTCGCGATAGGCCCTTGCTCGCATAGGGTATTCAAACCGATGGATAGGTTGGTCGATTCCGTAGCCTCTCCATCTCAACCTCGCATATCAAGAATTGCCGTTGCAGAAATGAGCAATACACTCTTCCCGATCGCGATATTCCTCCCTTCAAGTTTCGCTACCGACAGAATAATTCCTGCCGTTCGGCTCGCACGCCGAGCCGCCATATCGCCATTTCTTGCCTTGGATCCGTGAAGTGTGGATGCTCCGACATTTGTTGAGTCAAATACGAACCGACTTTGGGAAGATGATAAATCTTTCTAAAAAGATGCAACAAACGGCAAGTAGCACAAGAACATAATTTGCAAGTATGTAGCGTATATATTGCACATAGCACATTCAAACGCTTCCTAATACGCAAGGGACCTCTATTATGCCAGAGGTAGGCCTAAGCGTCATACATGCAAAGTCATGTTAGATGTACCCAAGCCATTGTATCGAAATGCCTTTATTGGAAATAAAATTAATTGAAATGACACTTTAAAACAATAAAAAATCTCAAACTAAATAACTATGTCGTCGATGTGATGGTGAAGCTTAGGTCTTCTTTGGTATAGCTCCCGCCTGTTCCAAGTATTGTACTGCATCGTGCATTAGGGCCCACATGTCTGGGGTGATGACCCTCTCCTTGAGTTGATTGTCTTTCATTCTGTCCCTTGCAGCAATGTCCTCAACGCCTTGCTCCCCTTCTGGACTATATTCCATGCGATCTAGAAACCATGCTTGATACTCTGGGGAAACCCCTGCCTGGTCCTTCCCGATTTCCATTTGGTCAATATGATGCCATTCATAAAGGATCTGCTTGGCTTCGGGAACGATGAATTCTGGTCCGAACTGAATTTCGGAGGCTCTCATGTCAGCTACGAGAGGGATTACTTGTGTATGGCCAAACTGCCGGAGTACGCCAGAATGGAGCATATGGTTGTAGTCCCTTTAGACCTATAAGTCTGATATAATACAATCCCTTAGGTCTCAAGTAGACCCTTTTGACCATGTGAAGCAATGGATACTTCCATTGAACTTGACTGCTACTGCGGGATGCTAGGTACTTGTACCAATCCTCTGTGCCGACTGGTGACACATAACGCTTCGTTCTTTCATAAAAAGTGGAGATCTTGTTGTCTCCGCGGGCATACATCGGTCATGTTTGAACGCGATAAAATGTTCGCTGCCCACATCCGCAAAATGAGATTACCGCTTCAAAGAAGCTCGATTCACCCCTTCGCACTGCTCAACGCCTAAATAGTTCTCGCTAAGATCACGGGCGCCAGAGTGAGTTGTTTGCCACCAACGCCATCAAACACCGCTTCTAACCACCGAACATATGCATGTGCTGATCCTTCCATGCTCGAGCGAAATAAAAGAATCCCTAGGAAAGCCATAGCAAATGCAATAGGACGCCTAACTCTCCAATGGTTGCAAAGCAAAGAAAATTCATTCTTAAACAATTTATATCCGCTCGCAACCATATCTCTCGCATAAGTAGTCTGAAACCCAATTATTTTCAAAGCAACGCAATTCTCTGGTATTCTTCAAGCCCAGATACCGGAGGAGCTTTTTCCCTGACTGGCCATGTGGAATAACTGGTTTCCTGTCGTGATATGCCAAAGCGGTAAAGTAGCTGACCTCTTCTAAAGTGGGGGTTATTTCGAAATCCCCGACTGAAGGTGACTCGATCCGATCCCAAAATCGATCAATGCTCTGACCAAATGCTGATCGGGGGAGATGTCGATTAACGAGGTAAGGCATCCCAACCTTCTTCTGATTGCCATTTGACTACCCAAGTCGAATTTTGACCACCATGTCCTCAATTTGCTCGGAATCCCATTCACCATTCTGATCTGAGGGATAGGTTCCATCTAAAAAAAAATGAAAAAAATGAGTATACATTTTCCAATTTAGGCATTTCAACTTCAGGCTTGGTTTTGTTTATCATGACTATGCAACACATAATATGCTTTTTGGGCGCGGGGTTATAATAACCCGTTGGCCAATTTGGTGTCTTCTTAATTGTGGTGTCGATGCCAAGGACCGACCCACCTAAGGTAAATGCATGCATGCCCTAAAAATAAGGGTGGTATAGCTCTATCTTAAGTTTCTAAGATTTGGCTTTTCTAGACGCAAGGTTCCCGAGCGGACAACTCGAGCGGAGAGGCTACGCGGTGATCGACGAACCGATCTAACTCACGCAGCGCCAACTCTCTTAAAATTTGGGTATTTGAAGAAATTTATGGGTGCGCCAAGCACACCAGCGTGAGTGAGTGATAGTGTGATTTTTCCAATGGAAGAAATATGAGCGGAATGCCGCTTAAGGAAAGCAGTAAAGCATGTAGCAATTAAAATAAACAAAATAAAATACAGCACACAGAATTAAATGCAAAAGTAATGCCAAATAATAACCCTAGGTCTGTTGTGGTTAAGAACCTAATTTCCCCAGCGGAGTCGCCATTTCTGTCGCGCCCTTTTTCCGGCCGCGACATTTTTTATAAAACTCCTGCTCAAATAAAAGGGTTAGAAAATAAAAGTAAAGGGAATCATATTAAAAGGGTGCTAAAATATAAGAGGATGCTAAAAAGGTGCTAACGTCTAAAAAGATTAATTTTAAAGCTAAAGGGTTGCTAGAATGCTAGGGGTTCGCGGAGTCGCCACCTAATTAATTTGGGTGAATTAGGACACCTAAATGTTTAACTAGTTTTAAGTAAAACATTAACTCCATTTTATGGTCTGCTAAACTTAGTGAGATTCTGGGTAAGGGTTCTTTATTAATCTAGAGGGAAGGGGTTAGGCACCCTCTAAGATCCGCTTAACTCATATTGTCTGCCAAACCTGTGGTAATTATTGTATTTTAAAAATGCAAAGTAAAAGATCTTCCCGATTAATAAAATGCTAAAAAATGTTAAAATATTTAAAGGTGCTTAAGTCTAAAAAGGGCAAAAGGTGTTATAAATAAATAAAAGAGCCAAATGATAAATGTTTAAAGTGCTTAAAATACTAAAGGTTGCTAAAAGGCATTAAATGATGAAGGGTGCTAAAAGTGCTAAGAGGTGCTTAAAAGTGTTAAATGCTAAAGTGTGAATGTTAGGAAAGAGATGCTAGCATGTTGAAATGTTTAAAAGGTGCTTAAAATGTAAAAGGGCAAAAGGTGCTATATGCGAAAGAATCCTAAGAGGTGCTAAAATATTAAAGGTTAAAGACGCTTAACAAAAGTGCTAGCAATTTAAAAGTGCTAAGTGTAAACAAAGTAGTGCTAGGGTGCCTAAATATTAAGAGGGTAAAGAGTATTAAGATATTAAAATGCTAAAGGTAGTGCTAGAATGCTAAAGGATTAACTTTAAAAGTAAAGGGTGCTAAAAATAAAGGGTGTTAAAAGTGCAAAATGCTAAAAAGGTGCTAAAAATGCAAGAAGTGTTAAATGTGAAGGGTGCTTTTAAAAGATGCTAGGGTACTAAAGGTATTTATATTATTTGTAAAGAGATGGTATGAAGTTTGGTTTATGGGCCATGGATTTATTTGTGAGATTAAAGAAGTGAAGCGTTAGTTTTAGATACGCAATTTTAATAATTCAGGCAAAGGTTAGAAATAAATGAGACCTAAGATAAATAATTTAAAGTGCATTTCCAATTTTAAAACTACCCACCTTGATTCATGTATTCAAGGATTAATTGTTCTGTACGACTATTAATTACAAATTAAATAATTAGGCAACAATTTAAGCGAATAAGATAAAGGTGGATATGATCGCGGCTTCAAGGCGGCGTGGCGACATCGTCTCCTATTTGGTCTTAGGAATTTCAAGCGGGAATGCAAATGCGGGTGCGGGTTGCCATTTAAAATGACTTGCGATGAGTCTCGCCGTGAGACTCTTTATTTTGCTCCGGTGCATGCCATGTAAAAACAAGAAAGATAAGGAATTAGAACTTATTCAGACTCATAGAAACAATTATAAGAAACCAAAAAATGAAATAAATTCAGCAATGCACAACTCGAATTTGATTATAGCAATACCAAGATAAATCATCAGCCCCAGCTCAATAGAATTTTACATTTTTGTTCAATCCAAACACTAGGCATTCTCGAAAGTGGCTGATAAATCTGACTAGTAATATTTAATACATAAAATGTCATACTTTGTTACACTGAGTCCAGTTCCCATATCCTTGAACATGCAAACAGGGGGGGTTATAAAAATAAGAACCAAACTCATACCTTGACTGCATATAAACTATAGAAAAACAAGTGCGGACTTATTATTTAGACTGACGTGAAGGGGCATGCTGTAAATCAGGGTAAGGAAAGAGGTATCCAGTGTTTTCTTTCAAATTTGCACACTTCCAACAAGGTAAGAGGATAACCCAGACAGGTTTGGCACCTCAAATAAATACCAGGTACTACCGACATAAAAGCTAAGATCATTCTCAAACATATTCACTAAATACATTTGCTAAGTAGGCATGCTTTATATGAACTCGCTTACGTGCTATGTTAGGACAACATGTATTCAGAAATAAAATAACTTGCACATGCATTCACAATTTTAATAAGAGGCAAAGGCATTTGTTCACGAAGAACTTATTCAAGTCATTTCTATTTAAGCATTTGCAAGACTGCATTACAGTACATGCCACTCACGACCCAGCGATACGAGGATAGCATACAAACAAGGGCTATGGCTTAACATGACTCAAAACTAGCCCAACTAAAAATGCAAGATGCCATATTGACAACCTGTTCCCCGACAAAGACATTGATTAACTTAGGAGGTTTCACGTGGCGATATGGACGCGACTAACACTTAAACAGAAAAGGCAAGTAATTAGTCAATTCAAGAGACATGGGAGACGAGGAGGAGGACACTAGTCTTTTCTACAGAAACCTCTCAAAGGTACATAATCACCTAAGCTAGGCTAGACATACGTAATCCTGCTCGTGTTATATACTATGCATCGCGATATTTAGATATGTAGGCGGGGTGGTCAATTAAAACAAAATAGAAAGATTTAGGAGGGGACAGATAACCACTTGAAGAAAAAAACACTTCAAATTTGCAGGATCACTTAGTCCCAAACCATGTATCATGTTTCATCCTGGCATATCAGTCACTTTAATCAAACAAATTCCAAATCGTTATACTAACACTATATCAAACACCAGCAGACTATCTATCAACTAATATAGATTTCGACTAACACATTCGACCACTTTTCCTCGCTTGAGCGATCCATAATCAAATCCCTAATGAAATAACATATTAAAACTTTATTTGATTTCTCGTACTTATATCACACAGTACACAAATTCTGAACAAAGATTCAGAGCAGTCATTTAATAACTCAAAACCAGGCTGATTAATCGTACGTCGACATAATTCGTTTGCAAGCGAATGCGTTTAACTCGTTCAAACATGTTCAAACTAAGTCAAACATTCGAAATAGGTGTGGACATACTAAGTGAATCTATAGCACAAAACCTTACGAAACGAAAATAATCGAGAAGGGATTGAGTTTACCTTCTCCTGACGATCCGGCGGCGTATCAGTCGTCGACTCATTCGGGTTTTTGGTTTTCGGGATACGAACGAAGGCAGCGTTGGTTTGCTAATTTCTTGACTGAGTTTGGAGAAAAGGTTTAAAATTCTTGTTCTCGTTCTTATTCTTGCCGTTGTTCTTTGTTCGTGTCGTTTTTGCAACTCTCGATTTTGAATGCCATTCATGTGTATAGAGGTTGGTTTATATAGCTCTAGTTAGGCTTTGTTTATGGCAAGTTTAGGATTTGATTTGAGGGGCGATTTGTGCTGGGTTTTATTATGGTAAGACTTGATTTCGAAGCGATTTATGGAAGATTTGCAATGGGTTTATGGTAAGAGGAGTCGATCGCGCGTGGGTAGGAAGGCCCGATTCTCTGCGAAATCGCGACGCAAAGCAGAGGCTTTAGGGTTCGTTTTGCTTTTGTGTGTGGAGGACGATGGGTGTTGGGCTTGACTGCCGAGAAGTGAGGTAAAGAAAGAATGCTGGCCTGGTCGTGGGGCTTTTGGGTGATAAGGGGATAATGGGATTGGGCATGAAGTCGACGGAAATTGGGCTGGGTAGTTAATTAATTAGGGTATTAGATTAGTTAAGTTATTTAGTTAGTTTTAGGCTTAGTTAATTAATTAATTAATTCTAGGCAAGTGTATTAATAAGTAATTAGTGATAACTTAAATTAACACATGTGATTAAACTAATTAGGTGCTTCATTAATCTAATTGTTATAATAAATAAATGCGGGCGTGCTTTTTAATTAATGCTTAATATTTTAGAATGCGACGCTATTATTTAAAATCTTATTGTTATGCATTATTGCGAAGTTAAATTAAAATCAAAATGAGCTTAGATTGAATTATTTAAATGCTAAATGCAAATATGACTTTTAAGAATTGTTTAAAGCTTTTATAAATGCGACGCTATTAAATGCATGTATTAGATTAAAATTGATTTTAAAGTTACAAATGATTACTAATAAATGTGGCTATGCTACCTGACACGACGTTATCGCTAAATTATTTATTTTATGCATTTATTAATTATTTAAGAACTACGACAAAGCTTAAAGTTAATAAGTGCGGGCGCGGGACTCTAAATGCTTAAGACTCTACGTAAGACGCGATGCCATTATTAAATTATTTATTAATGCCTGTATTTATGTTATTGTTGTATTTTATTATAAAAATCCTAAAAAATTATTTTACAAAATTAGTGTAATTTTATAGTTAATGGTTGGACGGGAGGGTCAAAATTGGGTGTCAACAAATAACAAGCAATTTCACGAATATTATTCATAATTTAAGCCCTATTCTATTTCCATCAATTCTTAATAATTTTAATAATGATAAATACTTAAATAAATAAATAATTTAATAATGGCGTCGCTTCAAGCATTCCTTAAAATTATATATACATTTATTAATACTCAAAATTATTATTTGCAATTTAAACCCCCATTAATTCAATTTTAATTTAACATCGCAAAGCATACATAATAAATGAGATTTTAATAACGACATCGCATTATAAAATATTAAGCACTAATTAAATAGCACGCCCGCATTTATTATTGCAATAATTTAAATCCAAGCTAAAACTAATAAAGTACCTAAAGTCATATTAAAATAATTTTATTTATAACTTAACCCCTATCATACCCAAATTAAAACTCAACACTTAAAATACTAACACTAAAATTTAACACCTTAAATAAAATCAGAAGCCCAACTCTCCAGCCCAATCCCTTTAAACCAAACCCGAGCCCAATTCCCATTTTCTCTTAAAAAATAAAATCATCCAACACCCACATTTCCTTACACCTAAAAAAACCAAACGAACCCTAGACAAAAAACCCCATCGCCGCCCAACTCACCACCAACGACGTCTGTCGGATTTTTCGCCAGAAAATCTGGTGTCCCACGTCGTTTTCTCTTCCATTCCCATATCATTTACCACCCAAATCGAAACTTACCATTTACAACTCAAATCTCATACCGACACTTACCTTAATCAATAATACAAAATCAGTCCAAAAATTGCACGAAATCAATCTCAAAGAATGTTGAAATTGTGGGAAGAGGTCATTATCAAGAAGAAATGCAGGGCACTGAAGAAGGATGACAACAAGGGGGTGGAACCAATGCTACCACTAAAGACATTGGTGATACACTGATGTTGTTCACTAAAGACATTGCCAATCCACTGATGTTGTCTATTGACAGCTCGATCGACTCTTGAGTGCTTAAATTAAGAGCTTTCCATACCATTGTAGATCGTGATATAATGGAGAATTATGTTGCTGGAAAGTAAGGATATGTCTATTTGGCAGATGGTAAGCCTTTAGAAATTATTGGTACCAGAGACATTAATTTGGAGATGTCAAATAGAAACGTGTGGAAAATAAAAAGGTCGATACGTGTCTTGAGTAAATCGTGTCGATCTCATGGTCAGCTTGGTGATGAGGGACATGATGTTACATTTGGTAATGGATCCTGAAAGGTAATGAATGATGCTATGGTGGTTGTTCGCGGTAAGTAAACTGGTAATCTCTACATGACTACGAGTTATCGTGATATAGTTATTGTTGACAACGCCAAGAAGACAGAGCTGTGGAATTACAGACTGGGGCAATTGTTGACAACTACAAGTTACATGATAGTTTAGAAAGTAAAATATCTAAGAACAAAGAATCTGAAATAATTGATTTGAGAGACTTCTCAGAACTCGAGCTACAACAAGGTGCTACTGCGGAAGAGGAACAAGTAGTTCGAGAAGAAGGTCGACAAGATAGTGATGGCGAGGTTTATGAACGTATTAAAACTGAAACAAATCAGCAGACTCTGATCACTGAATTACGCAGATCATCCAGGATCAGTAAGCCAATTCACAGGTTCTCTCCATCCCTCCACTATATTTTGCTCACTGACAGAGGGGAACCAGAATGTTACGAAGAAGCAATGCAAGTTGATGAATCAATCAAGTGGGAGTTGGCAATGAAAGATGAGATGAATTAACTATTGTCAAGTCTTACATCGGAGTTAACTAAGTTACTAGAGGGAGAGAAGACATTGCAAAACAAGGATAAAATGAATAATACGATAGAAGCAATCGCTATAAAGTGAGGATGGTTGTGAAGGAATTTCAACAGAAAGAAGACATTGACTATGCGGAAATCTTCTCTCCCGTGGTCAAGTTGGTGACAATCAGAATTGTTCTTGGGTTGGTAGCAAAGGAAGATCTGCATCTTCAACAGATGGACGTGAAAATTGCTTTTCTTCACGGTGACTTAGAAGAGGAAATCTACATGAAGCAACCTGAGAGATTCGATGTCAAAAAGAAAGATAAGCTGGCGTGCAAGCTTAAAAAGATCATGTACGGACTGAAACATACTCCAAGATAGTGGTACAAAAAAATTGACAGTTTTATGAAGAAAGCCGAATTCTTAAGGTGCGAAGCATATCACTATTGTTACTTTAAGAGACTTGAGGACTCCTACATAATAATGCTCCTCTACGTTGACGACATGCTGATCGTAGGAGCAGACCTATATGACATTGGCTGGCTGAAGAAGAAGCTTTCAGCATAATTTGCAATGAAGGATCTTGGAGGGAGTGTCAAAGCAAATCCTTGGAATGAGAATCATCATAAGTAATGAGGGCCTCAAGTTCTCACGAGAAGAATATATGAAGAAGGTTCAACATGGACAATGCCAAGCCAATCAGTACTCGCTTGACTAGACACTTTCATTTTTTGTCCAAAGATCAGTCGCATGTGACCGAGGACGAGAAGGAGCATATGGACAAAGTACCTTATGCCTATGCTATTAGTAGTCTTATGTACGCGATGGTATGTACGAGTCCAGACATTGCACATGCAGCGGAATTTGTTAACAGATTTATGAGCAATCCGGGAAAGCAACATTGGGAGGATGTGAAGTGGATTTTCAGGTATTTGAAGGGCAACTCAAATTCAACTTTGTATTTTCGGAAGTCAGAGACAGGTTTGTAGGGATATGTTGATGCTGACAATGGTGATGATGTTGCTAGCAGAAAGAGCACATCAGGGTATATTAACACCTTCGGAAGTACTGCGATATGCTGGGTTTCAAAGTTGCATAAAATAGTAGCTCTCTCCAGCTGTGAGGCTGCATGCGTTGTAGTGACAGAGGCCACAAAGGAGATGATGTGGCTACAATTTTTTTTTGTGGGAATTGGATCAGGACCACAAGGGGAGTGTACTATACTGTGATAGCCAGAGTGCCATTCATTTGGCAAAGAATCCGGTCTACCATGCTCGAACGAAGCACATACAACTCAGGTATCATATTATCAGATCAACTTTGAAAGATGGGTATTAGTGCTTGAGAAGATCACAGGAAGTCAGAATCCAGCATACATGCCGACGAAAGCCGTACCGAATGATAGACTGAAGTTGTGTGCAATTTCAGTTGGATTCCTTGGATGAGGATCAGAGTCGCCTCTCCAGATAGAGACATATGATTGAAATTAGTCTTCAAGTGGGAGATTGTTGAGTTGTGGAGCCTAATTCACCGCCGACACTATAAAGATCCTACACAGAGTGTGGAACGCTGATTGACATGAGCGATCAGGTCGACGTGGGGGTTTGAAGAGGGTGGTAAACCCCTCAGGGAGTAGGGCCCCCGTGATTTTTTTTTGTAATGTAAGGTTATTTAGTGGAGGATATTTTGGGAATTTCACTTGTATTATGGTCACCCTAATTTTTCTGTAAAATTAAGGGCGTCGTTCTTCTTTGAATCATCACGAGAGAAAAGTGAGGCAAAGAGAATTGTAAACTCAAAACTCCCTTTGATTATAGTGAAAATTTGCAGCGGCAAAATGAATGTAGCTCTCGCATTGAGGGTGAACCACTATAAATCCGTGTGTTATTTATTTTTTGCTTATTTATTATTTTCTGATTAGTCATATTTGAGTCTCAAATCCTAACACGTATCATGTATCTACTAATTTCTGCGGCTAGATCGGTTGTAGGGCTTGCTTTTATTGGATCGGGAGTTGGTCAAGAAGCTGCCAACTAATTATTTGATTGTTGATGGGTCTCTTTGTATGTGTTGTCTGGACATAGGAGGACTTAATGATTATTCGTTTGCTTGAATCAGAAGATTTTTTTTTTGTAGATAATAATCGTGTAAAAACTTATTCTGAGGAATGAATCAAATCAAATTATTTCTCGATAATAATATATAGCTAAAAACATATATAGAGCGGCCACACAAAAATTCTCGCCGCTATCATTATAGTAGCATGTATAAGAGCCGAAATAGGAGTAGCGCCTCCGTAGCATCAACTAACCATACATGAGCGAGGAATTGATAAATAGAAAGATCAAGTAGTTAATAAAGTGATCTGATAATGTAAACCATTGTTATACCATTAGTGGATATTAGGTAAACTCAAAACAAAAAATCGAAAAAACAGAAACATGAAATAGAGGCATGCAAATTAAAGCACATGAACCAATAAAAGCAGGGTCTTGTTTTCTATAGCCATCATTTGACCAATTAGATGCACTGCATTATAATTAACTTTTTGGTCCTCATAGAAGGTTCTATTTTTGTCTAAACTAATAATTTTGGCCCCTCAAGATATTCCACTTAACTCATTCTCAACCATTCTTTATTATACCAAACAATAAACCCCTTTTCGTGTGAAATCCTTTATAAACTAGCCACCTTGAACCATATTCTGCATGAAAAAAAAACATGGACCAAGTGAAATACAGAGGTGTTCGTAAGAGGCCTTGGGGGAAATATGCTGCGGAAATTCGCGATACTAATCGACAAGGAGGGGTTCGTGTTTGGCTAGGCACATTTGGTACTGCTGAAGAAGCTGCTCGAGCTTATGATAGAGCGGCTTATGACATGAGGGGAAATTTGGCAATTCTCAATTTTCCTCATGAGTATAATTTGCCTAACAGCTCTTCTCATTTTCACAATAATTCGTCGTCGATGGAATCGTCATCTTCGAATAATGTGCATGCAAGAAACGAGCAGCACGGAAGAGGCCAAGTTCTTGAACTTGAGTATCTGGACGATAGGATTCTTGAAGAACTTCTCGATTGTGATCAACAACCAAATAAGAGGAAATGAACATCGTTAATATCTCTTCTATCATTATAAAGCTAAGTATTACACGTAATTTCTAAATAAAACGTCAGTTTTATCAAGTACTCTAGTTGGAAAATAGCTGAAGAAGGAGGGGATGTAAAATCTTACCTCGTAATAGTCCATATTGTAAAGAGTTGGACGGGCCAACACTTTACAATTAATGGTGGTGCATGTCATACAGTATGCAACTATATAATAAGACTTTGAATGCTACATAAGCATATATAAAGACTCCTTTTATAATGCATACTTAATGTACATGTAGGTGTATTCATAATTATGTACCTGACTGTACCAATTAGTGTATGCTAATTATCTATGATCTCAAGTTATATATACTCACAGTGTAATTTTTTTTTTATACTATTAATGAATTCAACTTTTGATAGGCTATTTGTTTTCATAAATCTGCTGTGTGTTGTGTGGTTTTCTTTTCTTGTCAGTTTCTGGTATAGCTTCATTGAAAATATTTACCTATCTTTTCGTTTTGAGACACACCTGGTATTTAGTTAGATGAAATTTGTAACAACTCGATTCCTCGTTTTGAGCATTTGCGTCTCATTTCATATTTTGAGGTTTTGGATAAGTTGATATTATTTTTTTGAACTTGTTTGTATGGCTTTGGTCGGAACCCGAGGAGTTCGGGACAATCTCTTCTCTATGTGATGCCTGTAGCACTAGGCAAATTTGGGTGAGTTCATGACCCTTTTATTTATCGGCTCAACCTATATTGACTAGCCAATTCAACTAAAAAGAAAATTGGCTGATATGTATTATGTAGCTCAAAATTGTCCAATGAGAAACTCTGTTCAAAATATTTTCAAAAGATCATTTTTTTGTTTGGTATGTTTATATGACCATTATAAAAAAGTTTAATTAGGTATTAGAAAATTATAAAAGAACAAACAAAAAAATTAAAACATAGTAAGAATTTGGCCGATTGAGTTGTGACCGCCTTTTAGTCCAATCTATTTCTTCCAAAATATTTTTTAACTCGTCTTATTTTGACTCGTTCAAATTCAACTCAACCAACTCATTTAAGGTTTGAGCTCTGAGTATAAAAAAATAAATACTACTCGACATGAATTCAGATATACATTTGTAGTTTGTACATATGCTTTTAGCAGTTAACCATGATTAATTATCATCCAACCTCAAATTATTAGATCTTTTAACTAGATTAAATATAAATGATTTGGTGTAAACATCTGATGCAGGTAAATATTTATTCAATACAAAGACTTGTATCATCATGTGTTCATTAAGTTGATATAAACATCGACTGCGAGTAAATTTTTAACCCAGAGTTTTGACAAGACTCTATTTCTACCATAAATATAAAAGTTAAAGGACACAAATCAAAAGAAATATGCCGAAGAAATAATTGACAAAGCAGAGATGTCTTCCTGCAAACCATCACATACACTAGTTGACACAAAGGCGAAATTGAGTAACGCTGCCGGAACTCTATACAGTGATCCTACACATTACCGCAGTCTCACAGGAGCCTTGCCGTATATGATTTTTACGAGATCAGATATTTCTTATGCGGTTCAGCAAGTTTGTTTACACAAAGTTTGTTTACACATGTATGATCCGAAGGACGAACATATGAGGGCTATCAAAAGGATGATTATAAGTATCATCTTATATTTTAGGGAAAAGGGGCATATTTGCCCTCCAACTTTGAGAAAGGGGGCATATTTGCCCTCCGTCAAAGTTGGGGGACAAATATACCTCTTCTGTTAATAAACTTCCACCATGTGGACATTATTGATCACCTTTAACTGCGATGCACAGGTGGAATCCACGTGGACGCCACCTGTGCGCCACATGGATGACCCGACCCGACAATTACCCGACCCGATGGATGACCCGACCCGACAATCTCCTATTCCTCAGGGATTTCTTAACAGAAGGGGTAATCCATCCTGAGGAATATGAAAGCCAAATTGGTAATCTTTTCAATTTGTGAAGATTAGATCTACATTACGATTTCTTAACAGGTCTTATTCCATCTACAATATTCAACGTGTCAAACATAAAGGGAATTTCATTTTTGCGCAACTTCTTTACAGGAAGTCTTCCACCAGATACAGGACTTGGCCTTCCTAATCTTGAAGAACTTTATCTTGGTTACAATAACCTTACTGGAGCCATCCCTAATTCTCTTTCAAATGCTTCCAACATTTTCCGGCTGGGAATTGGATACAATAACTTTTCTGGTCCTTTTCCAAGATCATTTGGTAATCTAAGAACGACAACCATTTCACAAGAGAACCTTCATCTCAAGAATTGACTTTCTTCAATTCGTTGACAAATTGCAGATATTTAAGGCAATTTTGGATAGGTTATAATCCACTCGATGGAAATCTTCCGGCTTCTGTTGGAAATCTCTCAAGTTCTCTTGACTACGTTTATGCTGCTTATAGTGAAATCAAAGGTAGCACTCCCAGTGAAATTGGAAATTTAAGTGGTTTGGGTTTCTTGTTTCTTCAAGGCAATTACTTGAGTGGATTTATTCCAAGAACAATAGGGAATTTAGATAATCTTCAAGCATTGAATTTGTATGACAACAAAATGATAAGTGGACCTATCCCTGAGGAATAGGATATTGTATGGTCGGGTCATCCATCGGGTCGGGTAATTGTCGGGTCGGGTCATCCATGTGGCGCACAGGTGGCGTCCACGTGGATTCCACCTGTGCATCGCAGTTAAAGGTGATCAATAATGTCCACATGGTGAAAGTTTATTAACAGAAGGGGTATATTTGTCCCCCAACTTTGACGGAGGGCAAATATGCCCCTTTTCTCAAAGTTGGAGGGCAAATATGCCCCTTTTCCCTATATTTTAAGTAAGATAGATTAGTCTTTCATTAGAAAAACATATTATGATTGTATATATATTGTACTATTGGAATGAAATTAATCAAGGAATCAATTTTCTACCACTACCATATTTCTCTAGAAGAGGACTTGGGCTTCAAAATGGTGGATATCATATATTCAAAATTAAGCAGTCATAAATTTAAGAAATTCAACAAAAATTGTTAATATATGATGATTGCTATTTTTTATATTTTAAGAAAAAAACTTAAAACTTACATGATATTCTTGTTGGTCAACAGGATGTTATGAATCGCGATCAGGCAGACGATCGTGACTAAACGTCTAATTGGGCGTCATTCTCGACTGTCACTCTTAATCCAATTAATACCGAGATCTATAGAAATTTGAAGACAACGCTTCTATAACATATCCCCAAAATAGGCGAGCCGACAAGGCCGCCTTACACAACTAATCAACAAACACAACAGGATAGCCGACTAGGCTGCCACCAACTAGCATCACAAAGGAACAGTCAAAATAGGCAAGCCGGTAAGGCTTCCACTAGATAACAACAGGTATAACCGGGAACATCCCAACACAGAGTATAACAACATCGAAAACCAAAACAAGGTACTAACGTTCAACCCACAACTGTCTACAGACCTCTAAGAGTACAATACTGACATATGACGGAACAAGACCCCGTCATGCCCAAAATAACGCAGGTACATGTGATCAGTTAGGTGACCCTTCAGTTTAGGACGTCTACCATCTGCTGAGGAGCTCCTTTGTTCCGGAGCCAGCTATTTTGGTACATATCTTTATCTTTCAGACTTATGCAAATTTTGGGCACGACGGGGTCCTGTCCCGTCATATGTCAGTATTGTACTCTTAGAGGTCTGTAGACAGTTGTGGGTTGGACGTTAGTACCTTGTTTTGGTTTTCGATGTTGTTATACTCTGTGTTGGGATGTTCCCGGTTATACCTGTTGTTATCTAGTGGCAGCCTTGCCGGCTTGCCTATTTTGACTGTTCCTTTGTGTATATGATGCTAGTTGGTGGCAGCCTAGTCGGCTAGCCTGTTGTGTTTGTTGATTAGTTGTGTAAGACAGCCTTGTCGGCTCGCCTATTTTGGGAATATGTTATAGAAACAGCGTTGTGCTGTCGAAATTTCTATAGATCTCGGTATTAATTGGATTAAGAGTGACAGGTCAGTAATGACGTCCAATTAGGACGTTTAGTCGCGGCCCGTCGGGTCGGGTCGTGACAAAAGTAGTATCAGAGCAGTTAGTCCTCGGAATGTCTACAGACCGTGTCTAGTAGAGTCTTGTGTATGAGTATGTTGTGCACCATACTTATACACAGAAGGCTACCAGACATTTAGGATTGGTTTCTACTATTTCATCTCGTAGATCGTGTAATAGAGCTATGGCATTAGGATTATCTCCCCCCTCTTCCTAATAATTATAGTGGTTGCAGCTATGTCTCGAAAGACAGCGACAGTGGCTCGGAAGGGAAAATCAGAGTTATTCGGACTTGACTTGGTGTGTCCAGCCATAAGGGAAGTGAAAGAATTTGAATAGAAGTATAACGATCAGGTTTGGAGATACTAGGTCAACGTCAGGTAAGACAACTCTTCAGAATCTTTTACGTACCAAATAAGAGAATAAGTTAACAATTCATCACTTAAGGGATGGTATCATCAGGGATTGGAACCAGGAGCAATGTCCGAGGTTACGTATGTATACTAGAATATGTTAGAATTATGAAGAGTGCGACAAGTAAGAAATGAAGTTGTTTGTAATTACGAATAGTGAAGAGATCCCCTTCAGACCATGAATGAGGTGTTGACTTGTGAAATAAATTGCAGTAGTCTCTATCTTAGTAATTGGTACTCCGTTATGCTACGTTATCCTCTATAGTTACAGAGATAGAACTTTTCCTTTCAAAGAAAGAAAATGAAGTTTACCTACTCTTTTCTCCTTCATACCTCCAATTAAATTTTGGGCTCTAATTGTTAGAATCTGTGACCGTTTTATGGTATACCATGTTGTTGGACTAGGTGAAGGTAGAAAACTGCAAAAGAATATTGTTCCCATATAAGAATAAGAAGGGGTATTACTTCTGGAATAATATGATTAATATAAGAATGAAAGCATTTTCTTATTTTGGACTGAATGCTGGGAAATATTGGACATAGGGATTAATTGAGTTTCTTTCGCAAATGACTTAGAATTTGGGAATGATAAGCGTCCCATTAGTGAGTAGTTGTGTCAAGCATTTTAAATATCGTAACCTCTGGAGTTCATATTTTCAGTTAAGAAGTTATTTGAAGGATTGGTAACCAAGGTATGTATTCATGCACAGTTTCAATGCATTAGTTCACGCAGAATACTAAGATGAGGCTATTTGGTCTCTTGGAACCAAAGGTTAAAAATGGAAGAAGCTCATAATACCTCGCTTAATTTGCGTAGTGGATGATCTTCTAAGTACTAATCTTACCGAGCATCCAAATGGAGGAATATGGTTATTGTGGAAGCCTCATCTCTATGAAGTAGATATTAAGTTGTACAGAATAATGGATATATTGCGGGGTAACACCTAGGGGTACAAAGAAAAATTTCCATGTGACCTTGGTATATGAGTTTAATGATGTGACTCTTAAAAAGAAAACTGTGGTTAGACATTAGAAGAGTGAAGTGTCATGTCGCTAAGATTGAGATAAGAGATTTTAAGCAGTATGTAGCTGATTATGGTGAAATGAGAGGCATGCAGGGTGTATAGCAGCACTTACTAATCAAGAATTAGTTGATAACCTACATGTTTCTAAGGTGCCTTTCAAGAAACCAGGTCTATATGAACATTCTCTTGGGTTAATTGGATGAGAAGTAGGCATACAGACTTAGTATAAGTTCAGATACTTTAATAGGTGAAGGTTGAATCCTGAATTTCTACAGACCATAATAGAAGGATGGAAAACAGATAAGAGAGGTACAGAGATATAGATGAATCCAACGAAGTGATAATAGATATTCAGTGTTATGTAGCCAAAGTGACAAATGTTAACGCAGCCTAAGACACAACTGAGTTAGTAAATCCAACGAGAGGATAAAACAAATGCCACTTGAGGAGAAACGGTAATAATGCAAATAAGGAGGAACAATGAGATACTGGGGAAGAATATGGTAATAAATAGAATAAGGAAGATGACGATGGTAAGATGGTAGAAGTAAAACAACTCACTAAGGACCCACAATTGATAGAAGAATCAAAAGCAACTCTTACTACTAAAGAACAGGTTGAAGAAGCTTTTGTAGCAGCAAAAGTTAATGAGGAACGGAATGTTGACAAGAGTCAGGAGGTGTGTACCAATGGTAACAACTCTAATAATAGTAACGCAGTGATATTAAAGGAAGATGGGACAATGATGTCCAATGTGGAGCAGAACAGGGCAGTGGAAGCGGATATGTCTATCCTAAATATATTGATCAGCAGAGAAACTTAATCAGAGAGAATATGAGGGATGATTAACATGACAAACTTAAAGACTCACTGGTGAAGGAGTTACATGAACTAGGTAGATATACTATGGTATATGCAAAGAGTGATGCATTGAGAAGGTTGTCTCTGGGATAATTTATACTATATTGTCGACGATTTTAAGGATCCTTGGCTAGTTAGTGGGGATTTCAATGTTATTATAAATGGAAGGGAGACAATATGTGATCTTCATATATATCCTGCAGAGAGGATTTTTGCATTTTGTACTAATTCATGTGAAATGTTTGAAATTGAATTTAAAGGGAGTCCTTTTAAGTAGTGGAATGAAAGAGCCGATAATGATATGTTCTTTTAAGAGGTTTGATATAATGTTGACAAATATTTATTTTAGCTTGGTTTGGACAGAATATGAAACATTCTTTTATGCGCTAAATCAAAATTGGCACACTGTTGTTGATTAAGATGATTTCGTTTCTTTTATACCGAAACTGAAGAATGTCAAGACTGCCCTATTATTATGGAGTAAGGAAACTTTTGGAGATGTTTATAAGAAACTAAGTTTTAGGGAGGATATTGTTAGATTTAAAGAGGAGTTGTTTGAAGAATTTCCAACAGAAGCAAATAGAATGATTTTACAAAGAGTTAAGGCAGACTTTGAAAGAGTATGAAGAAGCTTCTGGCCATTTGATCAATAAAAGGAGAGTTCTGTTTATATGCATGCTAAGACTCCTAGTAACTTGATTCAGCAAGAAAAACGTATTACTGGTTTCACAAGGGGAGCATTTCCATTCATGTATTTAGGATGTCCAGTATTACATGTCAGAAAGAGAAAGATAGACTATGTTGAATTAATTAAGAAGATTAAAGATAAGTTACAGGAGGGAAGAAAAATTATTGTCACCATGAGGTAAAGCAGTGTTGATTACTATTGTGTCACAAGTGTGCCTATACACATATTGCCTACTATAAGACTTGCAAAATGTGTGATCAAAGATATACATACAAATAGTTGTAATTTTCTTCTGGTATATAGTAAGGATGATGTTAAGGCTAAGCATTGGTTTACATGGTTAAAACGTACTTGCCTAAAGATGATAGTGGATTGGGATTTAAACCTCATTTTGAATATATTAAAGGCATTGTGTAAAAAGCTATGATGGAAATCTAGGACCACCAACTCTCTATGCGTTAACTTTCTAGGAAACATGTACTCTAAGAAGCATTACCCTCAATATGTGCAACGGGAAGGTGGTTCTCAGGCCTTGAAATGGTTGTTGAGGTAAAGGATAACATTGAACAAGAAATATGATGGGAAACAAAGAGTGTGACCGCTAACATTTGATTTTATAATCGGACCAGATTGAAAACATTACACCATGTACTACTATCATAGTTTCTTAGTGATGAAAGGGTGGAAAATGTCAAGAACTACTACGTGGGGATTGATGAGATTTGTCAAAGCTAGGACAGTATCTACCCGATGACATTGTCTCACATGTCACTACATACTTGATATATACATAATCCTTGGTGGATAATAACAAGTTCTAGTAAATTTATTGTGTCAAGTGCATGGAATTTGTTAAGATAAAAATTATATCCTTTTGATGTATATAAGTAAATGTGGGTAAAAAAAAGTGTGTGTCATTCAAGATATATTTCTTCCTATGGACGGTAGGGAAATTTAAAATTCCAGTGGATGAAGTGTTGCAAAGTATTGGAATTAATATAGTATCAAGATGCTGCTGAGGTAATGTTTTTCATCAAGAAATGATAGATCACTTGTTTCTTACGATGGAGTTTGCCAATCTATATGGAGCTATTTTAACAATGCAGCAGGTATACACATGAAGTGTCATCATGTTAAGCATGTAGTGCAGATATGGTGGAACACTACATGCCATTACAAACTGAAGCAGGTGAACAATGTACTATCAGCTATAATATTGTGGCAAATTTGAAAATGAAGAAATATAGTACTGCATGGAGGCTCTTTAACTTTATTTAAGGTATTACATGAGATTCAATTGAATATTCACAGGTAATTTGGTTCCTTACTTAACTATTTTGAATTGATGATGTGTGTCATATTGTGGCCCTGTGAGACATCTGTTGGTTTGCTGGATATAGGTGGATAGACATAGTTATAAATGAGACTCTGCCAAAAAATATCTAGCATAAGACTTAGTATGAACATTCGAGAACGAATGTTTCTAAGGGGGGAAGGATGTTACACCTCGTGGTTTTAAGACGATAATTAAGAACGTCATTAAGAATAAAGATTTGAATTTTGGAAATTAAGTATATTCTTATATGCTAATACGAAATAATTTTGGTAATGATGAATGTGACGCCGGAAATTTCTTTAATGATAGTCATATATTTCCGTTAGGGATTAGGACCGTATTATAGGTTACGATAAAAAGGATACGAGGTGTTATGAGACTTTCAAGATTTGAAAAAAGTGGAGCATACGATTAATTAAGGATAAGAAGGGGATTAAATTGCAATAAAAGAAGAAGAAAATTCAGATTTTGAAAATCGCTTAAAACAAAGGAAACCCTTCTTCTTCCTTCACACTTCAACACCATTTCTTCTCTTCATCATAGCCAAAATCTCCTCTCCCTCTTAGACAAATTAAAGACAACAATTTTCTTTTCCTAGATTACAATCACTCTATAAATTTCTACACAAAAAAATCACCACAAAACAGTGAGAAATACTCACTGCTTGGCCGAATTTTAGGGCCTAAAAACTCAAGATTTTGGACAAGATTTAGGGAAGAAAACATAAGGAATTGGAGTAACATTATTGGATTGTTGCATGTCGATTTGGAATTGAAGAAGTGTGAAATTGAAGCCAAAATTGGAGCGAAAACAGTGGCAAAATCGGGACTGCTGGGCAAATTTGGAATCAACTTTGAAAGGGTATATCTCCTAGTATATTAGGAGTTTTTGGGTATTTCAAAAGCCTAAAATTAATTTCGTCGAGTCTAGTTTCCAACGCAACAAATCGCTCATCGATAGGACACCGGAGTAGAGAGTTATGTACGTTACAAGTTCAGCTGACAAAGCAGTGGCTAAAAATCGGGACTGTTTTGGGGATTAAATTAACGTATGAAAATTCTTCTTTCTATGCTATAATTGAAGTTGCATATTGTTGTAGTTGAAGTATTGTGTTATGGTTGCTAATTGCATGCTACAAATTTAAAGGAAACATTGAGATTTAGGTTGTAAATTGTTTATATAAGAATGTTGAAATATGAAATTGAATTTTAAAGAGTTTATGTTGTTGGACCAATTTGAAGACTACTTTATGTACATCGGATTGGAGTGTTGTGATGAAATTCCTATCACTAATTGCATGTTGTGAATTGAGACGTAGTCTTGATAATTAAGAGATAATTACTTTATGAAGTAATTACAAGAGGAATGGGAATTTTAAGAATTAAAAGGAGAAGTTTTGGAATTACAACATGTTGATATGACCGAAAAGTTTATGGAAATTATTGAACATTATGGTAATGTATTACGGGCTGAATTAATGTTTAAATATAAGTTACAAATACGCATATGTATTGAAGTAGTTATCTATACATGTCTTGAAAGGATTAAAGTGTAGAAAAGTGTTAATTTTATATTCTTGAATTGACAATATTGTTAGAAGATTGGATTGCTCCCATGAATAATTCTAACGTAACTAAATGATTGACTACTATGAGAAATAAATGTAGTAGTTTCCTTGGTTATTGAAGTTGTTAAATGAATACTTATAAAGCGAAGGTATGCACACTAACGACGTAGATGGAATGTTGAGATAATTTTGACTACATATTGAAATGATAGTGATTATTGGTTTGATTTGGATTGTTGGTTGGATTTGAATTGTTGGTGGATTTGGATTATTGGTAAATTGTGAATACGCACATAAGCAGAGGAAATGCTGCCCAAATTTCTATAGAAATAGGAAGTCGATATTCGATATAACTTACGTTAGTGATAGTAGAATTGACGAACGTATTATCATTGTTATAGGTTGACATACTAGACGAGACATATCTTAGCATTAAGTTGATTAGTTCGCTTAAAAGGTATGTGAGCATATCCTTCTCTTTTTTGGCATGATTATATGAACTCTTATTCTTTTCATTTGGCATGTGTCTTGTACATAGTGAATGTACGACAGACGTACATGAATCTACGCAGTCTAAATTCCTAATAACATGAGTTATGAGAAGTACATGTGATTTTCTAGTAAGGAGTCATTTAATGATTTTAATGAGAGTCAAGAAATGATTTAAATTACATACAGTTGCTCATGATATCCACTCATGCTAAGAGTCATTTTTCTACTTCACCGCGATCCGGGCCGGGCAGATTCGTGCACAGATTTCAGGATGATTCACCGCGTCCCTCCTTAGAGGGTCGGGCATTTTATGTATACTTATATGATGATTTCACGGAAAGACATCCGTGATGCGGGTACAGATACCCAAGACAGTATATTTCACCGCGTCCCTCACCAAGGGGCCGAACAGTTTATTCATTTATTTATATATGGTGATTTTATGACTAAGCATTCATGAGTACTGGTATGACTCTCATTCTTTTATGACACAGTTGTCTCTCTACCTTACAGGGCACAATTATGATCTTATTTACAATATTTCATGCTTACATACTCAGTACATTATTTCGTACTGACCCCCTTTCCTCGGGGGACTGCGTTCATGCCCGCAGGTACATGTGATTAGTTAGGTGACCCTTCAGTTTAGGACGTCTACCATCTGCTGAGGAGCTCCTTTGTTCCGGAGCCAGCTATTTTGGTACATATCTTTATCTTTTATACTTATGCAGATTTTGGGCACGACAGGATCATGTCCCGTCATAGGTCAGTATTGTACTCTTAGAGGTCTGTAGACAGTTGTGGGTTGGACGTTAGTACCTTATTTTGGTTTTCGATGTTGTTATACTCTGTGTTGGGATGTCCCGGTTATACCTGTTGTTATCTAGTGGTAGTCTTGCCGGCTTGCCTATTTTGACTGTTCCTTTGTGTATATGATGCTAGTTGGTGACAGCCTAGTCGGCTAGCCTGTTGTGTTTGTTGATTAGTTGTGTAAGACAGCCTTGTCGGCTCGCCCATTTTGGGGATATGTTATAGAAGCAGCGTTGTGCTACCGAAATTTCTATAGATCTCGATATTAATTGAATTAAGAGTGACAGGTCAGTAATGACGTCCAATTAGGACGTTTAGTCGCGGCCCGTCGGGTCGGATCGTGACAGTAACAATGGATGGAAGGTCAATCCAAAGATACTATATTTCTTCTCTTCCTCTAATTCTGCTTTTCACACATCTTTGTCTAAAATCTTTTTTCGTACGATTGAATAAATTGAAAAAAAGATATTTAGTTAATACTTGTCAAAAGACGCAACCTTTTAGAAAAGACACTTCAAATCAAATTAGTTTTTATTAATAATAATAATGTATATATATATATATATATATATATAATAAGTAGGATATTTAAGTTTTTAGAAGGGTATTTATGTAATTTAACTTTTAAATTTTGGAGTTCATGCATTTAATATAATATAGATATAGATTTAAATCACCATATTGATATTATATCAATATTTATTATTATCTTTGATTTTTCTATGTATTATATTAATTGAATTTTTTAATATGTACTTAAAATTGTAATTAGCTAAAAGTAAAAACTTATTTAAAGTCTTGACATAGATATTTAAAATAATTTCTATCTATAAAATAATCTTAATAGTAAACGTTTATTGATACTTGTCCTTTTTGGTAATTTGACACTCAAAAGCAATTTTTAAAGAAGATTAGCCAAACACAAATCTACTCAAAAACACTTTTCAAACGAATTAACCAAACACAAACTGTTTTTCATCAAAAATATTTTTTAGAAAAACACTTTTCAAAATAAGTAGTTTTTAGCCGCTAGACTAAACATGCTCAAAGATAGAGGTAAGATCTGCGTACATCTTACCCTCTCCAGACCCCATTGTGTGAGATTACACTAGGTATGTTGTTGTAAAGTTCTCTTAAACAGTCATTAAAAAATATTACCTCTGTCCCAAACTAGTTGTCATGTTTCGTTTTTTTAGAGTCATACTATGTAAACCTTGACTAATATTTTAAAATGTAGTTTTTCATCAAATTGATATGAAATTTTTTGTAACTAATAGTAATTTCATATAGCTTTCGCATATCTAAATTTTAATTGTAACATTTTTAGCTTCGAAGATTAGTCAAATTGACTCTTGAGAAGCGATACATGACAACTAATTTTAGACAGAGGGGGTATAGATTAACTATGAAATTCTTCATTAATCTGTCGCTAAATATCAGTAGCTAATATGATTTTTTATAATCCGTCACTAAATTACAAGCTTAGCGATAGAAAATTTTATTGTTTAGTGACAAAAATGTCCGTCGCTAATTTATGTTTTTAGTGAATAATATTTGTGAGTGAGAACAACTTAAGGTAAAGGAATACTTTGACTTCTCATAATATTTTAAAAGTTGTAATTATTTTTTGTCTAGGGGAATTTACCAAGGTTGATAAACGTGGAGCAAATTTTTTAGATTAAAGTTCGCGTATAACTTCGATGTACTGTTTGTACTTAGATACCATAAACATAAATTAGAATAATATATCTAAGATTCAGAATTGACAGTACGAAAATCATTTATTCCAATACTATTAGTAGCTGTATTATTTTAGCAAATTGGTGCATTATTGTTAAAAGGAGACAATGTCTTAATTGCTTTAATCTAGAACTTTTTCTTCAGATTTTAGTCAACATCATTGAAAATATGGCATCTGCTTGACCTTCATCTTAATTAACTTTTTTTTTTGTTCACCTTAATTAGCTAGCCTTTATTCTTGCCTAGTCCTCTAGATTAATTTCACTAAACATATATTTTTCTTAATTGACAGTTATAGCAGTAATAGTTGTAGTAAGTAATATAATTTTTCTTGTAGTTGTTAATGGAATAAACTGCAATAAAGGGCGTACATACATTCACATATAAAAAGAAAGATGGACACACGATTTAATGAAGTTTGCCAATATGCTTAAGTCTCCCGATAAAGCTCTCAGGTTCGAGCTTTTGATCGGGACAAAATTATGGTAGAAAGCGCTTCCCTCTTAAAGGGCCTTACACGATGCAAATTCGAATTAGCTAAGCCTCTAATATGAATACCAGACACCGGATGAAAACCTACTTTTTAGAGAAAATTGTACTATTAACCTCCAAAATCCTGGTCTTTATATGTTTTCCCTGTAACAAATCTTGGCTTAGGACCCTCACATCAACCAACATAAGATAATAGTAGGGTTATCGCGGTTAATGCATGATGGGAAATCACGCATAGCATATCACGAATCACGACTATTGTTACTCCTATTGTTGGAGCCCCATATTAGATTGTCCATGCTTTAAATGTTCAGTATTTGGCATGCGGTGTTAAAGGGTTCCACGTCAGTGGTTAGTGAAGGGACGAGTCTTCTTTTTTATATTACTTGAGAAATCCTCACTCTTGAGCTAGCTTTGTTGCTTGAGTTTGGTCCAATGAATGACGTTGGAAAAATAATTATGATAGAAATCGCAAAACAATTAAGGGTGATTTATTGTCAATTTTTCCACTATCACCACACAAAAAATCAAATTCTACCTTATATAAGGTTGCTAGAGACAGATTAACCTCAAGATTTGAAATCATTGTTTATATACTTGATATTGACCATAATTCACAAGAATATTTTATAGTCTTAGTAAGAGGGGAAAGGCTTAAGGCAACATTTAGCAGGTGTGAGATATTATGTTGTTCGAGGAATTCTTGATGTTGTCAGAGTATAGGATCATCAACAAGGTGTTTTAGTATGTTAGGTTCTTATCTAAGACTTGTATCATCTGATATGCTATGTATATTTTATCGATCATCTCCTCAGTTGCATTACATAAACAATGTAATATCAATGAAGATTTTATTGTAATCTTCCACCATCGTACATTTGATCCACAATTCAATGATCATAGTGTCACAGAAAATGTGACATTAAATTTGTTATGTATAACCTGGATCGTACTCATTATGTTGTGTCAGTTTCTTTTCCCTTCTTTACTTCCCTAATCTGATTATCTCGTTTTTATCTTCCCTTCTTTTTTTGTGCGATGCGTGTGTGACGCCCAAGCAGATGTGTGTTTGGTCTATTGACTTTTCGGGCAGAACTTACGTTTAAAGACTAGATGATTCATGGAACTCTGCGACTCACACTAAGTATATATCACTTGTCGCTATGTTCTTCATCTATGCGAGAGTCAAGATATCTTGCCGGGAGTCGTTCTTTGTGGTCTAATTAGTTATAATCGCATTTTTCTTTCATATGTCAAAACCAAAGCATAAATATTTCAATAAGTCTAATATTTGACCAATTCCTCATTCTAGAGAAAGATACTCGGAATAGTTCAATTCCTACAAACTTCTATTAAATTGGAAATGCAGTCTTCGCATACGATAGGTCAAACACTCCAATTATATGGTTGACACAGAAAACAGAAGTGTTTGTTTTTCATAACAAAAAAAACTTGGGGATTGAAGAACTCACAAGGCATATCAACAAAACAAGAAAATAAGGTAGGGTGAGATGGATGAGATTCATCCACCATCAATTAGCGGTCTCGAATTACTCACATTAAGGAGTAATTCCCTCTTTAATGTACACTACATGGCGTGAATTCACATTAATCGAGTTAATGGTTTCTGGGTAACGAATACAACAAAACTATCTATATATATGTCTCAGTCTCAAACAAGTTGAGGTTAATTATAAGAATCCTCGTAAATCATGTTATTTCTTTTAAACTCATCTCGGACCAATAGTACACAAAATAAGTTCTGAGTACCGAAGGATTATAAAAGGAACAAAAAAAAAGATGAGGGTAAAATAGAAATGTAACTTAAAACTTAAAATTACAAAACTTAACCTCCCTTTCTTGTCATCTTTGGCTCTTCTGCTCCAAGAAGTTCCTCTAGCACACTATCATCAAGATACTCAAGCTCAATGATTTCTTTATCTTGACCAATTGATGAAGTTCCATTCTCCAAAACCCTTCTTGAATTAATGTTAAATGAAGTACGATAGTTATAATAAGGTGGATCATTGAGTTTAGAATAATACTCATTAGGGAAATTCAAGGTAGCAAGATGTCCCCTTAGGTTAAATGCTGCCTTGTCATAGGCCCTTGCCGCGTCCTCGGCCTTGTCAAACGTCCCGAGCCACTGGCGAGCACCTTGCCTCGTAGGGTCACGTATCTCTGCCGCGAATTTCCCCCACGTCCGCTTCCGGACGCCTCGATATTTGATGTCATCCTTCCCTTTGTTGCCATTTTCTTTCTCTTGCATGACCTTTTTTCCCTTAGAAGAATAAGAACTACCCTCCATATTGATTATATATAGAGCTTTTTTCTCTTTTTTCAAGAACTTATGTTTGAGGATTTCAAATTTTGGAGGCACACTACATTTGACATTGATTTTGGACATGTCAATGTCTATTTATAATGAGCGCATGATAAGAGATTGTGACTCATAAGATTGTTGAAATCAATGAATCTTGATTTTGTTTGTCTTACTCTATATAATTAATCACGTGAGAGGTAAATATGCTGTTCCCATAATTACAGATCGTACATTCTAAGGAGTCTTATCTATTAATATCCTTTAGGTAACGATACTCTGGCAATATAGTTTTTTTATATTGACAGTGTATATTACTTAAATTGTAACTTGTATTGTGTTGATGTTTTATGTTGGATATCTAGAAAGAAAAAGCGCATAGCGTAAGCTTAGGACACCGGACTCCATATCTAGAAAAAAAAACTTTCTTTACATGGAAGTCTCTTCAAAGATGTCAAAGAAATTCGATAATTATTCTTCCAAATCTAGTATGCTTATATTCAGAGAGATAGTTGAAGCTACTTTTCACTGCTAAAACTTTATATCTATATAGTGTTTTTGGTTGAAACTTTTCTTGGAGATAGATTTTGTTGATCAATTTAATAGTGGAATTGCATGAATATTGTAAGGTGGTATATGATATAATGAATTTAAGTTTTATATATCGTTAGTGTAAATAATGTTTTACACTATCAGGTCATCCAAATAATATCTACAAGTAAGTCTTCTTAAAATATGATATGTTACCCGCATCCAAATAATACCTACAAGTAAATCTTTTTAAAATATGAGATTTAAAATCTTAAAAATATGATACGTTACCCGCTACCACAGATAAAAATAACATGATATTATAAAATTAATTTCCACTAATATAATTAGTCAAACTCATTTATAGGATGTAATTTCAAGAATTTGGATAAGATTCTTATGATCTCCTTGGATCTTACTTTAGGAAGATTTGTCTTCTTAGCTAAAACTCAATGTCCTAATATATAAAGGGAATACTGTTTATACCAAGAGAACATATTTGGTAGATTAGTTAAAACGTTAAAACAAAGAATAGTAGTGAAGAAGGATCATGTACATCTAATTAAAATTGAGTTTGAATTGAAGTTGATAGAATATTATTGCAAAGATTAGGGGCCACTAATTTTATAGCTACACGACTTTTTAGGCACTTTGTCGAGAGAGGAAGTTTGGATTCTCATACTCCTTTAGACCCATTTTTTACGAAACATATTCTTTTTCAAAATTTACAAAAAATAATGTCTTTTACCTAAAAATAATTTAACTTTAAAATTATCATTTTATCCTTAGTAAAATAGTTTATAGTCATATAAATATTTTATTTTCTCTTTGGTAGGAACATTAATATGTTGTATATATAAAAGGCAGAGATGTAATCAACGCGATTTGATGACTCACACTTACTAGAAACTCCTCACTGAATTTGAAGATCAACAATTGCAGTAATTTTTCTCATTACGATAAAGTTTCAAAGAGTGCTCCGGCTGTCGAACAAAATTATATAACTCGTTGAATACATCAGTATATCGCTCGCGTGTACCACTCATAATATATAATTAGAGCATCACAAATCTATTATTGTCTCAAACTAATTCCGCAGCCTAAAGTCGTAGTGACTGTCCTGGATACTACCCTCGAGTTACTGCACCAACACCCAGATAGCCTAGGTCACCCGAGCTTCGGGGGAAGCCCGCTACATATCTAGTTAGTATGTTGAGGTTTCATTCATTAACGAAATTAACTAGACAAAGCGCTCTACCTAATATGCATCGTGTCAAATCAAATAAAATAACATAAAATGAAATAAAGGAACAAAAAAATTGAATTTGTCTAGTTCTCATCAGCAGAATATGGATGCCACAAGTTGTTAATTAGGTACTGTACTAAAATTTTGATTTTTTTGTGTTTCATAATGCAAAGTTTGGGTACGATGATATTAACTATAATGGGTCAAAGGATCTTACTGTTGTACTGTCGGCACGTGATTGTTTTTTTGCTTTAATTTGTCATGAAATTCCCAATGCTAACGATATGGCATACCTCATTAAGATGAAATTCTAATTTTTCTCTTTCTTCCACAAACATGGAGAATAACACCACGGGGGAATATTTTTGTGGATATAAAGTCATAAATAGTACTCCTATTTCATTTTATGTTATATATTGTTGGAATTAATTATACAAAGTCACCATTAAAAACTTTTTGCAGAGAAAAGGAAATGCGAGTACTCAAGACATTTGATTTTCTCCGCCACAAATAAAGCAAAATGATCACATGCTGTGCACGTTTCTTTTTTAAGAAATTCTGTAGAACTATGTTGATGTAAATATTAATAATATTCAATTTTCATTTTATTTATTAAGTGTAAATAGTTTGTTATGGCAAAGACCAATAGTATAGGGACATGTGTATAGTTAGTTGCTCTCAATTATTCATTTACATTGTTATATAAACATATATTGTGCAGATAAATGGATATACAAAAAAAAAAAAAGGAAAATTCACTTCAATTTGTTTCTTCGTCATTTTTTCTATCATGGTATCACAACCTTCGATTTAAATCTGCTCTCACTTCATTCCTTTTGCGTTTTTTTATTACTAATTTCTTGACCTTTACAAATCTGTTACAATAGCAGATGATAGTATTGTTGCTTCTGGGACCCAAGTTCCCACTACAGTGACCAATACTAATCAAAATGAATTTAACAATACCTCTCATCCTTACTTCATCTCACCATCAGACTCTCCTGGCACACTGCTAATCAATACAGTGTTTGATGGGAGAAGTTTTGGTGGATGGAAGAGAGGTATGTGGATAGCCTTGACAGTAAAAAAATAAATCTGGCTTTGTTGATGGTTCATCCCCAGAACCAAGTGCAAGAACTGATAAGCACAGAGCTTGGTCTAGGGCCAACAACATGGTTATTTCTTGGCTTTTAAATTCTCTATCTAGAGAAATTTCAAAAAGGGTTCTATATTACTCACTGCTAAAGATATCTGGACAGAGCTGGAAGCCAGATTTGCCCAAAGCTCAGGTGCTAGGCTCTTTCAACTCCAAAAGGAGCCTAGTGACTTAACCCAAGGTGCTTATGATATTGCTTCTTATTTCACCAAGATGAAACGACTCTGGGATGAGTTGGATACCTTGGACTCTTTTTCACCATGCCTTTGTGTTTGTTCCTGTGGAGCAAAAGAAAAAAATATCAAGTTCAAACAAGATGAAAGATTGCTTAAGTTTTTGATGGGTTTGAATGATACTTATTGTGGTGCAAGAGGAAATATTCTCATGATTTCACATCTGCCCACTGTATCAAATGCCTATGCACTACTAATTCAAGAGGAAAAACAAAGAAAGGTCCAAATCACACCTAGATTCCCAGGGGAATCATCCTCTTTTGTTGCTGCTAATGCAAATAATGGAAACATAACTTTTACTACTGATTTTAGGGCACAAAGGCAAATTTATGAGAATAAAAAATCTGGGATGGTTTGTAAATATTGCAAGAAAACCGGACATCTGATTGATAATTGCTACAAACTACATGATTTTCTCCCTAATTTCAAGTTTACTAAGCAAATGAATTTTCAGAATAATAGTACAAGGAAATGTTGTCTCATCAAATGATTATTCTGGGGAAATTTTTGCTAACAACACAGATGAAGAAGTTCACTGAACAACTTGCTCAGGTTATGCAGATGCTGCAACACATGAACAAAGGTAATCAGGTCTCTACCTCTGAAGTCACTGTATCTGCTAACTGCACTGGTATAAAATTCACTCCTAGTCTATTTTCCTTAAATTCCAAAATGTATTCCAATATCAATCATAGATTATTCACAAAACATAGTTGGATCATAGACTCGGGTGCAACAGAACACATGAGCTATAACAAAGAATTTCATTAATTTTATGCCTCTGCCTAAGTCCATTACTGTTAGTTTACCCAATTCTCAAAAGGTTAAGGTTTCTTCCTCATGATCAATCAAGCTTTTCTCTAATTTTATCATACGCAATGTTCTATTTGTCCCTAGTTTTCATTTTAATCTTCTATCTGTCCATAAGTTGTGCAAACAGTTTTTCAAGTTTTTATTATTCACCACTTCTCATTGTTTTATGCAGGGCCCTTCAATGAAGAGCCCAATAATGCAGCTTGGTGAAGAACAAAATGGCCTATATGTCCTCAAAGATAGAGTTCCAGCTGTTCCAGCTTCTAGCAGTCTTATTTCTAGTCTTTCTAGTTCTAATTTTTATTCAAAGAAGGATATATCATCCACTCTATCTTGTAGTTCAATTTCTGATGTTCAAAGCCAATTATGACATGTAAGGTTGGGTCATATGCCCCTTTTAAAGATGAAAAATATCAGTAATGTTCCTTTTAATGTGTGTTCAAAATTTTCTATTCCATGTCCAGTTTGTCCATTAGCAAAACAACACAAGCTTTATTTTCCTAACAGTAATATTTCCACTAAACAACCTTTTGATCTAATACATATTGATACATGGGGACCTTATCAAACTCCCACCTATGATGGTTATAAATATTATTTTACTATAGTTGATGATTTTACTAGGGAAACCTGGACTACCTTATTGGTCACTAAAAGCAATGCTTTCCCAATTCTCAAAAATTTCTTAGCCATGACACAAAGACAATTCAACAAAAAGGTTAAGGTTATAAGATCTGATAATGCTTCTAACTCAGAAAATTCCAGTTTCTTGTCTTCTCAAGGCATTTTACACCAAACATCTTGTGTGGCAACACCACAACAAAATGGTGTTGTTGAAAGAAAGCATAAACACATTTTGGAAATTTGTAGGGCCCTACTTTTTCAATCTAACCTTCCACATAAGTTTTGGGGGATGCATTCATGACTACAACCTACATCATTAATAGATCTTCTACAAAGTTGTTATTTTTTAAAACACCTTGTGAAAAGTTATATGGGACCAGTCCCTCATATTCTCATTTAAGGAGTTTTGGATGTTTTGCTTTCACCTCTACACTGTCACAAGGTAGATCAAAATTGGACCCTAGAGCTGAGCCATGTGTTTTTCTTGGGTACCCATTTGGACAAAAAGGATATAAGTTGTTTAGTCTCAAAACCAACAAGTTTCTTGTTTCCAGAAATGTTATCTTTTATGAAAATGTTTTTCCATTTGCTTCCGCTACTCCTATTGTGCCTCTGTTTCCTTTGGTTCCTCATATTCCTCCTATAGATTATGCAAATGATACTCCTATCACTGTTCCTACTCAAGAAAATGTCAATGTCCTACCTTCTTCTAGTCATCCTTCTACAACTACTTCTCCCTCAGTTTCTCCTAGTTGTTCATCTTCTCCTATCTCTACCCTTCCCACTGATGTTTTAGAACCTGATAACCCTGCTATTCCCACCACTCACAATGCTCTCAGAAGATCCATTAGGTCAGTTCACACTCCCGCATACTTGGAAGATTATGTTTGCAACAGTATCCAATTCTCTAATGTATTAGATTTCTGTTTTACTCCACCTGAAAAATCTCATATTGCTTTTGCTGCTCTATCTAATCATAACCAATGTTACATAAATTCTTTATCACACATTCAAGAACTCACAATCTTTTCGCAAGTAATTTTATATCCAGGATGGAAGGATGTTATGACTAAAGAGTTAGAAGCTTTAATTGTCACGATCCGACCTCGGGCCCGCGACTGGTGCCTTACCCCGGGCACCCTAGTGATAATACATCAGAGAAAAACCAGCGGAAATAAAAAAACTCAAAGACATGAAACAATAAAATATAAGAAAACAGGCTAACCAAAACAGTCACCTTTCTGTATATATACATAAAACCCGAACAATTATATCCTTTTACAAACCCTGCCCACAACAGTACTACAGACCTTAAGAATGTAACCACAACTATGACGGGACAGGGCTCCGTCATACCCCTCAATGTACAAGTACCTACAATGACAGGGGACTATACCAAAGATAAGCCTCCGGAGAAACGGAGCTTCCCAAAACGCTGAACTGTGATCCTATGAGCGATGATCAACAACCGGTGTACCTCTACTGCGGCGTGACGCGGCCCGAAAGGAGGTCGACAACAAGTACCAAGTATGTGGCGAAAATCGTAAATGAAATCATAATAGTCTATATAAATCGTGAGACATGTATGATAACCAAACTACAATACAACATATAAGTAGTCATGTCAAGTCGTGACTCACGCCTCAAAGTCATCACTCGTGCGGTGGAATTCCTTCCTCACCGCCGGCGATCCATGACATAAATCATACTCGTGTGATGCTCGTGGCATCCTACCTCACCGGCGTACACATATACAATACATATATATACCTCGCCGTGGAATCCTCGTCACATCGGCGGTAGGTGTAGCATATAACCATGTGACCCGCCAGTGGCATCCTACCTCATTGTCGGCGTACACATATACAATATATATATATAATACGCGGCCGCATGCCCCGGAATCCCTCATCGGTGTAGCATGGCCATAACGTGCCCTCGGCATCCCTCATCGCAGGTGCAGGTCTTCATGGGGAGCTAGCCCATGGAATAATGATCGTATATATCATGCCCCCGGAATCCCTCATCGGTGTAGACAAGTCTTCATGGGGAGCTAGCCCATGGAATAATAGTAATGGTGACATGCCCCCGGAATCCCTCATCGGTGTAGACATGCCCATGTGATAATAATAATATCCGAGTTTAACGCATTGCGTGGCGCGTGCCCGGAATCCCACATCGGTGTAAACGTATCCGTGTGATAATAACAATGATAGCATACGTGGAATCCTCGTCGCTGCAGACATCGATGAAACGTCACGGGCATCTAACCCGCGTCCGTCGCGTGCCGGCGTCCTCATCGCCAAGCATGGACAAGATCAAACAAAATGGAAGCATACGTGGAATCCTCCGTCCGCAGACGCCCAACAAATTCACAACAAGTCGATCGGCCTCCAACCGAGAGACGCGGTAACATAGTAATACCACCAAGGCTGTCACAACTAGCATAGGCAAATTTAACATACTCTTAGACTTCCATTTTATGACTACAAATCCGGGTTTTAACCCCAAAGTACTACATACATTAATCCTTTCAAAACGATCTCTTTTTACGTAAAAACAACTCGATACTATTATCCGTAGTACCAAACACGTTCATGTTTAAATCAAGTACTTTACACTTTTTAAACCAAGTGGCTTACACTTTTAAAACAACGTCAAGTATACTTTTAAAACCCAAGTTACTTCTCTTTTCCCAAAATCAAGTTACCATTTTAAATCCAATAATAAAACCATTCTTTTGTTTTCATAAAGTCGTTATAACTAACTTCACATAAAGCTATTATAACACTTTATGTTTTAACCAATTTAAGACAAAACCCTGCCTTTCTTTTAAACCAAAACACTTCAAATTCTCAAGTCTCTTTTCTTTTAGAAATCAAGTTCCTTACTTTGGAATTTAAGAAAACAATACTTGTTTATAATGATTCTTATTAAAGTAGTCATGATCTATGAAATGTAATACAATTTTGCCTTATCTTAGCTTCTATGCAGATGGAAGATTCTACTTGTTTTAATATAATTATTTGTCATTACATTTTCCTTTATTAACGCTGCAATGGCTTGTTCGATAGTTATTCCCATTTCCGAAATCAAGTAAAACTTTATTCTTTTAAAGACCAAGTACTCATTACTCACGAATGAGGTTTCACCACTTTTTAACACAATTAAAGTTCTTCACATTTCATATCAAGTCAAATATAAGTCAAGTCTCTTATCTTTTAAAAACTCAACAAACCATTCTTTTACCTACATAAAGTCGTTATAACTAACTTCCCATAAAGCTATTATAACACTTTATGTTTTAAACCAACCAAAATTCGTTTAGCACACGTACGTCTACCGTACTACATAGTTCACAACATCATGCTAGAAAAGATAGGAAGAGGTTCACATACCTCGCGACGATTATCGACAATTAGCAAAATGCTCCAAGTACTATAACATTGTTTTCCACCCTTCAAGTAGAATACGCTACTCGTAGTACTTCCACCTATAATGGCCATAAAACGTCTATCAACTTCTCGATCTCTTTGTAGCACAATTCAAAGTACAAGGTTTATTATTCTACGGAAAATTCGGCAGCACCTTCCCCCCCGTAACCACATAAATCTCCTCCTCTATCAAGGCCCGCTACCAAGCCAACAACTCCAAGGGGGTTACACGTCTAACCGGACGTGTACAACACTGCCCCACAATAATACTATAAGTCTACTGTAAATACATCGATGTAAATCTGATTCAATTCTTTATAATCATCCTTCCAATATATCTTATACTCAATTCTAAACTACTACAATATGTAATATCCAATTCTGATAGGGGACAAAGATCATTACCTCGATAAGCCCAAAATTATCCAAGATTAATAAGTCGATCCTGAGCAATGCTTAGCTCCAATTCCTTACGTTCCAACCCGCTCCAAGCAACCCTTAGAAGTTTCTAAACAACTTCTCTTAACACTTCAACCAAGCTATGAAGATTTTTCCAGGGTTTCACTTTGTGACTATTGGAATAAAGTAGTATTTTCGGGCTCTTAGTATAAAGAAAACTTCTGGAATATTACAAGGGATTTCAAGGCTAAGGTATTTGGGACTATACCAACACTTGAAGAATTTTCTACACAAAAAGGGGGGGGTGTTTTGACGAGAATTACACTAAGGAGGGAGGGAGAATTTTTGCCTTGGAAATTATTTCAAGTGAGGGATGAATAAGTCTTGTAAACAAGGGGGGTATTTATAGAGAAATCAATGGCTAGGATCAAATCGAGTGTATGGTGAGGATTTGGTCCATGTGGGAGTGGAGTCTTCCAACCAAATGTCCACCACAACCTTGAGACATATGTCCACCACAAAAATGGCCACTTGTCCACCAAAAACGTCCAACACTTGTCCACCAATCATTCGGCCAACATAGACACATGGGGGTGACACGTGTCGCCCCCTACTCGTCCAAAATATTTCATCTTCCGAAAATATCCGTAATGCCAAAAATCCGAAAATAAAGTGGGCCCCACAAAACCGGTGGGGCTCACGTGACCAATTTCGAAAATAAAATTCCATAATTCTTAAAAATTCTTAAATACCAAAGTTGAGAATCCAATTCTCAATAATAGACCTTTTTCCTTCATAAAATTCGAAAACTTTTCCGTCGAAAAATCACATCTTTCTTCCTTTTAATTTAAAAGTCGTATTCTCGTACGTACGTCCCCACATACATACCCTGAAACTACGGGGTGTAACATTAATCACTAATGATACTTGGGAAGTGGTCACTTTGCCTCCTGGCAAGAAAGCATTGCCTACAAAATGGGTCTACAAGGTGAAATTAAACTCCAAAGGCAGTGTGGAAAGACTCAAGGCTCGTTTAGTTGTTATGGGAGATATACAGATAGAGGTTATTGATTTTACAGAGACTTTTAGCCCTGTTGTTAAAATAACCACTATCAGATGTGTTTTAGCATTGACAATAAAGAAAGGTTGGGGTTTATATCAATTAGACGTAAACAATGCGTTATTACATGGAGAGTTAGAAGAAGAAGTTTATATGCAGTTTCCTGCTGGTTTACAAGTTACTGATCCAACTCAGGTGTGTCGACTTAAGAAATCATTATACGATTTAAAGCAAGTAACGCGATAGTATTCGAGATTAACAGTTGCTTTAAAGTTCAAAGGGTTTACTCATTCGTTGAATGATTATTCATTATTTTACAAGACTCGTGATTCTTCTATTTCCATTTTAGCCGTGTATGTGGACGACATACTTCTTACAGGGACCAACAAAGAGGAATTAGATGTTTTGAAATCAATTTTAGACTCATAATTCAAAATCAAGGATCTGGGGGACTTACATTATTTTTTGGGAATTGAAATTATTCGTGAGCCTCAGGGATTGATTCTAAATCAACGCAGGTTTCTTCTTGAGATCTTTTCTGAGTATGATTCCCTTGGTTTAAAACCAAATTCTTCACCTCTAGACCCTTATCACCAACTCCAGGCTGACATGGGTGATCCTCTCTCCGATGCTACTGTTTATCGGAGGCTCATCGGTCAACTAAACTTTCTTACCCACACACGCCCCGACATCTCTTTCTTCGTTCAACACTTAAGCCAATATATGCAATCACTCCACAAAACACATCTTGCAGCAACACATCATGTATTCCGTTACCTTCTCAATGATCCCGGTCTTGGCATTTTCCTTAATTCACCTCCTTCTCTTTCTTTACTTGCTTTTGACTCCGACTGGGCCACTTGCCCGGATTCCCGACGATCCATCAGTGGTTTCTACATAACCCTTGGCGGCAGTCCTATTTCTTGGAAATCTAAAAAACAAGCCCCTCTATCTCTTTCCTCCGCCGAGGCCGAGTATCGCTCCATGAGACGTGTTATCGCAGAGCTTACTTGGCTCGTTCGTCTCTTTTCCGATCTAGATCTACCCATTTCCCTTCCTATTCCGCTATTTTCCGACAGTCAGGCAGTGATTCACATTGCTAAAAATCCCGTCTTTCATGAACGGACGAAGCATGTTGACTTGGATTGTCACTTCGTCCGTCAACAATACTTAGATGGCCTTATTTCCCTCTCTTTTATTCCTTCCTCTTCATAACCAGCCGATCTCTTTACTAAACCTCTTCCAGCATCTTCTCACAGTTTTTTGTTTGAACAAATTGGGTGTCCTTCCTCCCCCTCCAATTTGAGGGGGGATGTTGGAATTAATTATACAAAGCCATCATTAAAGATTTTTTGCAGAGAAAAGGAAATGCAATAGAGTACTGAAGACATTTGATTTCCTCCAAAGACACATGGCCACAAATAAAGCAAAATGATCACATGCTGTGCACGTTTCTTTTTTAAGGAATTCTCTAGAACTATACTGATGTAAATATTAGTAATATCCAATTCCCATTTTATTTATTAAGTGTAAATATAGTTTGTTATGACAAAGACCAATAGTATAGGGACATGTGTATAGTTAGTTGCTCTCAATTATTCATTTTCATTGTTATATAAACATGTACTGTGCAGATAAATGAATATACAAAAAAAAATCACTTCAATTTGTTTCTTCGTCATTTTTTCTATCATATATTCTATCATGAATGGAAGGTAAAATTATTATCATGTGACCAAAAGGTCATGTGTTTGAATTGTGTAAACAATCAATGAAACATATAATAGATCCTTGTGATTCGATCATTCCCCGAACCCCGTGTCTAATGGAAATTTAGTGCATCGGACTGTCCTTTTTGTTTTATCATCGAACGACATATTTTTATTTGTAAGAATAAGTTTAATATTAAAATTTATATTATGATTAATAGCATATTTTTATAATAAAAGAAATCTAATGATTAATTTAAGAGATTAATTTCAAAAAGACTTCTTTCTTTTTCACACTCTATATCTAATTAAATACCGCTATATAAATAGAGACAAATGAGGTATTAAACTAAGAAAAGAAAGTAATTTATAGTTTCATAAATAACTTAATAAATTTCACAAACATTTTTCTCAAAATTTTAATCTTATTGCATCGATCTGTATATTTTTTGAGTTAATTTCACATATGGTGAACTTTTTTCACTATTAGAATAAGGTAAAAAATAGCTTAGAATTTAGATGGTCATTACCTATTATTATTTGGTCACCATTTCAAATATAACCGAGAAACATACACTTTTCAAGGCGAAATAAATTTTAAATAAAAATACCCAAGCTAAAATATGTAAAAACTCCAATATATTGTGCTTGAGTTCGAAGAATTCACAAGTTAAACTCTAGTATATTATGTTGGACTTCAGAAACTCCCTTTTATGTCATGGAGTTTCGATCTTTTATATGTGAAACTCTAACATATTGTACAGTGACTATACACTAATTATACACTAAATACTAGCTAAATTTCGTAAAAAGTAAAACTAAGGGTTATTTTTTGTCGTGGCTTTGCTGGAAACAACACCTTTAATGTAACATTATTTCCATGCAATCCACATAGAAAGCCTACTATGAGCGTTTTAGCATATTCTCAACATACCTAACTCCATTATTATAGCTCAAACCTAATACCTTTGATTAAGAGTGGATATCATTTCCGTACCGTCCTTGACCGTAAGCATCTTTCATATTTATAGAATTTCAATATATAATACTCTGTCGATCTCAATTTACGTGGTACGCTTTTCTTATAGTGTGTAAAAAAAACCCGATAATTTTCAATTTCCTTCTTTGTTAAACTTCGTGTCCAATTAAATATCGTCACATAGAATGAAACAAAAAGAGTAGTATTTTAATGACGAGATGGTCCATCAGATTTATTTTCAAGAGATAGTTTATCAGTTAGTTTCATAACAAATCAAACAAATATATGAAAATTAAATTTAATAATGACAGTAACTCATAGTTCAATTAACCATTCACGGGGTGTGTGAGTAAGAGGTTGAAAATGATTCTTCTTCAGTCTTCCAAGAAAAACCCAATGGGCCTATGTTTTTTGAATTTGGTGCAAGCCCAAATCTTGTGAGTTAATGAACTTATTTTAACGAGGAATTTAGATTTTAGCTCATCATTTTTTGTAAATAAAGAAAAAGTGAAAGAAATAAGAGATATACCAAATAAAATATATATTATATGCTATATAAAGGGTCAAATAGTAAAAAAAAAGTTCAATTCATCATCACTCAATTGCAAACAACTTTAGTGATAGCGGCTGCGGGTTCCTTTATCAATAAAAAAAAAAAAAAAAAAATAGCATAACTATTTTCACCTCACAATGAAGCGAAATAATTATAATTACACACTTGGTAGAAAGACAGAGAATTTAAAAATTACAGCAAACAAACTTAGACAATACAAAGAAAAAGGAAATTAAAGAAACAAAACACAAGTATTTTTTCCAGGTATTTAATTACCTCCTCTTTCTTCAGGCATAGTTTCTTGGGATGCTTCCTCCAGGGATTTTCCTTTGGGCTCTGGCACACATAATGTACAGATCATTCCAAGAGCATTGATGCACCCTAGAACAATGAGAGAGTTCTTTATGCCAATACCCGCAGGGTATCCTGCATCAGTTTTCGTTGGATCTTTGTTTTGTGAAGCGTACAGAAACCCGTACACTCCCACTATAGCTCCAGCCTTACCTGTAGCCGCAGAAATCCCATGACATGTTGACCGGAGCCTGGCCGGGAAAATCTCAGCCGGGACCACAAATGTGGTTGCGTTAGGACCAAAGTTCGCGAAAAAGAACGTGAGGGAGTACATTACCACGAACCCGATATTGTTCTCCTTCAATGTCCAATGATGGTAGGGGATGGCGATGGCGAACATGAATACGGTCATGAAGAAGAATCCGATCATTTGGATCGCGAACCTTCCAATTATATCAATGAACGCCACGGTGAACCAGTACCCTGGCACTGTACTACATAGGGCAATCAAAGTTTGTGCTCTTGCAATTTTGTAAACTTCCTGAACACCATTCATTGTTGCGGCCGGAGGGATCCATCCAATTGCTGAGAACACATCTTTCTGGAACAGATTTTGGCTGTAGAAAGCAATGTCCAATAAAAACCATGTGGAACAGGTTCCGAATAGGTGCATGCCATGGCGGCGAACGAATTCCCAAGAAAATAGACCGAATTTATTGGTTTCGTCCCTAGACATCTGTTCGATTTTTGCATCCTCGGGATCAATTTCAACTTGTAGTACCCTGCCCATGTCCTGTGCGGCTTTTTTTGCATCTTTCGCCACGAGAGCCGTGTAACGGGCTGTTTCGGGCATCTTCATACGCCAGTAGTAAGTGAGGACAGCGGGTAATGCTCCGAACATGAGAATTATACGCCAAATGTAATCGGCTTGTGGCACGGTGGACAGAGCTGCATTTTCTGCGAAAGTTGGGGCCTTATAAGCATGATCAAATCCAGCTGACACAATAAGTGCAATTATCCCACTGAATAAAATTCCAAACCCTTGCATAGCGAACACGGCAGCGATGAAGGCACCACGTGTCTTCTTATTTGCATATTCAGACATAATCGTGGCGGATAAAGGGTAATCACCACCGATGCCAAATCCAAGCCAAAATCTGAAGAAACAAAGTGTGGCCATAACACCTTTAGGAGTGTTTCCCAAGGAGAGCCCTGAAGCAACAGAACACAAGACCATGAGAACCAAAGTCATCCCATAGACCTTTTTTCGTCCCATTTTGTCTCCGAGCCAGCCAAAGAAAAGCTGACCGGCGAGGGTGCCGACGAGGGCGACACCCGTGACTGATGACGAGACGGTCGGAGGGAGTGTTCCGGGCTTCAAGAGATCAGGTTTGGTGTAGTATAAACGCCCGAGTAATTTGGTGACAAGTGAAATACTGAAGAGATCATAGGCATCAGTGAAAAATCCCATTCCAGCAATAATAATTGCTGTGAAATGGTAGAGTTGAGTCTTTGCCACATCAAGTGCATTAAGCACTTGGAGATTATTATCCTCAACAGCCATGCCTAAAATTTCTTCTTCAGAAGATTGTACACTTTTTTGATTTTGGAGAGAATTGATGTGTTAAACTTTGGGAAAATTGCAACTACTTATAAGGTTTGTTTCACAGTTCACTAATACCATTCCAGACACAAATAGAATAATCTCCGGAATATTATGGGCATATACCTTTATATCATGTCAAACTTACTAGTTTAAGTTAAGCATGATACTCATAATAGTCTTTGTAATTTTTTACTTAGTACCATTTAAGTATTAGCATACTTGGTCTTTGAAGCTGTCATTATTAATAAGCTGGCAAGTTGTTAATCTTCTGAAATGCACACCATTACCTATATCTTAAGACATAGTCTTCTTATAGATATTATATAACACAGTTTCTGCGTCTCCATGGGGTTTTGAGTGGATACAAAATTTAAGAATGGAAGTAAGACTTTTAAGATTTGCGGTTTGAAATAAATCGTCTCATATTTTTGTACCTATAAATCATCTCATTGAAGGTGTTTATATAAGTTACTGATAAAGAAATGCGCTATGTATCTAACTTAATTTTCAAAGATAGCTCAAGAGATAAGGATTGTCCAAGATTATATAAAGAGACCAAATGCCCTATGTGGGCTCAAACATTTATCACCAAAGAGTTTGGTGAGATGGTTGAGCTCCTCCAAGTCATGATTTAAAGCTTATGAGTTTGAGATTATACTTCATTTATTTAATGCGTTCTAAATTTATAATTGTACATATTCAATAGATTTATGAAGATAAATATATGGTTTAACCATAACTACTAGGTTCAGCCCAACCCGTAAACTATACTCTAACTCCATCTAGCCTTAGCCTTAATCAGACGTCTAAGTTTTGAGCCATGGGAGTGGGAAACATCTTCGTAGGGAGTAATTTATTCCTATAGTGCATCTATCTTGCGTGAAATTAATGGGGTCAGTTTAGATGATTAAACCAAAAAAATATTAAGTCAACCCAATAACAGACCGTTTTATTTCTTTTTCACTTCTCTATTCTGTTTTTGTTCATATATCCTCCGATCCTCTCTGGCTGAAACTTATTCCACAAGTGACAAGTTCTATTGCAACTTCTTTTGTGCCATGGCCTTGAGTTATGATTAGTAACAAGGCAACGATTACTTCTTTGATTAAAGATTACCTGAACAAAATAAAGGAAAATATATGAATTAATTTTATTATCTCCAGTTATCAATTTCTTTCTTGGCAAATATTTTTTTTTTAAAAAGTGCAGTCCGGTGCATTATACTCCCGCTATGTGCGGGTCTTGGCAAATAATTTATTACTTAATAATCAAAGTCAGAGGGTTTAAGCAGTTTGGATAATTGACAATTGGTAAATATTTGTATTGGCGTGCGCAGCTAGCATTTGCATGTGGGAGAAAGTGATATTTGACTAACTTATAGGAGAAAACATCTCACAATCTCAGGCAAATTTCTAGTGGCGACACATAATTACTATAATTTCCGCTATTCAGTTTATATAGATACGAAATTTTAAAAAGTTTTTTTTTTTTTGTAAAACTTATTATCATATAAATATGTCATATAAATATGTCATATAAATATATAATTAAATAAATAAAAATATTTTTTATCTGACACTTTAAGCATGGTCACCCACCTTCAATATTAGAATAGATAGATAGAGATCTTGAGTTCAAGTCTCACCACTACTTATTATCAATTTTTTTTATGTGTTTGGCTAATGAAAAGGAAACAAGTTACCCGATGAAAACGAAACGGGTTGCCCTATGATCACACAACTATAACGTTGAACTAGAGCAAAACAAAGACCCTAAGTTCAAGTTTTACCACAACCCATTATCGATAAAAAGAAGTTAACGTATTTGGCCGATAAAAATGAGACAGATTCGCACATGTGGAATGCGTTAAAGATAGAATTAAATATATAAACTTTAGAGGAGTTTGATCACACGACTAGGAATGCTCATAGTCTCTGCAACTAAACAGGCTAGGCACTTTATTTAATACCCTTGCTTGCCCGCCAATGATATCTCCTCTAGCAGTGCATATCAACATTCTCATTCCCGCCAGATCACCGTGAATATATAAAAGCTAGCATCTGTGTGACCATTAATTTCATTTTCATTCGATTTTTGCCATGTAATAACCTGATTTTCATTAGATGAAACACCATATGATGGTAACGCATGTTAAGAATACACGTGATATACACAAATGTATATCACGTGTTTGGTCACGGAATTGTACATATTAGTGTAGGTAATATTTGAGTGTAATTAGTATTGTACACTTACCATAATTGTATAATTAGTGTCCAAGTAGAATAAAGTTTTAAGAGTAGAATAGAAATACGATTTTCCTATTATGGAAAGATGTAACTTGTATATATACCCCTTTCATTAATGAGAATAATGAAGGGGATTATTTCTTTCATGGTATCAGAAGTCTAGGTTCTTCTCATACGCAAAATTTTCTCTTCTTGATTTTTCGTGCAAATCCTTACACCCCCCCCTCTCGGTTTCTTCATACAGAGACCCACTAAAATTTTCTTGTTGAATTTTGTTCTCTTATGGTGATAAGAACATGTTTCACCATGCCCTAACGGTTTCTAACATCAAGAGTGTTCTTCCTATTGTTCTTGACTAGAAAGCGTCTGATATGGGGCGATGGGCGGTTGTTTAAAATTCATGCGATGGCACATCAAGTTCTTTACCACATAATCTCTCCGGCTTCTAATACGGAGGGTGTGCCCACCAAAGAGGACGATCCAAAATTATGGGTCACACTTGATGCAAAAGTTCTCCAGTGGATTTATGCAACTATCTCCCTGGACCTCTTACAGACGATTATGGAACCTAACTCTTCTGCTATAGAGGCTTGGAATAGATTGCGTGATATATTCGGGATAACGATCGTTCGCGTTGTCACCCTTGAACATGAATTTTCTCAAGTCGCTATGGAGAATTTTCCGAACGTTTCCTCTTATTGCAAACGACTCAAGGATTTAGCGGATCAACTTCGCAATGTGGGTGCTCCTGTTAGCAATAGTCGTCTCGTTCTACAGATGGTTGCAGGCATGTCCAAGGCCTATAACGGTGTTGCTTCGATCCTTCATCAAAGTAACCTTCTTCCGGAATTCAATCAAGCCTGCTCCATGCTTACGTCGGAAGAAGTCGGTTTGGCTAAGAAGACGGCTACCGGTACTAGCCCCATTGTCATGATGACGTCCTCCACAAATTCTCCAAGTTTTGATGATCATTCAGGCCAAAATCGTACCCACGGTGGCGGTAAAAAAAATCGTAAAAACAACGAGAAAAATCACGGGGGGAAACGCGGCGGCAATGGGAACGGTAGCCAAAACAGTGGGCCCCGGCCCACTAGCCCCAGCAGCAGTGGGCCCCGTGGCAGTGGAGCTAGGGTAGTGGGCCGTGGCCCAACAACCTCTATTTTCGGGCCCGGCCCGGTACTCGATGGCGGGCCGTCTCCTTCGGGCCAGCAATCGGACCAACGGCCAGCGATTTGATGCAACACTGCTAGGTCGAGCGGCGGTGTAATTCTTGGGCGAGCCCACAAGCATTCTCGGTAGTAGGACCCACACAAACCAATATTGAGGCAGTTATGCACACACTTGGAATAAATCCCTCGGACCCAAATTGGTATATGGACATCGGTGCAACTACACACATAATGTCTGACCCAAGTACTCTCTCGTCTTATTTCAATTTGAGCAGCAATCGTGGTATAATTATTGGTTATGGTAATTCAATTCCAATTTTTGGTTACTGTCATAAAACTTTGTGCCCCCCCATCCACCTCTTATCTTGAAAAATATCTTTCATGCCCCTAAATTGATCAAAATATTAGTGTATGTCCGTGAGAATTAGGTGTGTGAAACACCTTGGTTGCTGTTTTGGTTGTGCTCTTAAGTGGTGCTTGGTTATTGATGTTATTGTCCTTTTTTGTAAGGTGGAAAAGTATGTATAAATAGGGGAAGTGATGCCCAAATTTTTATATGAAAGGAGATTCATTATGCGGTATAAGTGTATACTAGTATCATGAAGTTGATAGACGTGTTGTTGTTATTATAGGTTGAAGTACTACTTGAGACGTATTCTAGTTGTCAAGTTGGTATAGCCTATAAGGTATGTGAACTATCCTTTCTTCTTTTGGCATGATTATTTATATGACATGAATGTACGGTGAACGTACATAGTACTTTTGGGTTCAAGTCCCTAATGATACATGATATACTCTTTTTATAAAATGAATGTACGGTGAACGTACATAGTACTTTTGGGTTCAAGTCCCTAATGATACATGATATGACTTTTTTATAAAATAAATGTACGGTGGACGTACATAGTACTTTTGGGTTCAAGTCCCTAATGATACATGATATGACTTTTTTTATAAAATGAATGTACGGTGAACGTACATAGTACTTTTGGGTTCAAGTCCCTAATGATACATGATATGACTCTTTTTATAAAATGAATATACGGTGGACGTACATAGTACTTTTGGGTTCAAGTCCCTAATGATACATGATATGACTCTTTTTATAAAATGAATGTACGGTGGACGTACATAGTACTTTTGGGTTCAAGTCCCTAAGGATACATGATATGACTCTTTTTATAAAATGAATGTACGGTGGACGTACATAGTACTTTTGGGTTCAAATCCCTAATATTACATGACATGATAGTGCTTTGGTTTTATTCCAAAATGAAAGATGTGATAGTTCCCTGGGTTTTCTAAAAGAAAAGATATGATAAGTGCCTTTGATTCTACAAGTGAAGTTCATTATATATGATTGGTACATGATATAGTAGTGCCTTGGTTTTTCTAAAATGAAAGTTCATTTTAATGATTTGATTAAGAGTCAAAGTGATGATTTAAATTGTATAGTTGCTCATGATAGCTATTCGTGCAAAGTATATTGTTCCATGGACTTACATCCATGATGCGGGTATAGATTCCCATTAGAGTATTGTTCCGTGGACTTACATCCATGATGCGGGTATAGATTCTCATGAGAGTATATTGTTATGTGGACTTAAATCCATGATGCGGGTATAGATTCACATGAGAGTATATTGTTCCGTGGACTTACATCCATGATGCGGGTATAGATTCCCATGAGAGTATATTATTCCTTGAACTTACATCCATGATGCGGGTATAGATTCTCATGAGATTATATTGTTCCGTGGACTTACATCCATGATGCGGGTATAGATTCTCATGAGAGTATATTGTTCTGTGGACTTACATCCATGATGCGGGTATAGATTTCCATGAGAGTATATTGTTCTGTGGACTTACATCCATGATGCGGGTATAGATTCTCATGAGAGTATATAATTCCGTGGACTTACATCCATGATGCGGGTATAGATTCCCATGAGAGTATATTATTCCGTGGACCTACATCCATGATGCGGGTATAGATTTCCATAAGAGTATATTGTTCCGTGGACTTACATCCATGATGTGGGTATAGATTCTCATGAGAGTATATTGTTCCATGGGCATGTATCCATGATGCGGGTATAGATACCTATGACATATATGATTCCATGGACATGTATCCATGAGACGAGTATAGGTACTCACGACAGTATATGATTTCATGGACATGTATTCATGATGCGGGTATAGATACCTATGACAGTATAGGATTATATGGACAGACATCTATGATTTTTATATGACTCTCTCATTTTTTAAAGGTACAATTGGCTCTATTTTATACGACACGATTGGATCTGGTATTTAATTTTCATACTTGTCCATGTCATCTTTTGGCCAGTCATGATCATATTTATTGTACTTATGTTTACATACTTAGTACTTTGTTGTACTGGCCCCCTTCTCCGGGGGGCTGCGTTCACGCCCGCAGGTATAGGTACTCAGTTGGGTGATCCGCGAGCTTAGGATCCTTGCTCAGCGTTTGGATAGCTCCATTGTTTCGGAGCTTGTCATTTTGGTACAGGTCTTTCATTATGGCTTATATATATTCAGGGGTACGGCGGGGCCTTGTCCCGTCATAGTTATTGTGATACTCTTAAGTGCAGTAGTCATGTGGGTTGGGCGTATACGATTGTAATTCACTTTGGCTATTGGGTATATAGTGGCAGCCTTGTCGGCTTGCCTGATGTTTATAAAAAAAATATATGAGTTTACTACTTCAGTTCAGGGGACAGGATCCCTTTGCTAAAAGATTATGAGTTTTATTAAGCTTCCGCTGGTCATATGTGATGTGGGGTATAAAGGTGCCCAGGTAGGACACCAGTCGCGGTCCCTCGGCTCGGGTCGTGACAGTAATCTTGTGCCTAGTACATATAATTTTGGATTATGATATATCCCCATATATTATCCATCACTTATTAGACATGTCCCGCACCCCGAATCCACCAGTGGGTCCACTGCCACAACGCCTTCGCTGGCGAGTCAAGTCGATGGCCCGGGCGATTACGCCCGAGTTACGGGGTGGGCGATTGCCCGGCCAATCCAATAGACAGTCTCGGTTCGGAACCTACTTACCTAGTTCCGCTACTTTCCAAAATTCACTCAATTCTCCTCCGAGTCATAGACCAGTCACTCGTAGTCAATGGGATATTTTTAAATCAAAAAGACATTTTAATTTAAATTATAATGTGTTTAAATCTCCTCTACCCCGTAACATGTGTCTGTATTAAATGACCCGAATTGAAAAATTGCTATGACAGACGAATATAATGCTCTTATTGATAATAAGACGTGGAAATTGGTGCCCCGTTCATCTAGTGTTAATATTATTCGGTCTATGTGGATTTTTGCTCATAAGGACAATTCTGACGGTTCTTTTGCAAGACATAAGACTCAGCATGTGGGTTTAGATTGTGGTGAGACGTTTAACCCGATGGTCAAGCCAGCTACCATTCGCACTGTGCTCAGCTTGACTCTTTCGAAAGCATGACACATCCACCAGTTAGATGTAAATAATGATTTCTTACATGAAGATCTTAAGGAGACAATTTATATGCATAAACCCTTAGGGTTTAGGGATCCCAAATATCTTCATCACGTTTGTTTGTTGAAGAAGTCCTTGTATGAGCTTAAGCAGTCTCTACGGGCGTGGTATAAGAGGTTTGTAGACTATGTGTCGACTATTGGGTTCTCTCACAGCAGGTCATATAATTCATTATTCATTTATCGTTGTGGTTCGTCCTTGGATTATATTTTTTTTATATGTGGATGATATTATCTTGACTGATTCATCTGATGCATTACGTCAGTATATCAAGACAATGCTCAGTTCTGAGTTTGCTATGAAAGACTTGGGGCCCTTGAGTTATTTTTTGGGGATTGTTGTCACTCGTCATGCAGGTGAATTGTTCTTATCTCAGAGGAAGTATGCAGCTGAGATCATTGAGAGGGCTGAGATGTCATCATGTAAGTCCACTTTCACTCCAGTTGATACTAAACCCAAATTGGGTGTTGCGGCTGACTCCCCATATGAGGATCTGATCCACTATCGCAGTATGGTCGGGGGCCTTCAGTATCTTACGTTCACGTGACCTGATATTACATATGTCGTACACCAGGTGTGTTTGTTTATGCATGATCTCAGGATTGAGCACATGAATGCGCTCAAACGCATTTTTAGGTACATCTAGGGGACAATTGATTATGGCTTGCATTTATATCCTTCGTCGACGTCTACACTTGTTTCATATACAGATGCTGATTGGGGTGGCTGTCCTGACACCAGTCGGTCTACGTCTGGCTATTATATTTTTCTTGGTAATAACTTGGTCTCGTGGTCTGTAAAACTCCAGTCAACGTTGTCCCGCTTTAGTGTAGAGACCGAGTATCGAGGGGTAGCCAATGTGGTCTCCGAGTCATGTTGGTTACGTAATCTTCTATTAGAACTTCATTGTCCTATTGAGAAAGCTACATTGTTTATTGTGATAATGTTAGTGTCATCTACCTTTCTGGGAATCCGGTTCAACACCAGCGCACTAAACATATCGAGATGGACATTCATTTTATTCGCGAAAAGGTAGATCGTGGACAGGTACGCGTCTGCCATGTCCCTTCCAGATATCAAATCGCAGACATCTTTACAAATGGTCTTCACTCGGTCCTTTTTGAAGATTTTAGGGACAATCTCTGTGTACGAAGACTGCCGTTATGACTGCTGGGGTGTCTTAAGAATACACGTGATATATCGGTCCGAGGAAAGAAAAGGACCGCCTTTGGAAAAAAAAGGAACTCGCTAGGCCTTCAGAACAAAGGCGATTCTGTTCATGCTTCAGACGATCTGGCTAATTCTATATACAACTAGAACATTTTCTTCTATTATATAGAAAGGCGTAAGGGCGAAGGCCTATTTAGCGCTTTTCCAAAGGTAAACGGTTAGGTTGACTTTGGAAAGGCTACTAAGGACCGGGTGAAGAATAAAAAACGTCGGCTAAAGCCCACGGGATAAGGTTTGCAGATGCGATCATGAATCGAATCAGATCGAAACATTCAGCTGTCGACGAACAAAGCCGGAACGTCGACCGCAAACGAAGGATGGCCAGGCCCCGGTTCCCAGGGTTAGGGTATTCCCTATTATGAGCCTACTCAAATCAGAACTAAACTAGTTGATTCTCTTTGGCCGACCGACTTGTTGCAACCTTCGCATTTCCTGTTGAGATCCCAAGTGGGCCCTCTTGGCCACCCACGACCTTGGCTTTTTAGAGAATCCCGCTCCTGTGTCGTAGGACTTGTAGCTCGACAGTCCATCGGGTGGGTTTGTTTATCCTTCCAGTTTCGAGTGTCTTTTTGGATAGTTATAGCGGCCCATAGGCGCGAGATGTATATCACGTGTTTGGTCACGGAATTGTACATATTAGAGTAGGTAATATTTGGGTGTAATTAGTATTATACACTTATCATAATTGTATTACCATAATTGTATAATTAGTGTCCAAGTAGAATAAGATTTTAGGAGTAGAATATGAATAAGATTTTTTGTATTATGAAAAGATGTAACTTGTATATATACCCCTTTCATTAATTAGAATAATCAAGGGATTATTTTTTGAACTCAGTCAGAATTCTTTACAAAAGTATTGTACTTCAAAAGAATTACATTTGACGCTAGCTGTTTATTATTTCAAAGCAAGGTGTTTTATGCATTCCATAATTCCCAAACCACAAAAATAGCCTCTCAACTTTACCTTTGTCAAAATTCTGAAATAGGTTTTCAATCCATTAAACAAGAGTGGATTTTCCTTCTGGCCCGCAGAACTCAGTTTGCTACCAAAATAGCTTCGAAGCTGTGGAAAGCATTAACTAATTTGCTTCCGACATATTTTTCTTTCGCAGGTCTAAATTAAGGAAATTAGATTTCTTTTCCATTTTTGAATTTATCTAAAATTAGGTACTCCCTCGATTTCACTTCATGTGAAAGTGTTTTACTTAATGAATGGAGACGGTTTTTTGTAAATATATAATTATCTTAAATATATTTATCTTTTTTTATTTTCTGAAACAGGTTAAGAATAAAAATAAGAAGTTTTATGTCAAAATTAATAATGCGGTGATTAATAACGAAGGGCTTGTTATGTAGTCATTAAGTATACAATGATTGTTATACATGAAATACTTACTTTAAATGGACATATGTGTCTTTAAATAGTTAACCCTCGTATTTCTTTTGTTAAAGGAACCCGCAGCCGCTACTCTTTCGAGTATGCACAAGATAAATATTACTCCAAAGTCAAAAAATTAGTCAACGTCAGGGTTTATGGTTCTTCCTAAATGCTCTCCCTCTTTACTTTTACTTGTTCCATTATACTAAAAATAAATTCACTTTTACTTGTTCACTTTAAAATATCAAGAGATTTTATTTAAAATTTAGCTACAAACTTCGTTACTAATTTGCTCATAACTAACATAATTTTGTGATACTTTATCGCTAATTTGATGCTAAATAGAATTAGCGACTAAATTTTGTTCGACACTAATTCTTATTACTGACTCTGTTTTTCATGTTTTACCCTTAACTATTTATTCCCAAAATCATTCCCAAGACTTTTTAGTAATCTAATTGTCATAGTAACACAGGACACTTAGCTTTCGCTATGTGAGGGATTCGGGGAAGAGCCGGACTATAAAGATCTATTGTACGTAGCCTTATTCTATATTTCTGCAAGAGATTATTTTCATGACTCGAATCCATGATATTCTAATTGTCATAGTATCATAATAAAATAGGCACTTTATTTTTCTTGCTCTTAAGGAGAGTGAAAAATTCATCGTAGACAACTATTTCTTTGACAATTAATTTCTTCTTGGTATAAGAGGAAGACTTGTCCTAGTGTCCAGAAGCATTCAGGAAGCTCTCGGCTGGTTGAAGATTGGCTTTACTAATAATCGGGTGATGATTGAGATAGATAATCAACTATTTCATCAAACTCTGGAAAGAAACATTTTAAATAAGTTTTATTTTCATTCTCTTGTTTATGATGGTAAGACACTAATAAAATATTTTCAATTAGTGTTTGCTTTTCTAATTATAAAATCAGCAAATCAAGCTACTCGTGATTTAGCTGGGGCAGTTGTTTCTATGTCTGGTCGGTGGAATGGGGTATGTCTGTCACGCCCTTTTTTGACCGGATGGTCGAGCCGGAACTGCAACATTACTTGCTTTGCATTGTTTCCTAGATTGAGCAAAATGTTTATTTTGAGTCGTCACCTAATTATTAAAGTGAATTAGTACACTTGAATTATTACAATAAAAATATTGCAATTGGTCTCCACATGATTGACCAAAATTATGAAATTCTGGATAAAAGTTCTTTATTATCCTAAAATGAAGGGGTTAGACACCCTTTAAGATCCGCTAACTTACGGTTATCCGATCAAACCTAGCTTAATTATTTATCAACTTTAGAAACGTGCGCTTTGAGAATATACAATTTAAGAAAAAGAATGTTGCAAAAGTATTTGCGACGGACCTAATAAATAAACTAGCGATTTTCGATTTTAATCTATCTTTTTAATTATTAGTTTCAAGTCTACCTATTCTAAATATTTCAATAATTACAATTACAATAAAAATACAATACATAATGAAATAAGAAAACCGAATTTAAATGCAACAATAAAAATAAAAGACCCAAAGGGTATCTTGTCTTCTTCAACCCATTCTTCACAAGCTGTCAAAAACAAACGATTAGAAGTAATAAAATATATATAAAACCTTCAGATCCGCGCAAAAGATTTTATTTTCCGTCTTTTCAATGTGGAGGCCTCCAAAATAAACGGGTATTTTTTCATCGGCCAAGTGTAGTATCTTGTTCAAATCAGTAAATAAATGACAAAATATGCCCAAAACAGCCCCTGATTTTCACAATCTGAACCGGGTCGACCCGACCCGATTGGAAAACTCGAGAAATCAGTAACCAAACAGTCGAAAAAAAATGAAATTGTCAGTCTAAAGTCTAAACATTAAATAAACAAACAACAATAATTCTATAACCGAATCCGAGTTCAAACCGACCCGACCCGAGAAAGCAGTGGCCAAAATAGTCTATAAGATAATATTTCCAGTCTAAATATTACAATAAAATAACAAACACAATTTCAGAACTTGATCCGGGTTCGACCCGACTCGGATTGGAGACGAAGCAAGGCTAAAACAGTGACAACAAAAACAATATTTTATGGTCCAAATATTAATATAACAAACATAGTTTAGAGTTTGACCCGGGTTAACCCGACCCGGATTGAAACAATGAAACTTTAACCAAACAATATCCAAAATTAACATTTTTACATAAGTACTGAAATAAATAAACAAAGCATTTTAGAACCGGGTACGGGTTTAACCCTACCCAGATCCGAGACCCGAATTGAAACCCCCCAAACAGTAGCCATACGGAAGCAACGAGACCCAAATGAGCAATGCTATAGAAAACATGAAACATAGCAACACCGAATAATTATTGGGGTTATGGTAAAGACCAGTTCACCGATAATCGTTCCGGGTCTAAACGTAAAGGAAAAAGTCACCTGAAATGCAAAGCAAATTGAGCAAAACAAAGCACAACCAAACCGTAACCAGTAAAATCAGGAAAGAAAACAGAGAAGAAAAATAAAGGGGCAGCGGCGTCACTTCCACGACGAGGTATGCCGGAGCGATGCCACCGTGATGGTCTTGCGGGGTTCTGACAATGACAGCGTAGTATGATCGACGTTGTGTTGGTGACTGGTTGGTGTTCGACTGCTGGGATATGGGGGCGTGGAGGTGATGGTGGTGAGAAGCAGTGCGTGGTAAGGGAGAGAGATTGAGAGAGAGTATAAAACAAATGAAAGGGGGTGTACTATGAAAAATGGGGAGTGTGCGACTACCTTTGGTTTTGGAATAAAAAAGGGAGATATATTTCTAGGGGAATTGGGGTGAGGAGTGCGGCTGCTGATGGGTGTCACCGGAGCTCCGGTGGGGTTGGGATGAAAAGATGATAAAAAAAAATGAAAAAGGGAAATATACGGGAGAGGGTGTTGCGGCTGAGCTTCTTCCTCAAAAATAATGGGAGGGGTTTGTGATATAGGGGAGTGAAAGAGAAAAGACCGGATTTTTCGGCAGATTTGGTGGTCGGAAAATCCGGCGGGGATTGGGGGGAGGGGGAGATTGAGATTTTTTTGCTTTTTTTTTATAGCCCAGATTTCCAGGCTTGCGCCTGACTACATCACTAGTATTACCTAGACGTCCTGGAGGTAATAGCATCGGTCCCTCAACACTATTACTAGTAAATCGAGGATGTGCTCCAGTAGCCAAGGTCTGGGAGCGTACAATTGATCAATGCTAACAAGGTCCCCCCCCCTAACAAACAACTTGTGCTTGTAGGGGATTGAACCCACACTGCGCATGCCAGAGCGCCTTTTAGAGCTTATTCTTTGCCACTGGACTATGCCCCGGGGGACAAAACTAAGGTAGGGTAAACTTTTTAAAGTGACTTGTTCCACCGCAGTACGGCCCCATACCCTAGAAAATCCTACCCCTGACTGACCCTACGGATTAGTATACAACGCTTTGACCTTTCACTAGTTGAGGAATTTTTTTGGGGGATCAAAGTTCCACTCTCGTTGTTCAGGGGAATCGAACACGAGACCCCAAACAACAATACCCTAATAAAATGGCCACTGGGCCAAACACTTTGGATAAACTAAGGTAGGGTAAACTTTTTAAAATGACTTGTTCCACCACAGTACGGCCCCATACTCCAGAAAATCCCACCCCCGACTGACCCTACGGATTAGTATACACCGCTTTGGTCTTCCACTAGTTGATAGATTTTTTGGAGGGAACAAAGTTTCACTCTCGCTGGTCAGGGGAATCGAACACGTGACTCCAGACAGCAATACCCTAATGAAATGGCCATTGGGCCAAACACTTTTGATTTTGCTTTGTTTTTAGGTCTAGGTCTGGGAATTAAAGAGGAGGGGTATTGGGGGCAGAAAAAAAAAGGGGAAGGGGGTGGTCGGCTAGGCCTAGGTTGGGCCTGGCCGATTTCGGCTTTGTGGATTTGGAGGGATTTTTGTTTTGGGTTTTTATTTTATTGTGTTGGGTAGAATGTTTTGGGTTCGTGATTTAAAATATAAAGAGAGTTTATTAATTAAAAGAAAAATTATTTAAAGAGATGCAAAATTATTAAAATAAAACGACCATATGATAAAACATAATATTTAATGCTTAGTTAAAAAATAAAAATGCGATGTCATTTTGCGAAAAATATGATAACATAAAATATTTATGATTAGGATATAAAAATGCAAAAAATGATGTGTCAAAAATATTTAAAATAATAGCAATTATTCGGAAAAAACATATCAAAATTGGGTGTCAACAATGTCCCATCGTCTTTTATTTTCAGTATACTCACTTTTGATTTGAGTAATAATTGAGGTGTCGTTTTCTTTTAAAAAAAAGTTATTGCTATCCACTTATACTCTCTAGGGCTTTTTGAAAAGAGAAAAAACGTAAATATGTCATTGAACTATCGAAAATAACTCATTTATGTCACTCGTCAATAGTTTGATTCATTTATGTCATCGCTATTATCGAAATGACTCATCCATGTCATTAGCAAAATGGCTCACATGTTATTTTTCATTAATGTCGACGTTAATGAAAAATGATATTGTAAAACTGACGTTAATGAAAAATAGTATAGATGAACCATTTTGGTAACTGCGATAACATAAATGAGTCAACCTATTATTAGGTAGTATAAATGAGTCATTTCTGATAGTTTTATGACATATTTGAGCTTTATCCTTCTGAAAATAACATTTTCTTTTCTTTTTCCCCCTTCCCAAATAAAGGAAGATATCCATGATTTTCTATCTGCGATATAATATTTAACGTAAAAGGTGAACAATTTAATAAGTTTTTCTTCCATATTTCCAAAATAAAATAAAGACAAACGGAAAGTCAGCTATTTATGTACCGCACATCGCTCACTTGAAGACTTGAAGTTAGGGTTGCACAAAACCCTCGGACCGAACCGAACCGAACCGGACCGGACTGAAGACCGAAATTCCATAAAGGTCGGACCGAATTCGGTCCGGTCTTGTCAAAGTTCGGTCCGATCTCCAATATACATTAAAATCGGAAAAAACTCGACGAATCGGCCAGAAGACTGCATCGAAAAATTCGGTCGATCCATTCGATGATTTTTTGATCCATCCATTTTTGTGCAGCCCTACTTGAAATACATGACATGAATTATTAGACGACTATTTCATTCGCTGGAAATGCCCTCTTTATTTTTATTTTATTTTTTATATAATATGGTTCTAAATTAAAGATAACCTAAGAAAATAAAAGTTCGATTAGAACATATAAGGGCTTTGTCCGTATCAGCAAAATAAAATTATTTATCAATAAGGATTTTGATGAAATAGATAGAATTTCTCATTTTTAATTAAAGGTTTCGGGTTCGAGACTTAAAAAATAAAAAAAAATACTGCTAAAGACTGTTTCTACTTTTAATGGGACTTACATGACACTAATTCTAATTAATTGGACCAGTGAATTTTCCTATCGAGTGGTTATACCCAAAAAAAATATTGAAAAAATAGAATTCACCATTTTTAATTTTCACAAGTCTTAACTTGTTGCCTGAAGTTTGAACATTGAATCTACCCCTTCTCTGGGATTGTAAACCAAAAATATCTTAAGATGCAAAAGGTACTAAGAAATAAATAAAATAAATTTAGAAATAAATAGAAGTACAAAATATATGTAAGAACAATATCTAGGACAAGTAAACAAGCATATTTGAAATATTATAAGTCACCAAATTCTAAATTATGGAAAAGGAATGTATTATATAAATTACACTCAAAATGTTAAAAAGAAAAATTAAGAAGCAAATACTTGATGCATAGAGCAGACTTGCCTCCCTCGAACTTTTCTTGAAGGATCCAGCCCACCCATATAATTTTAGGTTATTTGGGTTGGGCTCGCCTAAGCTTTTTAGGCCATGCCTGTCTTGACCCAGACTAGTTAACTCGAATACAATTTTAGAGGAAGAATTGAAGAATTTCATCTATCATTTATGTTGATTATATTTATAGTTAGTCCATTCATCTATCAAAAGTCAAATTGATATTATCTCTAATATCAAGATTGTCATGATCATCAATATCGTCGCTATCATAAATATTAATCTCATCAGAAAGAAAACTTTTAGATTTGTTATGTGAAACTTGTTATCCACAAATTGGATCAGAAATAATGTTATGAACAAAAATAATATTATAAAAGGAATATAGGAGTTTGTTGCTAAGTATTTGATCAAATAGGATCGTCCAGTTACTATAAAACCTATTATTAAAATATCTCTAGAGGAAGATAAGGTTGGGCTCGTGGTTGCGGTGAGTATGAGGGGTTTGGATATATAAGTGCTCGAGATGGGCTATATATTGACTGGTATGATAAGCAGGGTATGGAACAGTTGAATGGTGATAATACGTCTGCGGGCTTTGGATGTCTTGATTATAGTTTTGGGTGTGTTGGTTGTAGTAAGAGAGTTGATCTGGTATGAGCTAGTATGTTGCGACCTTTGTGGCGAGTTTTGGAGAAGTGGAGGTTTAGAAGGTTGAAAGGCTTGTGGTATCGTTGCATCCGTCTTTTGTTCTGGGAGTGACACATTTAAGCTAATGGACAGGTTCGTGAGATTTCAGAGCCTCTCCATTTCGGCCTGCATGGTTTCCATTTGTTGCAATAATTTGACGAGGTATTGGTCTTGACCAGTGGTGTTTCTCCTTTTCGAGACCTCTGCCTCGTCTATAGGAACAAAGATGAGTCCCAATCGGTTTGTTTTGATGCCCCTCAATTACTCATTTTATTGGATGATTGTGCCTAGAGATGACAACGGATCGAATCTTGTCCGGATCCTACTAGATTTACTGATCCGTTTTTCATACCTGAATCCATATCCGGATCCACCGGGTCCATAAAAATCAGATCCAAATTCGAATCCATCAGGTTCACGGATCGGATCTGGATCCACGTGTAAAATAATTCTCCATCAATTCTATTGAAAGCTAGGGTAGACCCTTGAATTGCTCAATTCTCTAACCTCTAAGCGGTATAACATTTGAACTTGATAACTCAAAATGCCTCTCATACAACTTTTCTACCACTTCTATTGACTAACTATATGTTTGAGAAGTTTAATTTTTTATTTAATCAATGCCCCCTTACTGTAGAAACACAAACGGAATATAGTAAACAAAGACAAGGACATCTCGAAATTAGGATTCAATAGCAGAATTCAATTTGAGTTATCTCGTTTAATCTCGTTTATTTCCATTCGGTAATTCTCCAACAAAATATTACAGGAAGACTGCAATCTTTTTTATGGCAAAATTTGTTTGATTTGGAAACGTCTAGTTCATCTGCTCTTTTTTTCTATTACTGCATTTAAAAAATAAAGTCCAAATTTGAATTAAAATACAAAAATTCTGAAATTAAGAAAATACTTATAAAATAACATTCTAGGTTATGGATATATTTAATAAAAAATGAATCCATGGGTCAGATCTGGACCGGATACGGATCTCAAATACAAGATCCAAATCCAAATATGATCCGTCAGAAACGGATCCAAGTCCGATCCGGATCCGTCGGGTCTAAATTTTAAAGATTCATATCCTATAAAACGGATTTGGATCCACCGGATCCGGACCTGGTCCAGGATCCACTACCATCTCTAATTGTGCCTTTGACTTTGTGAAGTAGCGATGTTCTGTCAGTCAACACGAATCAACCCTTGGGGGAATAAACTAGGCAAAAACAATCCTTCTAAACAATGAAGCAAACAAGTGAGTATAAAATGGGTAAATATTACTTTAGATAATATGTATAGAATTGCAAGTGACAAACAATAATAAGCAAATTGCATGCAAATCAAGCGTGTGCTCTAATGTGTTTGGGACCTCTCTTATGTCTGAGGTGGGCCTAAACGCTAGATATGCTAGATTATGATATTGATCCAAGCTATTAAACTGCAATGCTTTTGTTGAAAATGACGACAAAATGAATGTGCATTTTTCAATTTCGGCATGTCATGATTAAACTTGGATCCATCTATCATTATCACGATATACATAATATGTTGATTGGTCGTTGGGTTGTGAGACTCGTCGATAATTTGGTGGAACTCCCATGGAGACGATACCAAGGATCGACCCACCTAAGGTAAATGCATGCATGACTTAAAATAAATGGTGGTATAACTCTATCCTAAATTTGCTAAGATTTGTCTTACTAGACGCAAGTTCCCGAGCGGACTACTCGAGCGAGAAGGCTACGCAACCGATCGGACGAACCGGACCACTTCGCGTATACGCCAACTCTCCTAAAATTTGGATATTTGAAAGAAACTTTTACGGGTGCGCGAAGCACACCTCGCGTGTAGTGTGTGATAGTGTCAATTTTCCGAAGTGGAAGAAATATGAGCGGAATGTCAGTTTATGAGAAGCAGTAAAATAACATAGCAATTAAAGCAGTTAAGCATACAAAATTAAAAATAAACAATTTAAAGCACTAGAACAAATAAAGCAATAAAGCCAAATAATAATCCTAGGTTTGCTCTGGTTAAGATCTTGATATCCCAGTGGAGTCGGCATGCTGTCGCGCCCATATTTTACCCCGGTGAGGGGGTCTGAACGGAATCACAACGTATTGCTCTTTGGGTGATTCCCCTGGATTAAATGCTAGGGGCTCGAGGAGTCGCCACCTAATTATTATAGTGAATTAGGACACTTCAAATGTTGTAAAATAACTCCATTTAATTGGTCTGCGAAACTTTATGATATTCTGAGTAAGAGTTTTTTATTATCTTAAAGGGAAGAGATTAGACATTCTCTAAGATCCGCTAACTTGTGGTTGTCCAGTCAAACCTAGGTTGATTATTATGTTAAGGAAAAATACACGTTTAAAAAATATTTAAGTAAAAGAATGTTGCAAGTATTTAATAAAATGATGCATTTTGACAACATAAAAGATTTATAAGACTCGTTTTGTAAAATATGTGTAAAGTTATTTTTTTTGGATGAAAGTTTGCATTTGTAAAAATACATATAAAGTTAAAAAGTAGGCATTTATATGAAATGCGTTTTTTGCAATTTGATAGTAAAGGAGGCAGGCAATTTATTTGCAATACAAAAAGATGATTTTATGTCATGTTTAAATAGTAAATTCGACTAAGAATGAAAACTTGATTTGAGTTAGTAAATATGAATAATTTAGATAAAAAACTATTGTGTAGGTTTTGAAACATATATAACAAACTTAAATAAAAAAACTAAAGTTATTTTAAAATATTCACGGCGAACTTAAAATATATAAATCAGTGGCGAGTTTGCGATTTAAAATTGTCCTTTGATTTATTTATTCAAAGCTTTATTAGTCTAAATATTCCAATTAATCATACACAGTAATGTAATCAAATAAAAAAAATAAAGAGTAACGAGATTAAGAATGAATGGCGACTAAGGCGGAGGACATTGTCATCCCCCCTTGTTTTCTTGTAAGCCCGAATATAGGAGGAATGCAGAGAATATGGATGTAGGCCTTCGTTTGACAATGATCGTGATGTCTTATATCGAAACTCTTCATTACTCCCGATGTGTTACATGCAAATAAAGGAAAGAAAATGATTATAAAATATTCCAAACTTTATCAAATAATAAAGGAACATTGATATAAATTTAAATGGTGTAAATCACTTCATTTTAACGGTCCGAGAGGCAGACAGATTGTGACGCAAAATAACTCAGGGAATGAATCAATTTAAACATGAATAACCAAGGTAAGAGCGTGGGCAATTTAATAGACATGCTCACATGCCGGACATAGGAGGCTAACAACCATTTAATGGAACACATCTCTAAGGTATAAAAATCACTTAGGCTAGAATCATATTCTAGTCATGTATTAGGCAAAAGAAGTACTTCTCAAATGCAGTAGGGTCAGGAAGATTTCAAGAAGGTATCAAGTAAAACAATTATCATACCATCACTTAGCCAAACCTAAAACAACCAAACTAAACACAGAGAGTCAGAGGGATAACATGCTTCAGTATTTCCAGTCTACAGCTGACCCCTAAGGACTCATTGATATCAGTTAATGGGACAAGGCTACACATATGAATAAGGAGATAAACAAAAAAAGGGCCAGCAGTACATGTTCATTCTTAGATGATAACAGGCAGAGGCGGACGCAGAGAATTTTCCAACCGGATGCACACATTTAATAAAGTTTATAAATCATCCGGATGCCCAAATTTAATAAAGTTTACAAATCATAATTGTCCCCTACGCGTTTTCATATTTTGAAAACGTTTAATTACATCATCATTTGTAACACTCTTAAACAAATCTTTTTCAATAAAACATACAAGACAATCATTTAAAAATTGATCACAAATTCGATTTCGTAGATCCGTCTTGACAATATTTATTGAAGAGAAGCATCTTTACAGGCTTGTACCGGCAAAATCAATGCGAACTTCAAAAGCCGACACGCCAATAGGTACGACAAGTATTTTCGTATTTGCACAAACAATGTAGATAGATCAACAAGCCCCTCCAATCGACTGAATTTGTCATCTGATCGCAAATCCATAATATATGTCTCTAATTGATTTTCAAGCATCATACAATCAACTAGAGAGAAGTCATCCGGATAAAACTAAGTCATATGTCTCTAGTTGATTTTCAAGCATCATACAATCAACTAGAGAGAAGTCATCCAGATAAAACTGAGTCATTCTTATCAATTTTGCTATATTGAAATCAATAAAATCATTACTTGAATTCAAACTTGCAACATAAAGAAGCAACTCATAATTGACTTCATTGAACCGATCATTAATCTCTAAAATTTGCTGATTCATAGTGACATTAAAATATTTCACACGATAATAAAAATCGTTAGTAATGTTTGTCTTACGCCGAAGATGCTGTCAACATTCATATTCATACAATCAACTTTTGTAATATTATTATTATTAACATATTCAACATTGGAGTTAAAAGTATTTTATTATTAAAGTGCATGAATTTAGTGGGCATAAAATGGCGAAAGTGGTGTCTTTATTCTTTATAACTTTTGTAATCATTGTGACACGTTCTCCATATTATCTCCTACTAATTACTACACTAAACGGCCTCAAATCATTATCTACTATGTGACATTTACTAGGTGGGTCACGTGCACCCAGAGGTGCAAACGTGCGTCCGCCACTGATAACAGGTAAAAAAAAACATGATAACATATAAGTGACTTAGAGCACACATTATTTCAAACCCTTTTAGAGAATACTTACCACAAGAATGAATCCAAATTAGCTTCTCACACATCAGATAATCCCAAGACATGACAACTTAGGCATAAATATTTTTAGCATATGCAAGCAGGTTCCTTTTAAGAGACATAATTCAATCCGTATATCAACTACAGTTCCAATTCAGACCATGTGAAGCATAGTGATATTACAAAATGATCCTTACAGAATTAACATGGATATCAAACAACATTTAGGATAACTAGTATCTTCCCAAACAGATTAAAGTAGATGTCGGATCCGTTTGGTATATTTTATTAAAAAAAGTTTTTAGGAGTTGAGCTTTTGAAGTAGAATTTTTTATAAAAAAGTTATTAGGTATTTAAATGTCAATAAAAAAATATTTTTGGCTTAAAAATAGGCAAAATCAACCTCTACTTCCAAAAACCCAAAATTTGAGCTTTTGAAAATAGAGGCAAGAAGTGCTTTTGGAAGTCAAAACACTTTTTCGATTTTCAGCCAAACACTCCAACCAAACGTGTTTGTTGGTTGGACTTTTGGCAAAAAATTGGAGTGTTTGATTCAAAATCGCAAAAGTGATTTTGGCTTCCAAAAACATTTTTTGCCTCTATTACTTTGGGTTTTTGGAAGTAGAGTTTGATTTTGCCCATTTTTAAATCAAAAACATTTTTTTATTGACAACCAAACACTTAACCACTTTTTGATTAAAAAATCTACTTGAAAAGAAGCTCTAATTTTAAAAGTTATTTTTAATAAGATGTATAAAACGGGCCCGTGGTGACTCAACCAAACAGTCGTATTAATTCACAATCCAGCAGGACAACTTAAATATTAATAAAACACACAGAATGAAATTCAGAAGGTTGACATGCTATTAGGTGTAGAATAGAATGCTCAGTCATGAAGATAGGTAGGCAGATTCATTTAAGAAATACCCAAGTGTAAGGCAGGTATACCCGGCACATTTTAGGTCTTGTTGTGCACATATTGGATCTAAGGACTCAACAAAACACACATTGTTTCATTACTGCGCAATAATCATGCTCACACATTTATTATAATCTTGTCGCATAAAACCTAAATAACTCATAAGCTAGGCGCAAACACATGTTAAAGGTTGATCCGGGTATCACATATCTTCCCAAACAATCCAAACTGATAAGCTGACTATTCATATTATGAAACATACGAGAACTAGGTTGGCGTTTCGAAGCGTCGATTCACTCGGAGAAGTTTTGTATGCGATTAAAGGAAACCAGAACCTAAGCGTTTTGTCTCGTCGGATCGGAATTGAAAGTAAAAGAGCTTTTGTGTGCAAGAAAATATGGACCTTTTATGAGGCAGAGGGTATGACGGAAAGGAAGGGGACAGAAGAACCGGATTTTCCGGCCGATTTGGTGGCCGGAAATCCGGCGTGGATCGAGGGGCTGCGGTAGCGACGAAGGGGATGGACTTTAGGGTTCGTTGGTTTTGTTTTAAGAGAAGAAGGGTCTGTTTCGGTTTTTCAAGAGGAAAGGGGAATTGGGTTGGTCCGATTGGGCCTCGTTTTTGGGGTCTGGGAAATGGGAGCCGGCTGGGCCTTCATTTTGGGCCTGGCCGGTTGGGTATTTAAAAGAATGGGGGTGTTGGGTTTTATTTATGGGGTTTGGGTAGTTTTAGGATGTTAGTTTTGGTTTAGTGGGAAATAAAAATGGGGATTTAAATTATAAGTAAGGTTTATAAAATTGGTTTAAGTATAAATTATTAAAGATAACAATACGGACATGATATTTAAGGAGTGTTTAATGCTCTATATAAAATGCGACGCCATTTTTATAAAAAAAAAATAAGATGTCATAGAATATTTAGGAAAATTATAGTTATGATGTAGAAAAATGCAAAATGATAATAGAAAAAATGCAGATAATAATAATAATAATAATATTTGAGAATAGACGATCATATTAAAATCCACGTTTATATATATATATATATATATATATATATATATATATATAAACACGTGTGTGTACATTAAAATTGTTTTGTGGTGTCAAAAATAGTGAAAGAGGGAGACAAAATTAGGTGTCAACAAGAGTATTTTAGCAAGATCGATGAAAGTTTCTGGGCAGCCAAATTAGCAACAGACAACAACTCCAATTTTGTTACTATTAGCAAATATTCTTCAAATATTCACAGTATATATTGTAATTACTAATATCATGTATTAAGGTAACTTAGGATTCTTACCGTATTAGAAATCACATTTGTACAACCATATATATTGTGATTAATGAAAGAAATTTCTAAGGAAAATTATTCCAATATCTTACATGGTATCAGTAGCCTAACTCTAGAAATTCTTCTAGCAAAATCGCTGCCCCGCTTACTCCTCTCGACCGCGGTCGCTCCTCTCCCTGAATTTCTAATTTTGTGGCTATCATGTCTCCTCATACCTCTCCCAAATCTACTAGTTCTACCTCTGGTTTAGTTGACACATCTCTTCCTTCATCAAAATCTTCTTTTCATCTAGCGTTTGCTGTCACAAATATAAAAAAATGTGTCCCTATTATTCTTGATCAAGAAGACTGTTAATATTCTATGTGGGTAGAACTTTTCTATATTCATGCTTGTGCGTACAACGTGCTCGACCATATTGATGAGTCAATCCCTCGTCCATCTGGCATTGATGATTCAACATGACGTCGTCTTGACGCCATTGTCAAACAATGGATCTATGCTACCATCTCAAAGGACTTGTTGTGTACTATCCTGAAAACAGATGTTTCGGCACGCGAACTTTGGGTACGTCTGGAGGAAATAATTTAGGATAATAAAAATACTAAGGCAGTGTATTTAGAGGAGTAGTTCAATAACACACGCCTTGAGAATTTCAACAACATGACCGAATACTGCAAATAACTTAAACTTGTTGCTAACCAACTTTATCATGTTGGGACATCTGTGTCTGATACTAAGATGGTACTACAACTCATTGCAGGATTACCGAAGGGGGAATGTGATACTCTTGCAACAATGATTCAACAGGCTGATCCACTTCTATCTTTCAACAAGGCGCGTTCACAATTGTTGTTGGAAGAAACACGGCGTGCTAAACAGGATGAGCGTAATAAACCGTTGAAAACATGCAGTCACCGACCATCACCACCGCTCCACCATCGCCGGACAACCAGCAGCAGCAGAATCGAGGTGGAGGACGAGGCGACAGAGACCGCGGGCAAGGAAATAAAGGGAAGGGTCGCGGCAAAGGCAATGTGTGCGGCGACTTCAATACACGATGGCGATCGCGGCCACGCGCAATCTTTGCGAACTGGGCCTCACCTGCTTGTCCATTTCTGAAAGCATGGGCCCAGTTTCAGCAGCAATGGCAGCCAAGTGTTCTCGGTCCAGCGCCAACAGGCCCATCGCCTCAACAAACCCATCTAATGACGGCCCAGCAGTTTCCTTTAGCTCAGCAGATGTAGCCGACTGATTTGGGCCAAGCTTTCAACACCCTCATTATGCAGCAGTCCGACAATAATTGGTATATGGATTTCGGAGCCACATCACACCTGACCAATTCTTCAGGTAAATTTTTCCAACTGCTTCGGTTACAGTATTCTCAATACTTGGCAATGGTCATCGCATTCCAATTGCAGGTTATGGTAACACACACATAAAAAATTCTCCTCTACCCTTCTCACTTAGCCATGTCCTCTACGCACCTAAAATTATTAAAAAGTTAATTTCTGTTAGAAAATGACTCGTAATAATTGAGTGTCTGTAGATTTTGACCCTTTTGGTTTCTCTGTGAAGGATCTTAATACGGGGAGAATTCTTACGTGCTGCAATAGTGTGGGAGACCTCTACCCTTTCACAAACTTTTCCGCTGTCAGAACTCAACAATCAGTCTCCCTTCCCTTGCTGCATTGTCTCCATCCACCTGGCACAAAAGGCTCGGACATCCAGGAGATCATGTTTTTTCTTTTCTTAGAAATAACAGCGTATTAAATGTAATAATGAGAAACTTTCCCAAAACTATTTGTTTTCCCGCTTGACAAACATACTCGTCTTCCTTTCATGTCTTCAATGAGTATTACAGTTTTTCCATTTGACATTGATCATGCTGACTTGTGGACCTCTCCTGTTGTTAGCTCTCTAGGTCACAAATTCTATCTTGTTTATTAGATGATTTTTCACATTTTGTATGGATTTACCCTCTGAAATTCAAATATGAAGTTTTTGCTAAATTTTTTGAGTTTCACGGATTTATTAAAACTCTGTTTGAAAAAATCCATCAAATCATTCCATTGTGATAACGGACGTGAATTTAATAATTCGGCTTTCCATAATTTTTGCTCACAACAAGGCATGGTGTTCCGCTTCTCTTGTCCTCACACCTCACCTCAAAATGGCAAAACTGAATGAATTATTCGTACTATTAATAACATGGTCCGTACCCTCCTCTTTCATGCATGTCTGTCATCATCTTTCTGGGTCTATGCTGTCAAAATGGTAGAATACCTCCTAATCTGCTATTTATATGTCTCATAATCCGGTCCAACATCAGCGGACCAAACATATTGAGATGGATATTCATTTTGTCAGTGAAAAGGTCGCACATGGTCTTGTCAAAATTCTATATGTACTCTCCTCCTATCAGTATGCAGACATCTTCACAAAGGGACTACCCATACAACTATTCACAGACTTTAGATCTAGCCTGAGCATTCGACCTCCCTCTGCTCCGTCTGAAGGGGTGTATTAGCGAATATTCTTCAAATATTTACAGTATTTATTGTAATTATTAATATCATGTATTTAAGGTAACTTATGATTCTTACTGTATTAAGAATCATGTTTGTGCAATTATATATATTGTGATTAATGAAAGAAATCCCTAAGGAAAATTATTCCAATATCTTACGGTTACTACTATGACGGTGAAGAATTTCAAAGTATGGACTTGTTTAATAGTACAACAATATTGGAGGATGGCATGGACTTTTTTGTTCAACGTTTTCATAAAAACTGAGGATTTTCCAGAATTACCAGAACTTTGAGGTGTCAATTTTGGATTTCATCATAAATTGGGAGTCGACAAGTTTGAAATTTCATGTGTTGTTTTCTTGACCATTAACAATGGAGAGAGGACCCCCAAAAGTTTTAAGGTAGTGCTTTTCAGCTTGGATATTCTTTTATGATTTAATTTATTGTGATTATTTTGATTTTTGAACTTCTTTGTCTTTAGCTTTAGAATGTTATAAACTATAAAGTTGATAGTGATGGATAAAGATAGTGAGAAAGCTATTGACACAGGAAAATGTTCATTATACAGGTATACATAAGAAAAAATATTATGTTATATACACGAAATGTAATGATTTTTAAGTATAATTTAACTTATAGTAGGCCGCGGTCAAATAATTTTTTAAATTCTAGATTATCAATCAATACTATTAATTAGAGCAATATAATTATATTTTAAGTAACTTGATTGTGAAAAAAATATTTATACTATTAGTGTATAAAATTTAAACTTTAAAAAAAGAGAGATTTTAGATTTAACGAAATTTGAGAAGAAGTATAATAGTCACCATTCTCATAAAGTCCGGGAATTAAAGTTTTCCATCCTCGAAGATCTCGAGTTCAAGTCTCTCGGAAATGGAAAAATTCCTATAAGGGAACGTTCTTCGTCTTAATAAGGGAACATTATTCGTCTTAATAAATCTACGTATATAATGTGAATCCCTCTATATTAGAAGCCGGATGGATTATATGGTGAAGTATCTGATGTGTTATCGCATGAATTTTAAATAACTCAGCTCACCTCCTATATTGTATGTTTTCTAGGTCAAGAAAAATAGAAAGAACGTTATTGATGTTAGAAACCGTTAGGGCATGGTAAAACATGTTCTTATCAATCATAGTGAAAGTCATAGTGAAGAGAACAGATTAGTCAAATAATTAAATATAATCTCAATACATGTTAGAAACCGTTAGGGCATGGTGAAATATGTTCTTATCAGTCATAGTGAAATTAAATATAATCCCAATACAAGATTGAATTAATCGGATCATTGAGTACCGAAAAAAGAAGAAGAGGAAAAACAAAAGGATATTAAAAAGTCGGTACGTTTTTATTCACTCAAAATTAAAACGCCAGAGCTGCCTTTTACAAGAGGCATTTTTTATTCCCTCAACATACAAATCCTAGCACTTACGACATAGCATAAAAGATAGGATTTTTGAGACATTACATTTGATTTTACATAATTTACACTTCACATTTTAGGGGCCTATTGCCTACTAGATATAGCTCCTGGTCCAAAAACTGTAAGTTCATCCCTATTATACTTCAAGCTCCTAGCCTCCTGCCTCGAAATATCATACGAGTTCATGAGTACTTCCTCGGGCATGGCTCGGATTGCCGACAACCGCCCGGCTAACGGGCTGATCATGGCGTTGTCGTTGGTCTTGAAGGCGATGTACTCGAGCCCTTCTTCCCCTGCCCTCTTCACTATTGCGAAGTTTTGAGGCACGACGAGTAGCTGGCCCTGCCTTACCTCATCGTTGTACACGGACCTTCCGGCGTTTCCGACCACTTGAATTCGGCCGCTTCCCCTGATGATGTAGATGACTGAGTGGGCATTCGTGTTCCAGTGTGGTGCCACTATAGCATTCTGAAAAATCAAGCAACAAAATGTCACACATTTGTACTAGCTTCAATTGTCAATAACTAATTTTTATACGATTAGTATCGTTCTTTAAGTGACTAATCATATTGATATTTACATATAGTTATCTCAAGCTATTAATTCATATGGATAATCACTTACCCTGTAGAGGGTTCCTCTCTCAGCACTGAGCTGGAGGAAGTTGAGGACCGGGAGAGTATTACCATTGACGGTGCTAATGCGTCCGCCACGTGGATTGTACACGTCAGACCTAGTAGGATGGCCAATGTTCTCCCTCAACTTCATTGTGCACAAAGTTTCCTCCAATCCATTTCTTCCCGAGAATTCGCGTTCTTCTTCTTCTCTAGATTCTTCTGGGAGGAGAAAACGGAGGTTCTCGGCCCGGACTATGATTCCCCTCTCGGGGGATTGTTCCTGGAGCCTCTTTATCATCTCGACATCGACGTTGAAAGCCTCGGAGAGAAGTTGAGCATCGAATCCGCTTAAAATGTTGCCTCCACTCTCTTGTTGTGAGCCTCTTCTTCCAAATTGGCTGGCTTCCTCTTGTTGTCTTCCTAATATTTGTTCTTGTACACCATGTTGAGGATTTCCAGCAAGGAAGAATTTCTGAAAAATTGAAAATAAATAAATTAAAAAGAATTAAGTACCATGATTTGTTACAATAATTTGTGTCTAAACATTTAAAACACATATATTAAGGCTGCGCACAATCGATCCTTGTGGTCCAATTTTTTTCGGACTCCGAAAATAGTGGGAGCTGTGCACCCGACTGCCCTTTTGGACTTTAGATTTTAATACTTCATTAATCATAAAAATTGGTCACTAATTCATTTCTTGAAACATCTTTTTATTACTTCTTCTGCCCTAATTTATGTGACGATTTTAACTGAATATATAGTTTAAGAAAAGAAAAAAATTTAAAACTTGTCTAAAAACATATTAGAGACATTCCTATGGCTATAGAATCACGGTCTTAAAGTAAAATGAGAAATTCAAAATGAAATTGTTTCTAAATATTAGAAAAAAAATATATTCTTGTCTAGACGATTAAAAATAATGAAAGTGTGTCAATGTAAAATGAGACAAATTTGTTTGATTTTGGGCAAAGAATGAACATAAAAAAAGTGGAAGGAGTCGTTTAAATTTTACTTGAAAGGGACATCTTATATAGTGTAAAACAAAAAATGACTAAAAACATTAATAACTGGTTCTCAAGAAGTTCTGTTATTATTTTTTTCTTTTCAACCGGTGTTCAGTAACCACATTTAGACCGATTAAATCTGAAGTCCCGATCCCTAACAAAATCGATTCCTCAATAATTACTTGTTAGTAGTAAACCTAAATGTTAAGAGTCTCACATCGTTAATAGAATGGAAAGTCGACTGAGTGGTCTTCGAGTGGCGTAAAGAAATGATGCCACCCCTATTTGTTAACGAAATGGGCTATGTCACTCAATATGAATGATAACGAAATGGGAAGCCGGCGGCGGCATCCATAAAGTAGAGAATTTCCATCGGTTGTCTCTTTCGCTACCGCTTTGTGACTCTGTGAGGTCAACATTAAGAAATTTGTAGTTATGAGCAGCAGTCCCCTGACTATAGATAGAAAAAGATGGAGAGGTGCGTGCCACACTCACGAGGGACTGAGAAGTTGACGGAGCTTTCCGAGCTCATGAACTCTGTTCATGGAGGGTGCTGAGCGAATCGACTATGGCTAATGAACTCCTCGCTTTAGTCTGTTCTTTTCCTTCTTTGGGCTTAGGTCTATAGTAGTCGTGGTAGTAATGCCCCGGAGCAGGGTCCCGAACGGGAGAAGAATAAGGTTTTTCTGGGGAATTTGCTTGTCAACATGAACTCCTTATATGGACTTGGACAATCCTCACCCAAAAGCTAGTGGGGTTGAGTTAGGCCCAAGATCCATTCTTACATGGTATCAGAGTCAAACTCATTCTAATTATTTTTTCACCGATGTTGGGCTCCCAAATTATATTATTCACGCTTTAGTTAACGAGGTATGGGCGGTGCGGGGAGTGTTAAGAGTCCCACATCGGTATTGGTAATAAAATGACAACATGAACTCCTTATATGTACTTGGACAATCTTCACCCTACAAATTAACTTTTTGGGGTTGAGTTAGGCCCAAGATCCATTCAGCCATATTACTTTGTCTTAATTAGCATTAAGCCCTCATTTCTTAGCACAAAAAATAATCTGAATAATGTTTAATTACCCGGAAGGTGAGATCAAGTTGATTGGCTTGATTAGAAGTGTCAATAAGTGAGACACTAATAATAGGTTCTTCACCATCATTATATGTCCAGTGAGTAACTCCGGCAGGCAATGCAAGAATATCGCCAGCACGAAAACGCCTAACTTTCTGATGACGGTCGAGGCCTCTCTGCCCTCGCTCTCCTCCCTCTCCCCGCCTCGATTGTGGTGACTCGGTTTCAAATGTCTCGGCGCAACCCGGGAACACAGTCGATTGAACTCCACTTCCTACATTCATTAAAAAAAAACAAGTTAACCAATACCATAACACATGCTACTACATAAGAGTTGTAGGGTATCGTTAGTGATAGATTTAGAATTTAAATTTGACTTGTTTGTACTTAAATTTAAATGTGATTATTGTTTAGAGTACGAGGGTCATAATATTGTACTATTTTTAATAGTTGAGTTTTTAATGAGAATTCGAATATAAAATTTGCGATCTTTTTGAAGAAAAAAATTATACGTTAGGATAACTCAGAATACTTAATTTTTTATGCAGAAATAAATTATTTAAATCTTCTGAAATAAACTTTATATATTTGGCAGAGAGAAAAATAAAAGAAAAAGAAAAGGAGACTAGCCTTGAACGATATAGATGAGCTGGGGAGTGTTGCTATAGTAAGGCAACAAAAGCCCGTTGCGCTGGATCTCATGCCTGAGAGCCTGAATTCCGGCGCACTCAAACTGCTCCTGGGTTGAGTCCCAGAACTCAGTCACACCCGCCTCAGACTCGAACCGTAGGTTCGGTTCCTGGGCATTCAGACGCTCAATCTGACATTCGGTCTTGGACCTGAGCGCTCGGTGCTGCTGCTGTTGCTGCAACCTTTGCCATATCTGCTGGCGCTCAGCTCGAGCGAGGCTGACATGACAAAGAAAGAGGAAACAAAAGGAAAAACAAAGGAGAGAGGATTTTGAAGCCATTTTTAATTTCTGATGAAAAAAATGGAGAAAAGGGATAGAATTTATAGGGAAGAAATTGAAGAAAAGGGGTCGACACGTACTTGTTTGCATGGATCAAAGGGTTTGATTGCTTTACACATACGTAGAGCAATTGTAGTAATGTGGCGAATGGTTTCGGCATGCATAAGGATACACTTTTTTTATGTTTGTATTTGCACATGGACTTTGTATTTTTTCACAAGAGCACAGTTGTACTTTTAGCCACGGGGTAGAGCTAGCCTGTGAGGAAAGGGTTCTACTAAACTCAGTGTTTTTCGCTTAATTTTATATTTATATTAGAAAATTCATTAGACAAGTATGTTTCAATTACACACATCTTAAGAAAATATTAAAGAAAATATTAAGTAGGAGGGATGTTTGACTATTTTAACATTATTTATACTTTAAGAAATAATTTTTTAATTGAATATTTACTCTCTTTATGTATCATAGATGTATTTGTATCTTCAAGAACAATTACTACCAAGAATAAAATAACAAAAATAATAATTAATTTTGTCTTGAACATCTAAAACGACAAGTATTTTGAGATAAAATTTTAATAAGGACGAGAAGTATTTTAAGATGGAGGGAGTGTAAAATATTTAATTGCAAACATGGAGTAGTAATAAAACGAGTTATTAATTGTGACAAATTCATAATCCACAAATTTGTAAAACTAGCGGAAAACCTTTTGTAAAAATATCGTCAATCTGATAACGTGACGGGACATGTAAGAGATGTACTTGTCCACGAGCAACATTTTCGCGAACAAAGTCAATATTCAGCTCAATATGTTTAGTGCGTTGGTGGTGAACCGAATTTCCTGAGAGATAAATTGCACAAACATTATCATAATAAACCAATGTCGCCTTCGGAACGGGATAGTGGAGCTCTAAAAGAAGGTTATGTAGCCAACAAGATTCAGACACCACATTGACAACTCATTGGTATTCTGCTTCGGCACTGGATCTGGACAAGGTTGCTTGCCGTTTTGAAGACCAAGTGACCAAATTTTCACCAAGAAATACACAATAACCAGACATCGATCATATGGTATCCGAACAACCACCCCAATCGTCATTTGTGTATGAAACAAGAGTGGTTGTCGAAGACGAATATAAATGCAAGTCATGATCAAGAGTACCCTGAATATAACACACAATGCATTTGAGAGCATACATGTTATCCTCCATCGGGTTATGCGTGAATAGACAAACCTGTTGCACATCATAAGAGATGTCGGGCGTCGTGAATGTGAGATACTGCACGACCCCTGCAAGGCTGCGGTAATGTGATGGATCAACATATGGCTTGGTGAAAGAAGTACTCAACTTCGATTTAGTGTCAACCGGAGTGGCAGAAGGCCTACACGATGACATGTCAGCTCGTTCAACAATCTATATTGCATACTTCTTTTGGGATAAAACTAACCCACATGTATGACGTATCACAGCTATCCTCAAGAAGTAACTCAGTGGCCCTAGTTCTTTCATTGGAAACTCAGAGCCAAACATTAACATGATAGACTTGTGAAGGACATCAGATGAGGCAATTAAGATAATATTATCCACATATAAAATAATATAAGCAATACCATTACTCTGACGGTAGATGAATAGAGAATGATCAGACCTACTTTTAGAAAACCCATCATGTGAAACATAATTTGCAAACCTCTTGTACTATGCCTTAGGAGCTTGTTTGAGGCCATATAATGATTTTTTCAGCAGGCACACATGATCAGGATAAGTAGGGTCTCTGTACCCCATGGGTTGATATATATACATTGTTTCATTAAAGTTCTTCATGCAGGAAGACATTTTTGACATCAAGTTGATGAAGCGGCCATGCCTTCGAAAGAGCTAGACTGAGGGTCGTCCTCATAGTTGTCGGTTTGACCACCGGAATAAAAGTCTCACCGCAATCCACACCAACCTATTAAGTCTTCTCATTACCTATAAGCCGGGATTTGTGCCTCTCAAATATACCATAAGATTTTTCTTTATGACTAAAAATTCATATAGACTGAATCGCATTAACATCAGGGGGACGGGGTACCAAATCCCACATCCTATTATTAATAAGAGCATTAAATTCTTCATCCATATCTATTTTCTAATTGGGGTCATTAAGGGCAAATATAGGATTACAGGACAATTGTGACTTGGCAACATGTGTGTGAAGATCATATTTTTTATTTGGCTTAAAAATCTTGTGTTGACTATGAGTGACAGGTCGTTAGGCGAGCTGAGTCAGTGGGCCGAGTAGCGACGCCAGGGTTACGGCGGTGGTGGCGATGACTAGATGTCGGGTAATGGGCGAGGATGGTGGGCGTCAGAAATTTGGATGGTGGTAGGGACCCAGATTGCCCGCCATTTGGCCTCTCGGCAGTGGGCTGCTAACGAGAGGCTCAGCTGGACCAGCAGCCGCAGGGTTCGGTAATTGGGACGAGATATCGGGACACGTTGTGCCTGTTTGGGAGGCTAATTTATGAATCAAATACAAGGGTATGTTATCGTCAATAAATTCATAGGTAGGAGGCCCGGAACAATGTAATTTGGCAAAAGGGAAATTAGTTTCATAAAAAATTACGTGACGACTTACGATGATTTTATTATAGGATAAGTCGAAACATTTGTAACCACGATGATTTTACATCCCAAAAAATTACAGGAGTTGAAGTTTATTAATGGTAGTAGAAGAAAAAAGAGGATATCATAAGCACCCGAAGACCCGTAATTGAGAATATGATGGGTCCCTTAGATATAAATTTTTGAGTGAGAATTGATAGGCTATTTGTTTCTTCAGAAGTATGTTCAAAAGATAGGTTATCATTTATAACACATGATGTCAAAAGAATGGTGGCAGAGATGCATGGGCAAGTAAGGTTCTAACAATATTGTTAATGGTTCGAATTTTTCTTTATGCTTTTCTATTTTAAGAAGATGTATGTGGATACGAGAGACGAAACGACAAATCATTAGTTTTACAAAAATCCCCAAAAGGCCCATTAACAAATTTTCTACCATTGTCACACTGAATATTTTTAATACCCAGTTCAAATTGAGTGTGAATGTATAAGGATAGAATTGTGAAAATAAACTTGTGACTTTTTAGACAAAGAAAACGTCCACAAAAATTAGAGTAATCATCCAACAGCAGAAGATAATATCGATAGCTTGAAGAGCTCAAAACGGGAGATGTCTAAATATCCCTATGAATAATATCAAAAGACATAACAATACGAGACTTAGAAGCAACAAAGGAAACTTAACATGATTTATAAGAGAACAAAAGTGACAAACATGAGAACTACGAGGTTTAGTACACTCAATAAATTTATTTTATTTAAGTGAAACAAAAACATGTGCTCCCGGATGATCCAAACGTTCATGTCATAAAAAATGAGCTAAAGCTGCAAAAGTGGTGGTAATTTGGCTTGATATATGGTTGTAGTGATTGGATAAAGTTCGCTTCGACTATCACATCTCATTAGACGCATGTCTGAAAATCCTTCACGGAAAATCAATATATCTATAAAAAATGTATTATTAGTATATACTTCGTGTATAATAAATGTATAATCAGTGTAGTAATATATACACACTAATGATACACATATTAAAATATAATTCATATATAATAAATGTATAATCAGTGTAATAATATATACACACTAATGATGCACATATTATACACTATTTACTCATGCAAGAATTATCGAAGAAAAAATGGAAATCGCCGACAAAGTTTTTCGGTCAGATCTGTATCAATCTAATGATTTTACTGTAGAGTTTGATATTATCTCTTTAATTTTTCACCCGTGTGTTTTTTTTCTCGTACAAAACCTTAAAGCACGGATTCTCTAATGGCAACAGATGTATTTGAGAGACAAGATGAGAAAGATGTTGGAAGCCATGGAAAGGAGGCTGCAGAAGATGATTCTGTAGAAGCATCAAGAATTCAGTATGAAAGCATTGAGATTTTCCTAGTGTTTCGCTGTTTGTCAGTAGTTTGACGGAGAAGACACTTGGCGGCGACGGCTCAAAGTGGGAGAAAGAGAGTAGTAGATTGAAATTTTAGATTTTGACTTTAGTTTGAGCCTAAATGTTATTTAGGGCCATTATCCTAAAGTAAGGCCTTATCTTTTTGGTGAGGTTAACACCATGTCATTTTTCTTAGCTTATGTTTTTTCTGTAAGCTTATAAGCACTTTAAGTTTGACGAATATTTTTTACCATTTAATCTTTAATATTTTTTAAATTTCTCAAAATATCTGTTTCAAACAAAACCACTAACTTCCTCTCCATTTATATCTGCCATTCATCCTTTTTCTTGGAAAGATTATTTTTAAGGATCGATGTAGTGGGGATGAATGAGATCCCGATGCCCGTAATCAAAAGTCTCGTGTTCGAGCTCTGAATTGAGAAGTTTCTCATAAGGAGCAATACTAGTTGAGTTAGTACATTCCAGATCCCAGAAAATTAAACAAAAAAAGATAGACGATTTTCAATCACTTCGAATTCAAGTATTAGGCTACTCAGAGGATTTTGTATACATGTCAGTTCTCAGAGGATAAATTGTTTTTGTGACGCTTTAGGCGGGTTAATTTATCCTCGGAGTCCAAAATACATGTCAGTTCTAAAAAGAAAAATCTAAAAGGCATAAATGTACCAACTTCAAATCACTAAATCTAAAATCTTGAACCCGCCTCTACAGCTAACAACTAAGCTGACAAAATTAGCAATCACTGTCTATGAAGACGGTGATTCTTCACTATTTTCTTCTGCCGGTGGTGGTGCATATGATGAATCACTAGACGCGGCGTTTGTCTTGGGAGGGTTGTACTTTTTTAGTAGCCTATCTTTGTTTTCCTTCCACCATTCTTCTGCTTGTTGCTCCCCAAACCTCCGTTTACTACAAGAAATCGTCCAATCAACAAACAATACAACGTATATGCCTAAATGTAAGTAATCCGTCCGTCCCAATTTGACGAGGAACAGAGTTTAAGAAAGAAAGACAGGTTTTTGAAACTTGTGGACCAAAATAAGTACTCCCTCCGTCTCATAAGTTTATGTGACGATGTTCGAATTTTGAGAGTTAAATGATTTATTCTTTGACCACATATTTTCTCATATGCCTTTTGAATATTTTGAATTATCAATAAAAAAAAAGGCAGTCCGGTGTACTAAGCCCCGCTATGCGCGGGGTCCGGAAAGAGCCGGACCACAATATATAAATTTATTTATATAAAAAAAGAACTAAAAGATTCTATGTCTAAATGTACGGTCAAAATTAAGAAGTTTGAATCTCGAAAAAAAAATGTCATATAAATTGTGACAGAGGAAGTAATTTGTGTTGCTATAAATCATCTCGTTAGGGGTAAAATGAGAAGTTTAAAGTTGAATTATTTCTAAATATAGAAATATATCGTCCTTTTTGTGAAAGACTAAAATTAAGGTATCCTAGATAAAAAGGGACAAAGGGAGTAACAGCGTACCTGAACCGAACACGCTTGAAGATCTTGCTGCCATTTGTAAGTTGAAGGAGAGTGACATAGACGCCCGGTTCAAACTGTTCGATAACTTCTTTTTGTCCCTCTCTTGGAGCTTTAGGTGACCCCAAGACACTTTCGGGAGCTGATTGTCCGTGGTTCTCGCGTACAGTTCCATCAACATTGTCTGCAGCATCCCAATGATGGACAGACTCAGAGGATAGATTATTTCTATGCGTCGGCTTCTGTTGACTATAAGACGCGTCTGGTGGCAAAGAAGAATTGTCTTCAGATGCTTGATTCCCAAATGTATTAAGAAATGATTCCACTTGAGCATGTATCAATTTTATTGCTGGACCCTCAGAGATATCGGGAGGCAGTTCTTGTGTCATCTCTTTCAGCTGAAGTAACAAAAAGACATGATTACACGGTCCAGTATTTTGACATGAATACATAATAAAAGAAAAAAGAATCATACAAATTATAGGAATTTGGATGATTTTCAACTAAAGTTATATGATGTTGAACTATGCTGAATGTTATGTTGCTCAGACACTTCAAAAGTAGTGCATTTTTGGAGGATCTGACATAGGTTCGGCATCAACTTTTGGAAAGTCCGAGCAAGATTTTCTTTGTGGTAACATATAAAAGAGGCAAACCTTTTGATACATATATCTAAAAAATGCTGAGACATGTAGTGTTAACTACTCGTTTATGGGTTCTAATTGCATGTGATTGCGACACAATGAGATGAGCTGACAAAAAACAACATTAAGCTAAGGTAGTTTAACGAATTTTGTTTTAGTTAATGTGAACAGTTGAGTTAAACTGCTAGTCCATATAGAGCTTACGTGAATTTTGTTTTACCGATTCACTAATGTTAGAATCTTTGAAACTTAATTCCGAAGATGAGGAAAATATAACGCAAATCAAAAGTCAAGCATAAACAGAAGAAAAGCAATTAGAACATTACTTGAACAGTAATAGACTTCATGGTTTCCACCGCGATATTACATTTCGATGCTCTCTCTGCAACCAACCTAGCTGATTCTTGAGAACTTTCCTTCAATTTTCGAAGTTCAGCATCTTGTCCATCACTTTTCTGCTTTAAGCTTTTAATCTACAAATATAAATGAGACAACTAATAATGATAGCTCTGGGCATTAAGTTAATCAATAGAATGATAAATCTTCTTGTTTTATACTCCCTCCGTTCCATAATAGTTGTCATGTTTCGCTTCTCGAGAGTCAATTTGACTAATTTTTTGCTAAACTGGATTAGATCAACAATAAATAAAACATAAAGAATTCAATAACTATTCGAAAAGTACTAAGTTCGATAAAAAAATACATGTTAAAATGTTGGTCAAAGTTCACATAGTTTTAACTTTCAAAAAAGAGAAACGTGACAACTAATTTGGGACGGTGGAGTATGTGATAAGTTCCATACCTGGTTTTGCAATTTGGCAACTTCTTGGTGCAATACGTCATTTGTCTTTCTAAGACTATCAATGACACCCCTTGAAAAAACGGGAGCCGGGGAGCGTGGAGGACTTGGTCTTCTCGAGTAAGGTGAAGCAGGTCTAGAGTTGGACGAATTCGATGGCTGAGGCTGAGACTGAGACAGAGGCTGAGGCTGAGGTGGTGCTGTCACGACGGGCTTCAAGGCATATTGAAGCACACTAAGTGAACTCGGAAAAGCGATATCTTTTAATTGCAAAAGTGAAGGAACTTGTGAAGCTCTCACTATACTGAGATTATCTGATTTGATGCCGGGCCTTGTAGACTTAACTTCGAGGTACTTAATCGGTTCTATCGTGGGAGAGAGCAAAACTCTTGATGTTCTCGCCTCACCCCTGTCTAACTTACTATTCTCTATGGGTCGATGAGAGGAGTTGAATTTTTTAACGTAAAACGAGGAACTTCCTTCGGAAGCCTTTTTCAATTTCATGTAGCAAGAGTCACAAACGCGATGTGGTTTTCCCGGAGTCGGAGCAAGAGCCGCTTTCAATGCTTTTTTCGAACTGCATGCATGACAATGCACTAGCCCACAATTATAACAGTTATGTCTCTTTCGAGTAAATCCAAATGCTTGTCGACAACCCGAGCAAACAGATTGATCTGCTCCGGACACCCACTTATGAATGCAAATACTGGCAGTGTAATTAGAGCCACACGCTATGTTCTTCACATGTCTGTCTTTTAGGGCCTCGACTAACGTCGGACTGTTCCGATCTTCGGTATTCCCGTGACCTAACCTTCCGTTCTCACCTTTTCCCCACGTAAAGACTTCGCTTCTTGATGTAAGGACAGCGACATGGAATGAGCCACACGCTATTTCTTCGACAAATTCACCAACCAATCTATCTTGTACAAGAGACGGGTTTTTCCCATCCGCCTGCGGATTCCCGAGCTGACCATATGCATTGCTTCCCATGATAAACATGTGACCCGATGTTGTAAGACCGACAGTTATATTATGTCCACACGCTAACTGATGGAAGTTGTAATCTATAAGTGAGGAGACACATGTCGGAATCAGATAAGGTTCTTTATTTCCATGACCTAATTTGTTTTTATCGCCGTCTCCCCATGTGAATAACTTTCTCGTGGGCACGTTTCCGCAGTTATGGTTCATGACTTCCACGATAGCAGCGGTGTGCCATATACCGCACGCGACTTTTATGGTTTTAAGTCCGTTAAGTGATTGAACTTCCCTTGGATACTGTACACTTACACGGTCCCCATGACCTAAGGCGCCAAATGTTCCGACGCCAAACGTGAATAGTTTTCCATTCACGGTCGCCAAAGCTGAATGCCAGGTCCCACATGCAACCGATAAAACTTGAAGCCCTTCCAGCGGACCGGAAACTCTCTTAGGTATCCAGTGGCTAACATCATTTCCATGCCCAAGAAGTCCAGCATTGTGGGTTCCATCACCCCATGTATATAAATCGCCCAACGTAGACACAACGCATGTATGAAACTCGCCACACGAAACAAAATCGACGTTTGTAACTGCTAGAAATTCAACTAGTCGAGGGCGGCTAAAGTCCTTTTCAACTCCATGACCTAGCCGTCCTCCGGATTCTTCTCCCCAAGTGAAAACTTCTCCTTGCCTTGTAACAAGAGCAACGTGTCGGACCCCACAAGCAATTTGATGAACGTCAAGAACCACGTTCGACTCCAAGGGTTTAGGAGTAAGTACGTCGTGTTTAACAGGAATTGGATTCCCGGCTCCATCTTTCAACGCTCCATCACACCAAATCTCCCCCCACACATAAACATCACCTAATGATTCTATGTCATCTGGCCCCGAACCCCCACTCGAACAACTTGGAGTGCTAGAGACACTAATACGGAAACCATCTGAACTTGTTCTTACTTGCATATTTGCACGTTCAGACCCCACATCTGAGCTTCGAACATTCAAGGAAGTTTCACGACCATAGGGATCAGCAGAAGTCCAATCCCGAGTAATAGTTTGGCTGAAATCTATTGATGCACCACATGGGTGGGAATTTTGTAACTGCATATAAAATCATAGAGAGCATATCTCAAATCTATTACAATAAACCCCTAGATGGTAGTTAAAAACTGTAGAACCTTAGGAATTGGAATAAGGAAAGGGATCAAACGGCATGTCTAGTAACTACCATATGTAAATATAATACTTGTAAACAAATCCAAACAGAAGACGCAATGGAGCAGTAAAATTGTATCCATAAACCTACTAATGACAGATACAATTAATTCACTATCATGGTTACTCTTTTTACTACTTGAAACGTATTGTATATTTCCTGAAAAACAAGTTTGCCATCCCCCATGTATAAGTTTATAAGATCTTTGAAACAAAAAAAATATGAGACAAACTTGTATATAGTGTCAAGCATCTTTTTCCACGGTTCATTTTAAGAAACGAACTATGACATTGCCTTTGAAATGAAAGAGATAAAGTGAAGTAGTTTGTGCACGGGGGCGGAGCAGCATTTTGGTTACGAGTTCGGCAAAACCAGTAGCTTACGCTCAAACTGTGTATTTGTGTATAAATAATTTATGCAGAATCCAGTAAGCAAAAAGAATCACGATTCAGAACCCATCAATTAAAAATCCCGACTCTGTCTCTGTTTGTGCATGGCACGAAAGATAGATGCAAGAGATGAATAATTTGACCTTGAAGTTCAAGGTTGAAAACTTACATCAGTAATATCACTCCGAGTACGTCTACTACGAGCTTGGCCAGCTGAAATTAAATTCTTTAGTCCAGCAATCCAAATCTCCGCTTCAATTTTATCCTTGCAGATCTTCAAAATGAAAATCATAATTAAATGTCACCTTAGTAGAACTTTTTCCAAAACAATTTTCATGAGAGTGAAAACCAAATTATCAGTTCACCAACCAGATCTAGAGATCTTTCACCATTGTTGTATATAAGGGAAAATGACAAGTACTCCTTCTCTGGACGCAAAAATCTTTTAAAAACAGGCTGCATAGACGTACACAGGCAAAAATTTATATATTGTTTCAGTAGATTTCATTAATAGGAAAACAAACTAACTGATTCAAATAGTAGATGCATAATCATTAACTTACAGTTCTCTGGCCGGGAATAATTTTTGAAACCGAAGATAGCTTTAGGTTCCTTTCTGCTCCACGAGAGTACCAAATTAATGTCGTTTCATCCTGGAAGTACAAACAACAAAACTGTAATTTTCCATCAGATATTATTTAATTCATAAGTCAACTTCATGTTCTGGCTTTTTAGGTATCAGTCAGAAAGCCAAATGTCCGCCACTGTGCTAGCTATGGTTCGGTAAAACCAGTAGTTTTGGCTCAAATTCAGTATTTAAAAAATGCAACACAAAAAAGATGCATTTTTAACTAATAAGAGCCTTTCATCAGTTCAGGCGCATGAAGAACTTAGGAGCAACTGAAATAGTAAGTTACACAAAGGAAAAAGGTATTGTACACTAATAGTCCAAAATAGCTTTTTGGTATTACTAACTATTGAAATCAAACCGATTAAACAGTCTTTGAAGAAACAACCTAAAGTAGCAAACGACGCACTTTCAAATATTTTGACTTAGTAAAAGGCATTGCGATAACATAAATTTTTATGCTAGTCAAATGGGATGTATGGAGTACTATTTTCCCATTTGGAACCGAAACCCCATATTCCGTAGTGAGGATCAGTGGCGGAGCCAGAAATTCAAATAAGGGGATTAAAAAAATCTTATATCAAGGGGATTCAACAACTTATATATATGCAACAATAAGTGATTGTTAAATTCAATAGCTTCGAAAGCAAATAAATCAACAATCAAATTTAATATACACTTCACATATTGCAAATAATGTCCTGCAATAAAAAGAAGCACGTTACTAGTTGATATGAAGCTCAGAAGTAGCGCAATCAATTACCGGAGAAACTCTGAAAGGGCAGAACTTTGGCTTCCCCTTCCGGCTATACTTGATTAGCTGTGTACCTTTCTTCAATGCAATTAGCCCCTTCAAAATAAGGTTTAAGAGAGAAATAAACATATCAGGCATGTCGATCACTAGTCAATCAAGAACTTTATGATAATTATGTTGTAACGTCTACTAAAAACAACATGAGAATTCTATATATTCAAAGTCATAAGAATACTGTTGTAGCCCTTGAGATTACCATATTGGCATAATTTCTTCTTTCTCAAACATGCAAGCTCAAATTCACTTAAATCATCTACTCATTAAATACTACATAACTAGCAAAATATGACACTTTTATCTGCTTAATAACAACTTTATTCGGCTTAATTCATCTACTCATGCTAAGCAAAGAATAGGCTGCACTATTTGGGTATTGGATTTGCATAAATTAGAGCAAGGGGAACTCCACTTTCCTCAATAGTAATACAATAACAAGCAGACTTAAAAGCAGTCGCATAGCCACATACAACAAAGGGTGGTCCATTAAGCACCCCTGGTTAGAAAATTATAATGAGTATATAGGTCAAAAATTAAATTTTATACATATATATTAAATCTTAAACACCCTTAGAAAAATTTATGGCTTCACCACTCTAGAATTAACATATGCTAAAGGGTGATGTTAGTTGAACACCCCTCATCGGAAACTTATACTGCATATACAAGTCAAACATTACTTTGTTATACATATATATTTTAATTTTGAACACCCTTAACGAAATTTCTGACTTCGCCATTGTAGAAGACGATATATGCCAAAGGGTGGTGTTAGTTGAACTTGAACACACCTCATCAGAAAAAACTATACTGCATATACAGGTCAAATATTATTTTTTATGCATATACATATTTAATTTTACACACCCTTGACCAAATTTCTAGATTCGCCACTGCTAGATATGCCAAAGGGTGGTGTCAGTTGAACACCCTCATCGGAAAATTACACTGCATATACAGGTCAAATATTACTTTTACACATATATAATGAGACCTAAACGCCCTTAGCAAAAATTCTAGCTTCACCACCGTAGAAGCATACATACCCCTTATCGGAAAATTATACAGCATATATAGGTCAAAAATACTTTTTTAGACATATATATTTATTTAACTTTTGAACACTCTTAACAAAATTTCTTACTGAAAAAAATTACATGGTCAATGTCGCGGTCAGGATTGCCATAGCTAGCAGGATCTTCCATTCCATTTGACCAACACCATCAGCATATTCATCATAGATGCCAATGCAATCTTTCTTGGCCTATCATCAATTTCTTCCAACTTTTTTTTTCATCAACCCCAATTAAGCTGATCCTTTTTCCCAAAATAGAAACTTTCCAATTCTGGCCACTGTTTTTTTCCCTATGATCCACCTATCTTCAGCAAATTAAAACGAAAAATCGACAGAAAAAAATCAAGATTTTGGTGAATTCATGTTCAATTGATGTGGAGTGAAAATGGGTAAATGTTAGAATTTTAGGAATTTTTTTAGAATAGATCAGAGGAAGCAAAAAATGAAAGAAGCAAAGAGATGAAAGAAAGAGAAATTAAAGTGACAGTAAGTTTAGGGGAACCAAACATTTTCGATTTTGGCGCGCTTATTTGGCTCCCTTTTAACTACCTTATATGTCATCTATTTACTCACGTGATAAACTTCTCTCACGCACACAATCACACACTCTCCACTAAAAATTTATTCACATTCGATATTTAAACGGGGCATTTGCACTTTGCTCAATTATATATAATTTTTTTAGGATAATATTTTCTATTTATTTATCAAACACCAAAAAATAGATTAAAAACTCATTTATTATAGTCGAATATTTTATTTGTAGGTTGAGAAATTTATGAACAAACATTAAAACTAAATCGAACATTGCTAAGAAGAGTAATTTCAGAAGTAACATTCGCACAATTTTTAAAAATAGGAACAAAATTTAAATAATGACCTAAAAAGGAACATTTGGGTAAATCAGTGCATCATTTTACTGAAGTTCTTACTTTTGATTTTCTTTATACAACAACAGTGAAATACATTAAAGTAGAGTGCGTACATTTTACATCAAGTAGAGCGGACCTCCAATATGTTCTGAGCCCAAAACTTTATTGGACCTAATTACTGACTCGAATATGGTGAACCGGCCCAATTTAGAGCCACCGACGGCATTGATAAGTTAAGTCCGTGTGATTTCCCTTTCTCTTGATGTTGATGTTTTAGTTTCATAATGCCTCATTTTATTATAAGGTAGATTTGATTTGTGATTCATTATAAAATGGTATTTTAGGTATATGATCCTCTTGTAGGAGATCAATAAATTAAAGTAGAGTGCGTACATTTTTCACAATTAAATTTTGTACATACATTCCTAATGAACTTCCTAATATAAATACAGAGTTTAAGTAAAAATTATTGGATTCATCCGAATCTGTATGTAACAGTGTACCTCTGCTCCTGTAGGCAATGGTGAACTCATGCTTTTATCTTTTAATTTATTGTGCTTTTCATTTATCATTCAATATGGAGAATTTATTAATTCCTAATATTAATATGAGTAAGAGTGTTCCTTAACATTTCTTTTCACTATTGATCTGCTTTTGGTTCACACAATAACTTATGGTTATTTTGTGATTCACTATAGGTTTTTGCCTTCCACGTTGTGGATTTCACTGGGTATGTTGTTGTTGTTTAGGTCTTTGTCATGGCTGCATCTTCGTCGTTATTTCCTATTTCGTTCTGCTTTGATATGTTTTTCCTTGAGCCGGGGTTTATCGGAAACAACCTCTCTACCTCCCAAGGTAGGGGGTAAGGTCTGCATACATTCTACCCCTTCCCCAGACCAATTCGTGGGATTACACTGGGTATGTTCTTGTTGTTGTACTCTAAACAAATATGGAAGCAGCTGTGTGGTGAATGAAACTTTGTTGATGTTTTTAATAATGCTATGACAACTCTACATGTTTGAACATCGAAACTCCAAAACTTAATTTTTAAACTCATTTCTTTAGCTTGTGAAAATTTTCAGGAAGTTGATCATTTGAAAGTTTCTTCTTTTGGTTGGTTGAAGGCTAACTTGGCGGTTAGTAGAGTTGCGAATTCATCAAAATTATAAAATAAATGCCTCCCTTTCCGCTTCTCTTTTTTTCCGTTCTTTTTCTTTTGGCCTAACAGTACTGGATTAGTTCTGATGGTTCATGCATTTGATTTCACAGGTTGCTCCCTCAATATTTTGTGTGAGAGTTTAAATTGGTCGTTCTCCTTAATTTGGAAACTTGGTTCTAATTGGTGCCATGTCTAGACAATTATGATTTCAAAGAGCTGAAGAAGAAAAGAGAGAGAGAGTTAAAGTTTTTCGACGGACACAAAAAACATTACCCAAATGATGCGAGGGAGATCAGATGGAGCGCAAATGAAGCGCTTGTGGACTTCTGTAGGTATTGGGGCTGTGTTGGTTGTTTTCCTCTACGTGTATTTTGGATCCAAGAGCAGTGGTGAGTCTGCTCTTGAATATGGCAGCCGTTCTTTGAGGAAATTGGGATCATCTTATTTGGGTGGGGACGACAACTCTGATCTCAGCAGCAGACAAGACGAGAAGTTTGGGATTGAAGATGGTGACAATGGCGTCATTGCCAAGAGCTTTCCGGTAAGTCATCTTTCATCCATTTTAAAAAAGTCAGTTACCAACCCATGTCTAATGGGTCGGATTGGATGGTTACTTGTTCTTTTTAACAATTTTCCAGCCCTAGTTACGTCACAAAGCTCTCTTCCAACCGCCAAGAGTGACTAATGGGAGACTTGCTGCAATTTGGTTGTTTGGCTTGTTAATTTGTGCATTGTTCTTTCAATTTGTAGGTTTGTGATGATCGCCATTCAGAATTAATTCCGTGTCTGGATAGACATCTCATATATCAAATGAGATTGAAGTTGGATTTGTCATTGATGGAGCACTATGAAAGACATTGCCCCTTGCCTGAAAGGCGTTTTTTTTTAATTGTCTGATTCCTCCTCCTCTTGGATACAAGGTACATAAAGTTAACCTAGACATATTTCCAATTATTCAAGTAGTTATCAGATACTTATATATTTTTTATTCTCGCCCTTTGATGCTCTTGTTATAGGTATACATGTCTAACGGATCGATCCGGACCGGTAGCTCGTTACGGGTTGAACCGGTTCACTGGCTTACCGGGCCTACCGATCCGGTTCATTACCGGATTTCCGATCGGCCCGTGCGGATCCGGGTTGAACCGGGAATACCGGTCCGTTTTTTTTTTTTGTAAATTTCAAAAATTTAACTAAATTCAAATTAAACATGTAATATAATAATATGATATAGTTTATAACTTTATACTTTATAGTTTATATTGTAGTTATATAAACTATATAATTTTTTTTATTCCGAAAATTTATTAATTTATTAAATTAGTAGACATAAGTTAACAAATAACAACTAAAGAGATAATAAAATAAAAACTAATGATAAGATGTAAACTTTCGAACTTTCATTATTCATAATGTTAATAAGAGTATATAATGAAGTAATAATAGTTTTATTTACATATTATGCGTCCTTTTACAAAGTTCTTCGTAATTTATAGGTTGATTGAATTGGTGATGCTCCATAGTCCATAGCCTCTAAATCTGGAGTTGAAATTCCAGTCCCGTTTCCACGGTTCCGTCGCAACTTGTGCAGTTGTAAAAGCGCTCCATATATCTAGAATCTAGATTCATTATCATCGTCTTCATTGAATCATGCAGATGTAGACACAGAAGAACTAGAACGAAGATTAGTAGCAGAGTTGTTCAATTATCAATTATCAAATAATGTAACTGCATCTTTATATTTTATACTTAATTTATTGTTGACCAGTTTGTCGGATGAACTCTCTGTACATGTCTAAATAAGGTGCCCGTCCCCCCGTCATTACCATGTTTATAAGTTTTCCCACAAATATTACATCTAACTCTATTAGTGTCCTCAATTATATCATAAAAGTTCACACTTTACTCCTTATTCTGATTCTCCTACTCCTTACTACTGGTAAAGGAGGTGTACGACTAGTAGTACTAACATTGATAGAAGACACACTAGTAGCTGTATGCGTTTCAGTTTCAACAATATTATCCATATGAGCATTTTCATAATAATTATCTTCTATTTCAAAATCTTCTTCCATTTGATCATAATCTATATTTTGATTAGATGATGAAGAACCTTTAGATTTTGTACCACTTGAAATAGTTTTACCTTTATCCATTATAAAATATTTAATTTTAATTTTAATTTAAATAATCAACAAATAAATATGAAAATTTAATAAAATAAATAGAGAATGAAACGAGTGTACCAAACTTCGAAATTCAGAACTCAATTTAAACTCGAAGCTCGAAGTCTTGCGTCTTGCTACTTTGAAAATTAATAATAATAATAATAACTTGAGAATTGATAATATAGAGAATTAAGAGAGTATGAGAATTGAGAGAATTATAGAAATAATTGTGTGATAAAAATGAGAAGAATGTAGAGTGTTTATAGATTTTTTAAAGGATAAAAATGTAATTAATATAAAATTTTAAAAAAAAAACAATAAAAAAAAAATTCCAAAAACGGTCTTAAGACCGTTGCCACACCCCAGCCCTCCCCCCAACGGTAATATTACCGTTGGGCCAACAACCATTTGTTCTTTTTTTTTAATTTTTTACCTTACCGGTCCGGACCGGTTAACCGATAATGTTACCGATTTCCCGTTACGGGTTCAACCGGTCCGGGTCCTTATCGAATTTCTCTATAACCCGTGCGGATTGGGGTTGGGGCCAAACCAACCCCCAACCCGGTAAGGCTTACCGATCCGGACCGAATTTTGTACCGGGTCGACCGGTCCAGTTCCGAGTCAACCCAGCCCCTTAGACATGTATAGTTATAGGTGCCAATTAAGTGGCCAAGAAGTAGAGATGAGGTTTGGAAAGTGAACATTCCTCATACGCACCTTGCACATGAGAAATCTGACCAGAACTGGATGGTTGTTAAGGGTGAAAAGATCGTATTTCCTGGTGGAGGCACTCACTTTCACTATGGAGCGGATAAGTACATTGCCTCAATTGCAAATGTAAGGACTTTTTCTCCTTCTCAAAAATGATAAAAATAGTCCTTTATCTTTGGTAGAGTGTCACGACCCGACCTCGGGCCCGCGACTGGTGCCTTACCCCGGGCACCCTAGTGATACAACATCAGAGAAAATCAGAGGAAACAAAAACTTAAACATGAAACAAGATATACAATAAGAAAACAGGCTAACCAAAACGGTCACCTTTATGCATATATATAAAAATTCGAACAGTTACATCCTTTACAAACCCTGCCCACAACAAGATTACTGCACTTAAGAATTTTTATAACAACTATGACGGGACAGGGCCCCGCCATACCCCTGAATGTACAAGTACCTACAATCTCAGGGAATCATACCAAAAGATAAGCCTCCGGAGAAATGGAGCTTCCCAAAACGCTGAACTGTGATCATATGAGCGAGGATCAACAACTGGTGTACCTCTACCTGCGGCATGAACGCAGGTTACGCAGCCCCCCGAAGGAGGTCAGTACAACAGGTACCAAGTATGTGAAATTGAAAATACTGTAAATGAAATCATAATAGTCTATATAAAACAGGAGACATATATGATAACCAAACTACGATACACAATATGTAACCAGTCATGTCAAGTCAGGGACTCACGCCCTCAAATTCATCACTCAAATATAACCATGGGTCTCATGCCCACAATATCAATCATGCCCGTGGAATTATTTCCTCACTGCCGGCAGTCCATGATATAAAAATACCAAGGAATACACATGAACACCAGGTCCCACCTGTGTCATAAAAACCGTACGGGGTAAGTACGAAGGCATAGCCAACTACTAGAACCCACCGTACCAACAATGCTATAAAACTGTATCGCGAGGTCTTTCTAGACCGCCAAATGATCGAAGCTGGGCCACTCTCCCGCAGTATCATTGTGCGCGTCTAACTCGAACTCCGCGATTCGCGATAGCCACTTAGGCCCGCATGAGGTACTCTCGACGGTAGCTAACCCGCGGCATCAACCTGGACTCCCGCAATCCGCATGGCCACATGGACCGCATGAGGTATTCCTCGCATCGGCGTAACACACCCGGAGTGATTCCTGGAACTCCCGCAGTTCTGCATAGGTCACATGGACCCGCATGAGATATTCCTCGCATCGGGGGTGTGAAGCCCCAAATTAGTGTTACAATAACAATAAACATTATTGTGTCTATGTGATTATGTTACGACCTTATTCACATTCGAGGACGAATGTTGCTTAAGGAGGAGAGAATGTGAAATCCGAAAAAAAAAATATAGTTGTGGTTGGGTTAATAAAAATATATATATATAAGAAAACAAAGAATAAATTGCATGGGATAGAGTTAGTGTTAAAGTTGGATAAATAGATAGATGAAATAAAAATAAGAAGAAAAAAACAAAAGAAAAAAAAAAAAAAAAAAAAAATTGCAGCATGCACGTACGTGTGCCCTTCCCTTCCCCCCTTTTCATTTCCCCTCCAACTCTTGTCATTCCACCCCCCATAGGTTATAGAAAACTCTACACTTATACATTGTATTTACACACAAACAAAGTACATAACATAAAGGTTAGAAAATCATAAAAAAACAAGTGAAAGGAAGAGGAAAAAAATACCAAGAGGGCAAGAAGAACAAGAATCAAAATACTAGGGAGTAAGGATAATTTTAGCAACCACACAACAATAATCTTCACACTTACAAGGTGAGTTTTCTCACTCAGAAATTCTTGGTAACATCCTTTATTTTTAGTTCAATACATGTTAGAATAAGAATTGAGTGTTGAAAAGAAATATTGAACTTTTGATTGTTTAGACAACTAGTTGCGTCATGAACTTTACGAACTGTTCTCACTGAGTTATAATTATTAGAATTTGATGAAATTCGGAAGAGTGGTAAACCTCTCTAATATGATCATATAGAACCAAAAATGGGGTAAAATGGACATACGGTTTGAAAGTTATCATAGTTCAAATTTCCTGCCTTAGATTTGGCCGAAATTCGGAAAGGCATAATTACGGACTGTTTTTATTGAGTTTTACTTATTAGAATTATATGAAAATTTACATGGTTGTAAATCTATCTGTTACGGACAGATATAGATAAATATTTATTAAAACGGACTTACGAGTTGATAGTTATTGTAGTTTGAAGTTGCTGCCTCAGATTCATCGGAATCCAGAAGGGCAGGACGTTGAAACGTAAAACTGTACTAATATGTGGGGAATATGAAAATTGATGCTAAATGAAAGTTCTAAATATATTTGTTATGGACATTTTGAGACCTTACGGGGGTCTATCCGACTTACGGATTGAGAGTTATCGCTGTTTAAAGTTTCTGCCTCGGATCTATCGAGATCCAGGAAGGGCAGCGAATAAAAGTGTAAAACTGTACCAAATGGTACGGAATATGAAAGGATGGTTCACATGGAGACGTGTATCTCTATGTTCTCGTCGTTTTGAGATTTTATGGGGCTTGAACGGGTTTACAGATTAGGAGTTATGACTATTCTAAGATTGGGTTCTGTTTAATAAAAGTTCTGCCGAAACACATTTCATGTGGCTGTTTTGAGGATAAATTTGTGTTAGTTACCCAAAGTAGTTTTAAATGAAATTTGGTACAGTGAAAGATCCCCGTCTTATCTTAGTTTCCGCTTGAGAAACACCTTAGTTGGAGTTATGGTTAAAAAGTTATAATCGTTACAAGTATGAATGACAGAATGTTAGAAAAGAGAATAGTGTTTATTCGATCTTCTGAATAATATGAAAAAGTGAATACGTGTTCACATAAATATATAAATATATAATGGATCGGGTTGCACGCCGCAACAAAACGTAAAGTGAATACGCGTTCACAAATACGTAAACATAATGGATCGGGTTGCACGCCGCAACAAAACGTAAAGTGAATATGTGTTCACAAATACGTAAATATAATGGATCGGGTTGCACGCCGCAACAAAACGTAAAGTGAATATGCGTTCACAAATACGTAAACATAATGGATCGGGTTGCACGCCGCAACAAAACATAAAGTGAATACGTGTTCACAAATACGTAGATACAATGTGTCACGCCCCAAATTTCCCTAAGTCTTTACTTAGGGCGTGATGGCACCTGGACGATTATTTCACACCAGGAGCACCATTTAATTCTCTTTATTTAGAAATTTGAACTTATATTCAAATACGGAGCGATTAATAAAAATAACAATAAAGAAAATATGTTTATGACTTTATAAAAAAAAACATAACGCGAGCCCATGCTCGTACAAATATTGTTTCAACATAGACATACTGACAAATATTATTCTAAGTTGGAAGGGAGATCATTCCACACGGGCATATCCCGAGACATTGGAACTGACATTCTGAACCTGACGAATACCAAGCCCGAAACAATGGACTTGGTATGACAAGAGGTTGCGGGACGATCGCTAGCCTTGACGTGGAGCCTTTCCTCTATCACCCTTTCCTGATTGGGGACATTTTTAAAAATATTTTCTCCCCCTCTTGGAATTCAAGATCTCTTTTCCGATGATCCGCATAGGACTTATGACGACTATGAGCTGTTTTGATCCGCTCCCGAATCATCTGTACCTTATCATTTGTTTCTTGAATGACTTCAGGTCCGAACAGTTGCGTCTCACCCACCTCGAACCATCCAAGTGGAGACCTACATTTTCGTCCATATAATGCTTCAAACGGGGCCATTTGTATGCTAGAGTGAAAACTATTGTTGTAGGCGAACTCAATTAGACATAGATGGTCCAACCAGCTTCCTTGAAAATCTAACACACAAGATCGCAACATGTCCTCAAGTGTTTGAATTGTTCGCTCAGCTTGCCCATCTGTTTGCGGGTGGAAAGCCGTGCTTAACTTAACTTTTGTCCCGAGACCCTGCTGGAAACTTTGCCAAAAGTGTGAGGTGAACTGGGAACCCCTATCTGAAATAATTTGTAATGTAATCCCGTGTAACCGCACAATCTCCTTCAAATAAATCTGCGCGTACTGTGGTGCGCGATACGTAGTCTTGACCGGTAAGAAATGGGCTGACTTTGTAAGCCGATCAACAATCACCCAAATAGAATCATACCCTTCTCGAGTTTTCGGTAGACGATTCGAAATCCATATGAATCGCCTCTCATTTCCACATGGGGACTCCAATGTCTCAAGTAATCCGCGAGTTTTGATGTTCAACTTTCACCCGACATATAAGACACCTCCCGACAAACTCCGCAACGTTTTTCTTCATCCCGTCCCACCAGTAACTTGCCTTGAGGTCCTGATACATTTTTGTTGACCCTGGATGAACGGAATATCTTGTGTTGTGACCCTCATCTAAGATCTTCCTCCTTAGATCATTTACCTTAGGAACACATAACCAACCCTTATACCGGGCGGTTCCGTCATTATCTCCCAATGTAAATCGTGAAGGTTTTCCTGTTGGATCCTCTCCGAAATCCAACAAACTCAGTATCCTCAAACTGACTTTCTTTTATTTCTCAAGCTAAAGGCATCGCGAGGTATCATGTACCACCACCCTACCTTCACCGACCTCAGTTATGCTAACCCCGAGGTTTCCCAATCTTTGTACCTCCCGAACAATACCCCTCTTTTGTATTGCCAAATGGGCCAAGCTGCCCATTGATCTCCATCGAGTCGTCACCACCACGCGTTAGCTTTCCTGTGATGGTAAAGAATACTAAGATCATAATCCTTAAGCAACTCTAACCATCTCCTTTGTCTGAGATTCAAATCCTTCTGCGTGGTTATGTATCGCAAACTCTTATGATCGTAAATATGTCCACATGCACACCATACAAATAATGTCTCCATATTCGTAAGGCAAACACCACCGCAGCTAATTCCAAGTCATGAGTTGGGTCATTCTTCTCATGTATCTTCAATTGTCTAGATGCATACGCAATAACCTTTCCAAATCGCATCAAGACACATCCTAACCCAACTCTAGGCATCGCAATAGGCGTGAACCCTTCTTGTCCCGATGGTAAGGTTAGGATCGCGATGAGTCAACAATTCCTTTAGTTTTCAAAACTTGATTCACATGCTTCGACATCGGTACTTAACCGCTTTTGAGTCAACCGGTCAAAGGAGCGTGAAGACTAGAAAAACCTTTACGAATCTTCTATAATACCCACCAAACCCAAGAAACTTCTAATCTGCCGGAGTGGTCGGTTTTGGCCAGTTCTTCACTGCTTCTCTCTTCTGGGGGTCTACCATAATTCCATCCCTTGACACAACATGACCCAAAAAGACTACTTTTTCCAACCAAAATTCACACTTTGAAAATTTAGCATATAGTTTCTCTGTTTCAAGACTTCAAGCACTACCTCGATGTTCTTCATGTTCTTCAACACTCTTATCAGTAGATTAGGATATCATCTATGAACACAATCACGAACAAATCTAGGAATGGTTTGAAGATTCTGCTCATTAAATCCATAAAAGTTCTTTGGCATTGGTTAACCCAACAGACATGACCAAGAACTCATAATGGCCGTATCGGGTTCTAAAGGCTGTTTTGGATATATCATCTGAATTTATTTTCAGCTGGTGATATCCCAAACGGAGATCAATCTTGGAAAAATAGCTAGCTCCCTGAAGTTGGTCAAAAAGATTATCAATTCTTGGTAATGGGTATCGGTTCTTGATCGTGACCTTATTGAGCTGCCGATAATCGATGCACATTCGGCGATCCGTCTTTCTTTTTCACAAACAGATCGATGCACCCTGGGGAAACACTAGGCCTTATAAAGCCTTTATCCGTAAGATCCTTCAATTGTTCTTTAACTCCTCAATTCACCGGGCCATTCGATATGGAGGAATAGAAATGGGTCTTGTACCCGGAATTAACTCTATAGCAAACTTCATTTCTCTATCCGGAGGAAGGCCTGGAAGATCTTCAGGAAAAACCTCCGGAAAATTTCGAACAATAGGAACATCATTCACCGCTGGGGATTCTTTTTGGGTATCCACTATATTAGCCAGATATGCACACTCCACTCTGTGACTTCTCAATAACTTTTGAGCCCCAAGGTAGGAAATAAACTGACCTGAGGATATTCCAACCCTACCCTTTATAACAACTTCTGGTTCTCCGGGAAAAGTTAATCTCACTATCTTTCGTCGACAATCTAACATGGCATAACATGCCGACAACCAATTCATACCCAAAATGACGTCGAAGTCTACCATATCAAGTAGTACTAGGTTCACCATTGTTCCCCTACCATTCACTTCTAATGGAAAATTATTTACCACCCGAGAGGCCCAAATTGAGGCCCCTACTGGTGTCATAACCTCAACAGGTTCACTTAAATAAGAAGGTTCTACATGTAAATTCTTAGCAAAGCTCATTGACACATATGAAAATGTAGAGTCGGGATCGTATAATACAAATGCAGGAATACTCGAGACTAGCAAAATACCTGTGACCACCGCATTAGATGTACGCCTCATTCCTCCGGGCAAAGCGTAGAGCCGATTAGAATTGTTGGGTTGTTGACCTCCCTGACTCTGGCGGGGTTGGTTTCCCTGATTTCCCCTGTAGGCAGTTGTGGTTGCTTCTGACCTCCCCTGAATAGATTGAGTTTGAGTCCTCTTCTTGCAATCCCTGGCATAGTGGCCTGACTCTCCACAGTTATAACATGTCTTCGTTAAGAGTCGACATTCTCCATTGTGTTTCCTTTGACAAATCTTACAAATCGGTTTGTCACCTTCTGTGTTAGGGTTGGTGGCCTTGTCCTTGCTACCTTGGTAATTAGACCAACTGTGCCCCTTAGGCTTGAAATAAGACTGGCCCACAGATTGGTTCGGTCCTGAAGATCCCTTACTAAACTCCTGCTTCTGATTTTGACTCTGGTTAAATGATCCTGACGTCCGTAATCTCTTCTGCGAATATTCTCTTTTTGCTTTAGCGAAACCTTCTACCCTCATTGTCATACCGACAATCTGAAGGTATGCCCGATAATGGGCTAATGTCACTACCTTCTCTTCCAAGTTTGGGTTTAAACCCTTAACAACTCTTTTGACTTTCTTCCTTTCTGTAGGAATAATATGTGCGTTGTATGCTGACAATCGGATGAATTAGGCATTGTATTATATCACATTACGGTCTCCTTGTTTCAACAGTTCAAACTCACGTCTGAGCGCATCTTTTCGGGAGTTAAGCATGTACTTTTCACTGAATGCGGCTCTGAACTCCCCCCACGTCATCGGTGGTGACATCGGAAAATGATTTCTTCTAAAATTTCTCCACCACACCCGTGTGTCGTCCTCTAACCGTGCGATTACCAAATTGACGTCATGCGTCTCCACACATCCTCGTAAATAAGAGGGTTTTCTACCTCATCGAGAAATACTATTGGGTTAGACTTGTAGTCCTTCCCTGTATAGATATGTTCCCTTCTTCTCACAAAATTTGCCCCATAGTCTATCTGGTACCTCTCCTACCTTTTCGGTCGGTGGTGCAGTCACATCTGGTTATTTTATCGTTGTACACTCCCTTTCACAATCCTTTGAAGGAGGTAGTACGAGAACCAAGTCTTTGAAAAGACTCAAGATAGGCACGAAAAGAGTATGAAAGAAGTGAAACTTTAGGATGTTATTCCGTTCACTTATTACTAAGGTGGCGCGCACACCGTCGCAATAAGTAACCGTTCAAACACCCAACTCGAAGAAAACTTCCTAGAATTTCTTAACCTGGTTTAGCTTTGATACCAACATGTCACGCCCCAAATTTCCCTAAGTCTTTACTTAGGGCGTGATGGCACCTGGACGATTATTTCCCACCAGGAGCACCATTTAATTCTCTTTATTTAGAAATTTGAACTTATATTCAAATACAGAGCGATTAATAAAAATAACAATAAAGAAAATATGTTTATGACTTTATAAAAAAAAAACATAACGCGAGCCCATGCTCGTACAAATATTGTTTCAACATAGACATACTGACAAATATTATTCTAAGTTGGAAGGGAGATCATTCCACACGGGCATATCCCGAGACATTGGAACTGACATTCTGAACCTGACGAATACCAAGGCCGAAACAATGGACTTGGTATGACAAGAGGTTGCGGGACGATCGCTAGCCTTGACGTGGAGCCTTTCCTCTATCACCCTTTCCTGAAACAATGTTAAATAAAGAGTCAGCCCTACCATCTGGGGCTGAGTGAGAACCTTACCCTGCAATTCAAAGTAACACCACAATATTCCAAGTGCAATCACATTATAACGTAATAGACATATTACAAAAACATATCAGGTTACAGCATTTTTAAAAATGCAACAACTCCTCATAGGAAATTCTCGATTTAACTAACACTTCATTTTATCTCGTATTATACGTTAAGACATTCCCCTGCATTTCCACATGTTTATTACATTTATATATTTGTGAACGCGTATTCACTTTTCATATTTATATATAGGTGAACATGTATTCATCTTTCATATTTATTGCGGCGTGCAACCCGATCCATTATATTTACGTATTTGTGAACACGTATTCACTTTACGTTTTGTTGCGGCGTGCAACCCGATCCATTATATTTATGTATTTGTGAACGCGTATTCACTTTACGTTTTGTTGCGGCGCGCAACCCGATCCATTATATTTACGTATTTGTGAACGCGTATTCACTTTACGTTTTGTTGCGCGCAACCCGATCCATTATATTTACGTATTTGTGAACGCGTATTCACTTTACGCTTTGTTGCGCGCATAACCCGATCCATTATATTTACGTATTTGTGAACACGTATTCACTTTACGCTTTGTTGCGCGTGCAACCCGATCCATTATGTTTATATTTATATATTTATGTGAACACGTATTCACTTTTCATATTTTTTAAGATTGAATAAATACTATTCTCTTTTCTAACATTCTCATCATTCATACTTGTAACGATTATAACTTTTTAACCATAACTCCAACTAAGGTGTTTCTCCAGCGGAAACTAAGGTAAGACGGGGATCTTTCACTGTACCAAATTTCATTTAAAACTACTTTGGGTAACTAACACAAATTTATCCTCAAAACAGTCACATGAAATTTGTTTCGGCAGAAATTTTATTAAACAACACCCAATCTTAGAATAATCATAACTCCTAATCTGTAAACCCGTTCAAGCCCCATAAAATCTCAAAACGACGAGAACAGAGAGATACACGTCTCCATGTGAACCATCCTTTCATATTCTGTACCATTTGTTACAGTTTTACACTTTTATTCGCTGCCCTTCCTGGATCTCGATAGGTCCGAGGCAGAAACTTTAAACAGCGATAACTCTCAATCCGTAAGTCGGATAGACCCCCGTAAGGTCTCAAAATGTCCACAACAAAGAGATATAGAACTTTCATTTAGCAACAATTTTCATATTCCCCACAGATTAGTACAGTTTTACGTTTTAACGTCCTGCACTTCTGGATTCCGACGAATCCGAGGCAGCAACTTCAAACTACAATAACTCTCAACTCGTAAGTCCGTTTTAATAAATCTTTATCTATATCTGTCCGTAACAGAGAGATTTACAACCATGTAAATTTTCATATAATTCTAATAAGGAAAACTCAAAAAAAACAGTCCATAATTATGCCTTTCCGAATTTCGACCAAATCTAAGGCAGGAACTTTGAACTATGATAACTTTCAAACCGTACGTCCATTTTACCTCATTTTTGGTTCTATATGATCATATTAGAGAGGTGTACAATTCTTCCGAATTTCATCAAATTCTAACAATTATAACTCAGTGAGAACAGTTCGTAAAGTTCATGACGCAACTAGTTGTCCAAACAATCAAAAGTTCAATATTTCTTTTCAACACTCAATTCTTACTCTAACATGTATTGAACTTAAAATAAAGGATATTACCAAGAATTTCTGAGTGAGAAAACTCACCTTGTAAGTGTGAAAAAAGATTATCGGTTGCTAAGTGGTCCTCGCTCCTTAGTGTTCCCTAATTTTCTGCTCTCCTTCCTCCTCGATATTTTCTTGATTTTTCCTTCTTGTTCACTTGTTTTTTCTGATTTTCTAACATTTATGTTATGTCCTTTGTTTGTGTGTAAATACAATGTATAAATGAAGGAGTTTTCTATAACTTATGGGAGGTGAAAACCAAAAGATTGAAGGAAATGAAAAGGGGAAGGGTAAGGGAAAACGTGCATCTCATCTGCATGCATCTTCATTTTTTTTTTTTTTTTTGTTTTTTTGTTTTTGTTTTCTTATTTTCATTTTATTTATCTATTTTATCCAACTTTAACACTAACTCTATCCCATGCAATTTATTCTTTGTTTTCTTATATATATATATATATATATATATATATATTTATTAACCAACCACAACTATATATTATTATTATTATTTTTTTCCGGATTTTACACAATGGATCGGGTTGCACGCCGCAACAAATATGAAAAATGAATACAGGCTCACCTATATATAAATATGAAAAGTGAATACGAGTTCACAAATATATAAATGTAACAAACACATGAAAATGCAGGGGAATGTCTTAACGTATAATACGAGATAAAATGAAGTGTTAGTTAAACCGAGAATTTCCTATGAGGGGTTGTTGCATATTTAAAAGTGTTGTAACCTGATATGTTTTTGCAATATGCTTATTACGTTATAATGTGATTGCACTTGGAATATTGTGGTGTTACTTTGAATTGCAGGGTAAGGTTCTCACTCAGCCCCAGATGGTAGGGTCGACTCTTTATTTAACATGTTTCAGGAAAGCGTAATAGAGGAAAGGCTCCACGCCAAGGCTAGCGATCGTCCCGCAGCCTCTTATCATACCAAGTCCATTGCTTCGGGCTTGGTATTCGTCAGGTTTAGGATGTCAGTTCCAGTGTCTCGGGAAATGCCCGTGTGGAATGGTCTCCCTTCCAACTTAGAATAATCTTTGTCAGTATGTCTATGTAGAAACAATATTTGCACGAGCATGGGCTCGCGTTATGTTTTTAATAAAGTCATAAACAGATTTTTTATTGTTATTGTTATTAATAGCTCCGTATTTGAATATAAGTTCAAATTTCTAAATAAAGAGAATTAAATGGTGCTCCTGGTGGGAAATAATTGTCCATGTGTCATCACGCCCTAAGTAAAGGCTTAGGTAAAGTCGGGGCGTGACAGGGGGTAGCTAACCCGCGGCTCGTAACAAGTCAGGGGGTAAGTGATATAATACCAGCACAACGGGCTTATCGTTAAACAACATAAGCACAACAAGAAAAACCCTCTTACACAAACGTCACAAGACACTAACACACGTAGCATCATAACATGTTTACTTATCAAACCAACAAGAAAGTATTACAAGGCTATCACAAGCAAACATAGGCAAGTTACTCACACAAGGTACTTTATTTCATGTCAACAAATCCGGGTTTTAACCCTAAAGTACTACATACTTTAATTCTTTAAAAAGATCCATTTCTTCCACAAAAGTCACACGATACCCGTAGTATCAAAATAGAGTAACTATCTTTTTAAGTAAACCAAAACAATTTCCATACCTTCTTTTTAAACCAACTTAAGACAAAAGTATGCCTTCCTTTTTAAACCATTTTAAGACAAAACCATGCCTTCCTTTTAAACAAAAACACTTCAAATTTTCAAGTCTCTCTCTTTTATAAATCAAGTCCCTTACTTTGGAATTTTAAGAAAATCGAAACTTGTTATTAATGATCTTATTAAAGCAGCCATGATCTAGGAAATGTAATACAATTTTGTCTTATCTTAGCTTCTATGCAGATAGAGGATTCTACTGATTTTAAATTAATTATTTGTCATTACATTTTCCTTTATTAACGCTGCAATGGCTTGTTCGATAGTTATTCCCATTTCCGAAATCAATATAACTGTATTATTTAAAAATCAAGTACTCATTACTCACGAATGAGGTTTCACAACTTTCTAATACAATTCAAGTTCTTCACATTTTATATCAAGTCAAATATAAGTCAAGTCTCTTATCTTTTAAAAACAACAAATCATTCTTTTACCTACATAAAGTCGTTATAATTAACTTCCCATAAAGCCATTATAACACTTTATGTTTTAAACCAACCAAATTCGTTTAGCACATGTACGTCTACCGTACTACATAGTTCACAACAATCATGCTAGAAAGGATAGGAAGATGTTCACATACCTCGCGACGATTATCGACAATTAGCAAAATGCTCCAAAGTACTATAACCCTGCTAGCCTTTTCCACCCTTCAAGTAGAATACGCTACTCGTAGTACTTCAACCTATAATGGCCATAAAACGTCTATTAACTTCTAGATCCCTTCGTAGAACATTTCTAAGTACAAGGTTCCATATTCTACGGAAAATTCGGCAGCACCTCCCCCCCCCGTAACCACATAAATAACCTCCAATATCAAGGCTCGCTACCAAGCCAACAACTCAGAGGGGATTACACGTCTAACCGGACGTGTACAATTCTGCCCCCCCCCCCCCAATAATACTACAAGTCTACTGTAAATACAGTCCAATTCTTTTTAATCATCCTTCCATATATCATATACTCAATTATACATTACTACAATATGTAATCTCCAATTACAATAGGGGATAAAGATTATTACCTCGATAAGCCCAAAATTATCCAAGATTTATAAGTCGATCCTGAGCAATGTTTAGCCCCAATTCCTTACGCTCCAACCCGCTCCAAGCAATCCTTAGAAGTTTCTAAACAACTTCTCTTAACACTTCATCCAACTATGAAGATTTCCCTAGGGTTCATTTTTGCGACTATTGGAATAAAGTAGTATTTCCGGGCTCTTATGTTTGGATAACTTTGGAATACTACAAGGAATTTAGGCTAAGGTATTTGGAATAATAACAACACTTGAAGAATTTCTACACACGGTGGGGGGGGGGGGGGGGGGTTGGACGAGAACCTCAACAAAGGGGGGAGTATTTTGTGACTTAGAAATCTCTAAGTGTGGATGAAATAAGTCTTGCACTTAAGGGGTATTTATAGAGAAATCAATGGCTAGGATTAAAGCAAGTGTAAGGTGTAGATTGGGGACATGTGTGTGTGGGTTCTACCAACCATATGTCCACCACAAAAATGGGACAAGTGGCTTGCCACTTGTCCACCACCAAATCGTCCAAGACACATGTCCACCAACTATTCGCCAACACGCCACACGGGGTGACACGTGTCGCCCCCTACTCGTCCAAAATATTTCATCTCCCGAAAATATTCGTAAAGCCAAAAATCCGAAAATAAAGTGGGTCCCACAAAACCGTAAATTTTCCCCGTGGGCCCCACGTGACCAATTCCGGAAATAAAATTCCATAATCCTCTAATATTCCAAAAAGTCCGAATACCAAATTTGGGAATCCAATTCCCATTAACGAACCTTTTTCCTTCACAAAATCCGGAAACTTTTCCGTCGAAAAATCACATCTTTCTTCATTTCCAATTTAATGTCGTATTCTCATACGTACGTCCTCATATACATACCCTGGAACTACGGGGTGTAACAAGTAGGTTTAAAATAGTCCTTTAAGTATTACTTGAACAGTTTTGGTCCTTTAAGTTTGCCAAAAGTTAGCACTTTTGATCTCCGTCAGATATTTACAAACTCTGATTATTAAATTTAATTGGAACTGTAAAAATAAAAAATATTTAATGGAACTCGCATTTGGATGTATAGGTTTTGTAGTTTATGTTATTTTTGGTTTACTTCAAGAGTTTGATACAACTTTTTGAGGTGCATTTTATGTTATTTTTTGTGGCTTGTGTAAGGAAAATTTCTAGTATTTCTGGTTAATTTTTTTTTCATAGTTTCAATTAAATTCTGTTAGAATATTCTGCATTAATAATGATTAATGTAGTAATATTATGTATTAATGTAGTATCCTATTTTATATGGTAGATAGTATCATAGATAGTAAAGTAATAAAGAAGGAAGATTCTTAGGGATTTAATAGGCAAGAATCACTCTTCTTTATTCAATGTATATGATGTATATATTCTCACCATATGCAAGATATACTTTTGAGAAAAATAATATCAAAGTCTTACATGGTATTAGGAGTTTAAGGAAAGATCCAACTATTTTTTTCCTAACCATTTTCGGACCTTCCCCATTTGGCCGAAAATTTTCTTACATTTTTTTCTCTAGTTTATTGTTCTTGTCTCCATTGATATCAACCAATTATGTCTGAGTTAAAATCATCGTTTCATCCCACCCTTACTGTCTCAAACATCAAAACGCATGTTTCAGTTAAACTTGAAATGAAACTGTTCATTATGCAAATAGGCGGAATTGTTTAAAATATGTTGTCGGGCTCACAAAGTTCTTCATCATATCATTCCGCCAAAAGATGGAAAAGAGCAGGAATTAAAAATTGATGCGGACAAAGAACTGTGGGATACACTAGATGCCACAGTTCTTGGTTAGATTTATGCAACAATCTCCACAGACTTGTTGCATACAATAATGGAACCGGATTCAACAGCCATGGCGGCATGAGAACGCTTGAGGAATATCTTTCAAGATAACCAAAACTCTCGTGTTGTAACTTTGGAGCAGGAGTTCTCAACCATCGACATGGCGGATTACCCAAATATTTCTACATATTGTCAACGCCTCAAAGTGTTGGCTGATCAATTACGAAACGTTGGTAGTAACCGGTCAATTTTACAATTGGTCACTGATCTCACAGATGCATATATCGGCGTGAGAACCCTAATTCGAGAAAGTAATCCACTGTCAAAATTTTATCAAGCAAGGTCCATGTTTGTGCTTGAAGAGTCGGGCTTCGTGAAAAAGGCTTCAAGGACTTCAAATTTCACCATGATTTCCACTTCCTCAAATGCTGGTAATTATTTTGATCCTTCTCCACAAAATAAGGGATAAAAGGGCCGGAATAATAATAAAAATAAGGGTGGAAATTGCAGTAACAATAAAAATGGAGGTCACCGAAATTTCGATAGCGTCGGAAATGGCGGCACCACTAACTCCGGTGGCGGACAGTGGCGGAAGAATGGCGACAACATCGTGGCGATGGCGGACCACGGCAAAGATCGTAGCCTAGTGGAACTGGGCTCGGCGCTTGGCTCGGCGCCCACCAGTTCAGAGTACATTGGGCGAGCCGCGGCAAAGGCCCACCGTCGCACTCCAATATCAGCCTTGGGAGCAGCAGCAGTCTGGAAATTTCCAGAGGCAGGCCTATTTCGATGGGTCTGTCTCTTCAGGCAGCAATAATGGGCCTATACCGATCCAGTGGCATGAGGCCCATTCGACGGTAGCCCATCCCACGGATATTGAATCCGTCATGCACACTCTTGGACTCAATCCACCGGATCCAAATTGGTATATGGACTCCGAAGCGACGTCTCATATGACGTCCTCTCAAGGTAATCTCTCACCCTATTTTAAGTTGAGCAATGATAATGATATAGTTATCGAAAATGGTCATTCAATTCCAATAAAAGGGTACTGTTCTAGCAAATTGGTACCACCACTAGTTTTAAAGAATGTTCTTCATGCTCCTAAATTAATCAAACTTGGTGTATGTTAGAAAGATTACTACTGATAATTGGGTATCGGTTCGTTTTGACCCCTTTGGATTTTCTGTGCATGATTTTCAGACGGGAAAACTTCTCATGAGATGTGATAGCAAGGGGGAGCTATATCCAATAAAACCACCAACTCAACAAAATCGAGTTCATTCTACTTTTGTAGCCTTGACACCAACGTTTGGGACATCCGGGGGAGGCTATTTTGGCCTCTCTTAAAGAAAATAAATTTATTTCTTGTACCAAACTCGGACTCTTAATAAGTGTCATTCTTGTGCACTTGGTAAACATGTTAAATTGTCATTTATTGCTTCTACTTCGTGCACCCTTATGCCATTTGATATTTTGCATTGTGATATTTGGACATCACCCGTTTTGAGTTCTTCTGGTCATAGATATTATTTGTTTATCATTATTCTAATTATTTGTGGACATTTTCTTTGTCAAAAAAATCACAAATGTTTTTCTCATTTCTCACCTTTAGAGCATTCATCAAAACTCAATTTGAACGGGAGATTAAAAATATACAATGTGATAATGTGAGGGAGTTCGACAATAATCAGTTTTGGAATTTTTTCAAAACAAATGATTTAAACTTTCGTTTGTCTTGTCCTCACACTTCATCACAAAATGGGAAGGCAGAACGCAAAATTAGAACTATAAATAACATTGTTAGGACTTCTCTTGCTCATGCATCCCTACCTCCCATATTTTGGCATCATGCACTTCAAATGACCACATACATGTTGAACATTCTTCCTCATAAGAATATATCCTACCAAGCTCCACTAAAAATGTTTTATTTACGAGAGCCATCATATCTTCATTTAATGGTGTTTGTTGTCTTTGCTACCCCCTCTTTCCATCCACCACAATCACCACACTTCAACGCCGGTCTATTCCTTGTGTCTTCTTGGGATATCCTACAAATCAACGTGGTTATAAATGCTATGATATTTCTTCCAAAAGAATCATTGTCAGTCGTCACGTAATTTTTGATGAAGCAGTTTTTCCTTTTGCTAAGATCCATGAAACAGGGACTCATACTTATGATTTTTTGGATGATGATAGGCTTTCATATCTAACACATTTCTTTCACAGCCCGGGATCCGCTAGACAACAAAATGTGGGCCTACTGGACCAAGGACCGATTGTCCAGCCACTGGAAATTTCTGTCCAGCAGCTTGGGCCATCGGAATCGAGGCCCAATGACCTTCACTCCAGCTCCAGCATAGTACAAGCCCAGTCCCTGGGCCATAACGCCTATCCAGGCCCAACTACCAACCACTTGCTTCAACAACCCATTCCACTTCACGCTACCGATGGCGAACAATCCATCGCTTTCTCTCGCTAGTGTCGCCCACCCATCGCCCAACAACCCGTACGGTCACCCGTAGTCAACATGGTATTGTCAAACCCAATATCAAATACAACCTTCACACCCAAGTCTCCAAATCACATTTACCTCGTAACCTAGTGTCTGCTCTAAAAGATCCGAATTGGAAAATGGTCATTGATGATGAATATCATGCTCTAATTAAAAATAGGACATGAGATTTAGTACCTCGTCCATCTAATGCTAATATAATTCGGTCTATGTGAATTTTTAGCCATAAAGAAAAATCTGATGGATCTTTTGAGCGGCATAAGGCCCGTCTTGTAGGTGATGGGAAGACACATCAGGTTGGAGTTGATTGCGGGGAGACGTTCAGTCCAGTGGTCAAACCAGAAACTATCAGAACAGTTCTCAGCCTGTCTCACTCAAAATGATGGTCACTTCATCAATTGGATGTCAAAAACGTCTTCCTCCATGAACACCTGAATGAGACTGTTTACATGCACCAACCATTGGGATACAGAGATCCTACACATCTCAATCATGTGTGTTTGGTCAACAAATCATTATATGGCCTCAAGCAGGCCCCTAGAGCTTGGTATAAGTTGTTTGCAGACTTTGTGACACACATGAGTTTTTTCCACAGCCATTCCGATAACTCTCTATTTATTTATCGTCAGGGTATTCATACTGCTTATCTTCTTTTATATGTGGATGACATTATTCTGACAGATCTCTTCGCAAGAGCATCATGTCACAGCTTAGTTCCGAATTTGCTATGAAAGATCTTGGTCCACTACATTACTTTCTAGGAATTGCTGTGACACGCCATGCAGGTGGGTTATTTCTCTCCCAAAAGAAGTATGCATCTGAAATTGTGGAACGAGCTTGAATGTCTTCGTTCAAACCTTCAGCAACTCCAGTAGACACCAAGTCAAAATTGAGTGTCATCTCTAGCAAACTCTTGCTGATCCTACATTATACCGCAGTCTAGCAGAAGCTTTGCAGTATCTCACATTCACCAGGTCAGATATTAACTATGCAGTGCAACAAGTGTGCCTATTCATGCATAATCCAATGGAAGAACATATGCATGCTATCAAACGCATTGTGCGATATATTCAGGGCACTCTGGAGTATGGATTACATCTTTACCCGTCTTCCATCTCCAAACTTGTTACTTACACAGATGCAGACTGGGCAGGTTGTCCGGATACCAGACGCTCCACCTCCGGTTATTGCTTCTTCCTCGGTGACAATCTAATCTCATGGTCCTCCAAAAGGCAAGTCACAGTATCACGCTCAAGTGCCGAAGTTGAATACCGTGTTGTTGCCAATGTTGTGTCTGCTGGATTCGGAATCTGTTACTTGAGCTCCATTGCCCCATTCCCGACAGTGTATACTGTAATAATATTAGTGCAATCTATCTCTCAGGGAATCCAATTTATCATTAACGCACTAAACATATTGAGTTAGATATTCATTTTGTCCATGAAAAAGTGGCTCGCGGACAAGTGCGAGTGTTACATGTCCCAACGCGTTATCAGATCGCAGATATCTTCACGAAAGGGCTTCTGCTGATATTATTTGAAGATTTTAGGGACAGTCTCAGCATTTGCCGCCCTTCAACTTCGACGGCGGGGGAGTGTTAGAATATTCTACATTAATAATGATTAATGTAGTAATATTATGTATTATTATGTATTAATGTAGTATCCTATTTTATATGATAGCTAGTATCATAGTAGATAGTAAAGTAATAAAGAATGAAGATTCTTAGGGATTGAATAGGCAAGAATCACTCTTCTTTATTCAATGTATATGATGTATATATTCTCACCATATGCAATATATACTTTTGAGAAAAATAATATCAAAGTCTTACATGGTATTAGGAGTTTAAGGAAAGATCCAAACTATTTTTTTCCTAACCATTTTCGGACCTTCCTCCCCTTAGGTAAAGACGTTTCCACACAACTTAGTTCGCTGACGTGGTTTATCAAAATTAATTTTTTCCTTATTCTATATGTCACTAACCTGCTTTATTCGACCTAGTAGGTTTTTTAAGATATTCATGGAGCTGTAAATGTTTAGTTACATTAATTACTAAAAGGATATGTTTTTGTTTATTTAAGGTTGTAAGAAATCTTAGACGTTGTCCTTGTTAGTTTTCCTCAAACGCTTTTTTTTTTATTTCTCATGTTTCATATCAGATGACCACAGAGTCGGTGGAAGTGGACTGGCTCCTTGGCCAGCTCGATTAACTACTCCTCCTCCCCGCCTTGCTGATTTTGGGTATTCCAATGAAATGTTTGAAAAGGACATGGTAAATTTTTATTAATATTGGTCTTACTTGTTTTATTTGATTCCGCACACGAGCTTGAGTGCTCCCTTGCAATTTTGAGAAAGAGTAAGGATGTGTTTGGCATGGATGAAAATAAATTCTGAAAAAATACTTTCCAATTTTCTCATGTTTGGTTGGTCAAAATATTTTGAAAAATATTTTTTCTGGGTAAATATTTTCTCAGGGTATGTTGTTGTTGTCTGTGTACACTCTACCCTCCCCAGACCCTACATTGTGGGATTTCAGTGGGTTGTATTTTCTCAAAAATGAGAAAAATGACTTTCTTAATGAAAATACGGAAAACAAGTTCTCTAAATTTTCACATAGGGTGTGTAAGGTCAGCGTATACACCACACTCCCCAGACCCCACTTGTGCGATTATATTGGATATTTTGTTGTTGTCGTTGTTCATACCAAACACACCCTAAGTGAAAACTTAATGACTCCTTGCATTCTTGGCTTATCAACAGGAGACTTGGAGGCAGAGGGTTGATCAATATTGGAGTCTCTTAAGTCCAAAGATTTCTTCACACCTTGAGAAGTATCATGGACATGAAGGCTAACTTGGGGTCATTTGCTGCTGCTCTAAAGGACAAAAATGTATGGGTCATGAACGTTGTACCCAAAGATGGACCCAACACTCTCAAGATTGTATACGACCGAGGCTTGATTGGCACAACTCATGACTGGTAGCAGGTAGGTCGATAATGTTTTTTCTTTACTTTATTTAACTGTGTAGTCTGCTAGTCCATGTCGTGGCATAATTCTTTCACCTTTAGGGTGTGTTTGGTATGACGGAAAACGTTTCCTTATTTTCTTGTATTTGGTATGTAAGCTAAAAATGTTTTTCCTAAGATTTCTAACTAATCTAGGCAAACACTATAAGAGTAGGGTATAGGGGGTAGGGATGGTGGGGAGGGAGCTATGAAGGTGGGGGTGGAATGTGTTGGAGGGTAGGGAGGAGATAATCAATGTGTAAGACCAATTGTGGAAATTGTTTTCCCGTCTTACATTAGGTAAGTCATTTTCCTCATTATTATTTTTTTTCACAAAAAAAAAAATTCAAATTTTTTTACCAATCAAACATGAGGGAATTGGAAAACATTTTCCGCTAAACACACCCTTTTCTTTGGTTTAATAAGCACTATGTCAGTATCCTTCTAGACATTGAACAAAGTATATCCTTAAACACCTTAGTTTTATGTTAAATATGCAGTACAGTTGTATTGAAGGATGGCTGTTTTTTTGTAGAAAACCATTAAGTTTTGTAGGTTTTCTATTACCTCTTGTATACAGGAGCTGAGTTTCCCGCTATTAATGAATATGTTCCTTGATCAACGGAGAACAAAATGCAACGAGGTAATTATGTTAGATACTCTTCACATGTCAATGAACGGATAGAAGATGGAAGCTACAACCTCCTTAGCATCAGCTTATGTTATGCTTTACAACGTGCATTATCAAGAATTCATAACAATTTTTTCCTTGTCATTATCCAACTTTAATTTTGATAAAACTAATGTAGTTGTGCATTGTTAATTTAGTCTTGGTTGGGGAGCTCTGACCGTTAGTGCTGCTCTCGTCTTTTTCCCAGTGGAACATGGTCATAGTCGAGGTGTTCATTTGTAGTGCAGTCAAACCTCTCTATAACAACAGTCTGTCCCGATATTTTTTGACTGTTATAGCGAAATGTTATTATAAAGAACATATAATATAAAAGATCGGTTCCACAGAAACATGGTTGTTATATGTCTGTTATGGTGAATTGTTGTTATAGAGGTTGACTTTTATTGATTGTATTAGTTACTTAACGCTCTCTTGTGCAGGTGTGAAGCATTCTCAACATATCCTAGGACCTACGATTTGCTCCATGCTTGGACGGCCTTCTCCGACATTGAGAAGAAAGGTTGCAGTGGTGAAGATTTGTTACTCAAGATTGATCGTATATTAAGGCCTACAGGTTTCGTCATCATCTGTGATAAACAACACGTTATTGACTTCGTAAAGAAGCATTTGTCGGCGTTGCACTGGGAAGCGGTTGGATCAACCGATTCCTCCTCGGATCCCGAGCAGGACAATGATGAGATTGTTTTAGTCGTGCAAAAGAAGTTGTGGCTCACAAGTGGAAGCATCAGAGATACAGAATAGACAAAAGAGTTTGAACACATTTTCCTAATTTATTTGCTCCTATCTTTAGGGATGAAGAAAAAAAATGCATGCCCTAAAAGTTTAGGAGATATCAGTTTGATTTTGTATTATTGTGCGTGATATTTATTTATTTATAACTTTTTTCATGTAGTTGACAAACTGACAATATCTATTTCAGTGGACACTGAATATAATTTGAAAATGAAGAGTTATAACACGGCATGTTAAGCCCCTTTAAGGTTTTTCTCTTTGCATCGAATTAAACCACTTGTTCCACCGCTTGTGAGAGTTTTTGTCAGTTTCTTTGAGTTTCATTCTCCCGAACGTGCTCCCCGGTAGGATACTTAACGCTTTAGCTTTAATATTATTAACGGCTAGTATTAAGTGGTCAAATTGTCCAAAACAGGAATAAAAATGTATTTGCCTTACCCAGTGACACAAAAATTAATTACTCCGTATGTCTCAATTTACATGACACATTTTTTTTTTAGTCAATCCCAAAAAGAATGACACATTTTCTTATTTTACAACAATTTAACTTCAAATTTTTACCGTTTATGCTTAACGAAATGATCTATAATCACACAAATATTTTAAACTTGTTTTAGACCACAAGATTCAAATGTCTTCCTTTATTTTTTAAACTCCGTATCGAGTCAAACTACAACATATTAATTGATACAGAGGGAGTATTAGATACAAGTATTAAATTGATCCAGATGAAAATAAGCTTTTGATCACAAGTGAGTACACATTAGAAGTGGTCAAATTGTGGTAAAACGGGATACAAGTTAAATTCTTGAAAGAACAAAATGAATCTGATATGAAGATTGACATCTTCAAATTGAATATTCTTTGAAGAGAAAATTAATAAATAAGGTTTAATCCATAATTTAACGTTATTAAATGACTTTCTTAATTATCGAATATGCCAAAAAATTTAACCATAGATAAAAATGGACAATTAAATTTAAGATCTCATCATAAATTGCAATTATGGACTTACCATTACAATATGTAAACATGTACTATAAAAATGACCATAGAAAGCGCAAATAAACAGCAAAAAAAAACTAAGAAAAAATCAAGAAACATGTAAAGAATACATGTTATCAGAACCAGACTCATTTCAATTCTTTGTTCACCAATGTTGGACTCTCAAATTATATTATCCACGTTCCAGTTAACTAAGAGTTAGACCCAAGATCCATTCTTTACAAAAACAATGAAAAGTCCTCTCAAATCCCACATCAACTTTCTTATTCTACTAGAACTACTACTAAAATCATCAACAATTGTAGTAGTAAAAGCCGAAATTTGGTCATGGCAAGTGATAAATGATTTACAAGATCCATTGCTTTTAGTGTGCAAATCACAAGAAAAAGTTATTCCACAAACAACACTCCAAAAAGGTTCACATATTAGATGGAATGTTGATGTTAATGTTAAGCCAACATTAGAAGTGTGTGACATGTACACTAATGAGTACAAGAATAAAGGTTTTTTCTGTCTTTGATTATGACACATATAATGCTGTGTGTGAGAAAGGGAAATTGTGTAGTTGGCATGCTAGGCAAGATGGGTTGTATCTCTTTTCTGGTGGTAAACTTGAGTTCTATTATAGTTGGGCTCAATTAATTGATGTGTATAAAATGGATTATTGATTTTAGTGGTTGGGATTAACATTGATGCTTTTATCTTTATGAACTTTTGCTTGTCTAATGTTACATAATTTTTTATGGTTTCTCATTCGGTGTCTGATACTTGTAATGAAGCTCGACTAAATCTGAATTTAAACCGAAAAGTTCCACATTAAAGGACAAAACGCTCCCTAAACAAAAGCGACTCTAATGTTACATAAGATGTTTTGTAAACATGGAATTAGTGAGGGTGTCAATTTTAGCACATAAAAAGTATAGCTCGTCCAACCGGTTCAAATTTGAATGGGTTAGATTGGACATATATTCATTGGTGTGTTAACTGCAAAAATTGTACATGCAACCTATTTTCACAATGTCATTCAAGGCTGTAACCTTTTAATTTTTTTTACGTCTGCTACCAGTTAAGGGGTTTTTAGCATTAAAATTATCATTATTGCAATAGCATTTCAGAAGTGAATTCTTGCAACTTCGATCGCATATGCATGAAGTTGATTCCAAAGTGGATACACATGCAAATTTTATATACAACGATTATGACTTAAATGATGGTCCCAAATCGGCTATCTTTGCCCTTGGCCCGTGTCAATCAGCGGTGTATAATCAAAGTTTGCCTTATCTAAAAATTTGGACCAATTTGGACAGCATAATGTAGCTTAACACATGAATAGTAGCTCTATGGTTATACTCTTGGATTAAAAGATCGCGTTATGGTGCTAAATTCAAATGGTACGCCTAATGAATAGTAGCTCATTATGTACCTATATGAATTGGGTCGTGACAAATTTGAATTAATAAATAGTAATATTGTTTTGCTCCTGATGTGTAAGGTTTCTATGGTGTAGTGGTTACCACTCTAGATTTGGAATCCAGACTTAGGTTTGACTCCCGGTAAGACCTTATTTTCATTTTATATTTTTTATATATATATAAGTTTAAGATTATTTTTATGTATATATAATAGATGCTGAATTATTTTTGCTTTTTCGTTTTTTATTTTTTTATTTTTTTATTCCCCTTAATGAAAATGATGACCGCATTATTGTTGGGAATCAATTAAAAGGTTAAGATATATAAGGTTAAAATTACTTTTTGTTTATATATACTAGCTGCCGGATCATATTGACTTTTTTGTATGTTAACTTCTTTATATTTTGAATACCATAGTAAAACTTTTGACATTGTCATTGCTGGGAATCCAAGTCTGTTTCGGAGCTCCTTCCAAAGAGGTTGAGATTAGACTTTCAATGGGATGTATCTCGATCAAATCGTTAAAGATAGATCCACGTCCTATTTTCAATCAAACCTTCTCTCCTTTACCTTCTTTATTGATAGATAATAAAGCTTAGGACTACACAAGCTTGATTAGGAGATAGGGAGGATTTGACAAAAATACTAAATTTCAATTGTTCAGAGAATAAGATCGGTTCTATTAAGCATAGATCATATTGATGACTAAGAAAAGTCTTCCGAAGAAGCAAGCTTCAATAAATTAAAAGGTTATAGAATAATATCACGTCCTCCAAAATACTTGTACGATTCCATCAACCAAGATAAGCAATACGCACATAAAGAGAAAAAATAAATCAGACTTCCCAATAACCATAAAGGGTTTCCTTTGTTGGATGCTGACATATTATTTAAAATTAAATATGTGATTCCTTTCTTGAACAAAGTAAAAAGGAAATTGAGTCTGACAGGAGTACTAGTTGATGGCAGGGGCGGAGCCAGCATTGTGATTACTGGTTCCGCATAACCAGTAGCTTATGCTCAAATCTTATATTTGTGTTAAAAAATCATTTAATATGTATAAATAAGCTATTCAGAAAAAAAAAATTAATTCAGAACCCATAAACTAAAAATCCCGACTCTGCCTTTGGTTGATGGATTCAACAAACCTGTCAAAGCACATTACTATCACAAAACACAGATAACAGAAAAAAGAAACACCATTGCATTGGTTTTCAGTTTCAAAATCATCCAGATGACCATGTATTCTAAGAAGATATAAAACAAAACAAGCTCACCACCTGCCAAATGGCAACATATTTGCAAAAGAAATGCAGCAAAAACAGGCACTTTCTGTCTTTATTTAAGACACAAGTTGTCCGACCAATCACCAAGCGATTACCAACTGTGTCCTTTGTAATTCCATTGTCACGAAGACAGCATATTACGTAAATACCAAAAAACATGCGAGTCCTTTTTAATGCGAAAATACATAATGGATAGTTGAATCCTTTCCGATATTATAGCTAGCTATATCCCGAGAATCATCTAAATATTTTCCCTGATACACAAGCTTTAGCCTATAAGCTGGTATTTCAAGCTTCTTTACAAGCATGCTCTTCACATTCTTCACCAAGTCGTCCCTGCGCACATTTAGCGCTATAAGTCCACCACTCCATTTCTTGATAAAGATCTGTATTGTTGCATTTTTCACCTGTAACAAGGAGTATTCGTCGATATCATACTGATATAAATTCTTCATATCTTCCAGTTCCTGTTTTCCCAGAAAAAGATTCATACCATCCATTGAGTGGCCAACTTTGCTCTCTATAATTGTTTTAACGTCGCGAACATTTAAGGCAAGGTTGACTTCTATTTGTACGATTTCAGGTTTTGGCATTACCACAGAAATAAGCAACTTGTTTCTAGGATTAAAAACCATATGAAGGGTTGATCCACCGTCGATTTTGTAAAAACCCAAGGTTTTGTTATCTTCAAGAAACTTTCCATCATGAATAAGAGAGAATTCATTTGATTTTATTCCTTCTTTGGCCCCGACCCTATATTTGACGTCCTGGATAGTATCACAAAGCCTTGAATAAACCGTAATTGGAGTTTTAGTATAGGGTCGCCTCACCAAAAATATCCTCGGGACTGAATTGTCAACATAAGCATCAACGGTAGAGTTTTTGGTAATGCCGTAATCGACTAGCTTCTGTTCATCCATTAGCTGATTACCTTTTGAAAATAGCTGCTGCAGACATTCCGGTATGCCTTCCTTATCATGTAATAAAGATTTGACTTTGCCAATACTGTCTGATTCCTTAACTCTTAAAGCGACTGTTTTACTGATATTCAAATATATAGTTATCTGCAAGAGGAGATCAAAACAAACAAAAGCAAAATATGGTTCATAATGGTGCGACTTTCACAAAAAGAAAAATATTGTAAGCATTAACATGTCTTGCTGCAAAACGAATAAGAGATGAATTCAGTTTTAGTGAAAGAAAGATAGGTAATTGCGTTAACAATCATAAACACCATACAACAAGAATACTCGAGGGCACAAACAAAAAGAGTGGATAACACAATTTGGGGAAAATCATGCCATCAACAATGCAAGTTTATCATGTCTATGATGTAGATTGGAGAAGAATATGAATTTTGTAATTAGTTAACTAAAATTAACAACCCCTTTACTCCATACTACTAAATAAGCCTAAGGTACTACTTCCCACAGGCTACAGTTGTGCAGCAATTACCTCAACCCTTTCAGCACAGACTTGTACATATGCTAAGTGTGTAACTACCCAACTACCTATCTTCCAAACTACTGTGGGTTACGGAACGAGGAGGAGCTGAATTAAGTGGGAAGAGAGACAAGTAGATTTGTTTTATTTGTGATGCGAAATATCAACCCAGGGAACAACTGTCTTTTGCTGGAATAAAAGGAAGAGGGAATAGGACAGTGTTATCAAAAGCAAAAAGCGCAAAAAAGCTCTAAGGTCCTTTGGGGCTTTAAGCGCAAAGCACAAATAAAACGTGGGCTATAATGAATACAGGCACAAATGGAGAAAAAATACAAATATGTATGCATAGTCCAAGATTAATAACCATAAGCATGAATAACAAATATATGGACAAAGAAATTGAAAAAAAGTTATGAAAAAGTGAAATATCAATTGTTAGTGTCATATCTTCATTGCACTCATTAGCAAGGAAAAGTATGCTTAGAGCCTTGATGTCGATATTAAAACGCCCATAAACCTAGGTGAAGCATTCAACGTGTTTTTGCCTTGCTTTAGGGCTTAAGCACACCTTTGACAACACTTGAATAGGGTGGAAGAGGGCGATAAATTACTCAATTTTCAGGAGGAGATGGCTGAGACCTGTGAAATTTCCGTTCATGTTGTCAATAGTACAGATGCTATAAGACTTTGAGGCTGACTGGGTATTGCCACAAGAGGTCCCTCAATATTTTAATAGACACAACATTTACTCACAACTTCTTTGAAAGTGAGTTAGTAGCAAAAATCGGATGGAAGGTAGACCTATCTGAGCTGTTGGATACCAGTTTGGTAGATGGTAACTCGTGCCAAGGCACTGTGTGCAGGGCTGATTTCATTCTGCTACCTTTGGGCACTTGTGACATAGTCTTGGGGGTAAAATAACAAAGTAGTTTTGGAGATATCTTGTTTTAATTTAAAAGGTTAACTATGAAGTTTGCATATGAACGGAAGATATTATCATTGCAAAGAGTCATTCACAAGTTGAAGTTGGTTGATTCTGTTTCATTACAAAAAAAAAGGGCGACAGTGCTCAATTTTCATGGTTAGAGTCATACCAACTGAGGGAAAGAATAGAAAAGAAGAGGGAGAAGCAAGAGCAGGATAAAGAACCCGCTGAGGTCCAGCAAGTGTTGCAAGAATATGAAGCAGTTTTCCAAGAACCTAAGGGGTTGCCACCTTTTAGAGAACCTTTCGAACACCATATTCCTCTGAAGGAAGGGTGCAACCCAGTTAATGCAAGACCATATAGGTATTCCCCAGTGCAGAAAGATGTTATTGAGCTCGAGTAGAAAGTCTTCGTTTCTTTCTTAGAGAAAGGGTCTAGGGTTAATGCCAATCAATAATCCGCCTTTGTTATATATTACATAGATCCCACCATATAGATACCATATTCATGGAATACGATTCGATCCGAGCTCTTGGAATTGGAATAAATTTGGCAGTGGATCACGAAATCTTGGTAACCTTCTTTTCTCTATCTAATGAATGGGGAGTCCGCTTTAAATTCACGCTAAAGCAGCAGCATACTTTCAAGGCTGAAGGAAGATCTTTCGACCCCACGAGCCATACAGACCCAATCTTCCATGACTACCTCCTCAAATAAGGTGATGATTTAGCCTTCTCATTAGAAAATGGACTTGGTTACGCTCTATCTGGTATATCTTTTCTTATCCGTTGAGGGCTTTTAAGTGGTCTCCTTACTTTAGAGGTAACGTATGATCATCAATAGTTCCTGAATGGTTATACAACAGTGGTCCTTATGAACTAATTGTTCCACACTTCTTAAAATATGGTACAAGAACTGCAATCTCAGGGTTAGTACAACATAGTTGCATTGAGGAGCTGCTTGACACCTATAAGACTGCTTTTAGAACACACTCAGGGCATTATTTGGTTATGCCTTTTGTCTTAACTACTGCTTCTTACAGCTTCCAAGGTTTGATGAACCATGTTTCAAGGAATTATTCTGTTTTTTTTCCTATGACTTACTTATTTTCAGCAAGAGTTTGAAGGGAGCATTTGGAACATTTGAAGATCGCTTTTAGATTGTTGTTTCACCATCACCTCTATGCTAGTAAGTCCAAATTCCAGTTTGCTACAGCAAGTGTAGAGTATCTTGGTCACTATATTTCAGTTGCAGGAGTCACTACTGACCCCAAGAAGATTCTAGCAGTACAACAGTGACCATGCACAGCCTTCCAATATTAAGCAACTAAGGGGGGTTGTTTGGGCTGGCAGGGTACTACAGAAGGCTCTTTAAGGGATATGGTCATTAAGCGAAAACCACAAAAAGCGACAAGTTCCATCAGGCTTTAAAGCTAAAACCAATAAATGAAGCGCACGCTTCTTTGAACCGAAGTTTATGGGAAGTTAAAAGTACTAAACATCTTTGAATTTAGTACTATAACAATCAACAGTTCAATTACACTGATTAATTTCAGTATCAAACATAGAATAATGTCAAGATCAATCCAACTTCTCAAAGATGAGATTCAAGAATCGACTGCTTCTCATTTGAATCACTCGGCGTAGCATTGTTTTAGAAAGGGCAGCACGGCGCACAAAGTATTCCATATTAGCAGGGTTCGGGGAAGGGCTGCACCCAATGAGTGTGATGTATGTACCCCTAGCCCTCCACCTACCCCACGCTACCCAACAATGCATCATAGTATAGTATACATCTGCCACATTAAGTCATTAACCACCCAACAAGACTCATTCTTCTCCAACCGGGACCCCCTTTGGGTAAACCCAAAATTGGATTCGCCCCTATTAAGATCCGTTAAGTCGGTGAATACCAATGATAGCTTCAATCGAGAGAAAGTTGACTCTTTTTGAAGGAAGAACCTAAACTAGCTATGCTTGCTTACCTGGATTGCTTAACGGAAGTGACTGAAGTTGAAAGAGTTCCAAGTTGAGACTTATTTTATTTTTTTCTTGATAGAGAGGACCAATCCTAAGTAAGTGGAAGAAGGATTCTTAATAGCCTGGACTTGTCATTTTATTCTGGTTCACTGGCTCCTCCATCTTCGATGTCATATCCTTCTTTCTTAAAGTATGCCGGGCACTTCTCCCGCTTTCAAAGCGAAGACTGTTACTGTTTGAGTTGAGGTTTGAAGGCAAAATCCGATAAGGTTAGGGTACCTTGATTGGAATTTCTTTACCATTAGCAATGGAATAGTGTGAGTACTGGACAAAGTAAGGCAGGGAAAAGACTTAGCATGTCAACATGGAGGCAGTCACGGAATTAAGTGTGTTGAAGGACGTCCAAAACTTACACTGTACAAATAGAGCAAAAGTAAAGTTTTTGGTATATATATATAGATTGTTCAATCCCTTTTATTCCCTCAATGTTCAAGTTTACATTTTTCTGGATCCGCTTATTAAAATTCCTGGCTCCATCACTGGCAGAAACCAGGGGAGAGCAATCTTATCAAGACATGTGGTGTGGGTGGAGGGGGGGGGGGGGCACACAACAAAGATGCTAAGCGTGCAGGAACCATTGATATCGGGAACTCATTGACCCGACTAATTCCAATTTGCACCGCATAGAGTTTATTAGAGGTGGCACGGGTTTCTCCCCTCTTACGGCTCAAGGAATATTCGTGTGTTTGATGCAAAAAGCGGAGAGTCAGAATCAATTAAAAGTTATACTCTACTCCTCCCAAATTATGTGACACTCTTCCACATTTAGACTATTGTGAATTTTTACCAACATGTATTAACATAAGAAAAATCACAATTTATAGTATTTTTCGTATAATTATTTAATATATAAATTTTGATTATGAAATTGATCTAATCCAAATTAGCTTCGTAAAAATCATAAACATCAGAAGTTCCAATAACCAAAAAATGCTTTCCTTTGTTGAATACACACACATATTATATATATATATATATAAAAGCTAACCTCTTCTTCTTCTTCAGTTTCATTTCTTTTCCTGCGATTCTCCATTGATCCTTTGCAACACTTGAATGATTCCTTGTGCGTATAAGAGAAGTTACCAAGTTTTTAAATGCAGTAAATTAGAGAAAATGACAAAAATGGTCTCTTATGTTTAAGAGTTGGTTGAAAATAGTCCTGTTAAGAATACACATGACGATTTTGGTCCTTCAGGTTTGTCAAAAAATAGAGATAATGATGAAAAACACACTTGAACTATCACTTTCTCGCGAGTTTCACACCCCAATTATCAATTGTTCTTTTTTTCTACTTGAACTATATCAATATTTGAAATTCTTACCTTTTATTTAATTATTTTAAATGTGTAAGAATGATATGAAAATATAATAGATGTTATAAAATTGAGGAGCCGGGTTATAATTCATATTAATTGTGAGATATCTTTGACTTTTTGAAAGCATGACATATCTCAAATTTTATCTTATTTAAGTCAAGGGGGTCATTGATCAATTCAAAAGATGAAGGGAATATTGTTTTCTAAACCTAAAGTTCAAGGGGTAAAGACTAAAGCGTAAGGATGTGAGAGTGTTTGAGGAAACTTCAGCAATGCACCAATGGCATTGAATAAGTCATGGGGAGCTCAACTTGCTTGATGTTTTAAACAAAAATCAATATTAGCACTATACTTCTGGTGTTTTTAGAAGATGAGCACTATACTTCTGGTGTTTTTAGAAGATCAATTCAGACAAATCTTGATTACTCATCAAGAACACATAACACAATAATCTACGTTATGAATCTGCAACGTACGAGTACATCCGCAGATGTACTCCAGAACAAAACAAATGATATATTTGAGCATAAGAACTACAACAACATACATGTTCTGAGCTCAACCTTCAGGTTTACTCCAGAGCAAATCCAAAATACTTGCATGCTCAATCAAACAAATCATATATTCTGAGTGTATACAACCATTTCAAAGAATAGTCACAGAGATATCTTTTTTCAGTGACCCTCTATGCCATGTGATAGAAGCTTATTTTCCAGTGGGGTAAATGGCAGATAATTAGGCTGGTCGGTTGCATTCACTGGCCGCAAGCAAGCAAGGTATCCATGCAACTGGTTGTTGAACCACGGCAGCTTACTCACCGGTGTGATTGCCTCCTCTTCTTTAGGCACTGGAGCACCAGACATGTCCTATTTACACACACACAAAATCCGGTTTAGAAATCCGTTCCTCATACATGGAAATGATAACGAAAATTGTGGCCACAAAGGTGTTGAGTATGAATATGTGAGACCCACATTTGAAGCATGAATATGTGAGACCCACACATTTGAAGCTATTTAAGTATAAACATATCCTACTTACCAGGAAATTGAGTTCTTGATTGTCAGCACCAAGATATATCTCAATGAGCTTGCGCAAATCAGCTAAACTTGAACCTTTAGCAACCCTTAGTGTGGTAATAATCCCGGGATTTTCCTTTGATGGAGCTTCCCATTTCACGTGCACTGCCAGGTCAGCGCCTATGCTTTCAAATGTCGGGTTGAAGTTCTCTTTTGAATCATTTACTATCTCCTCACTAGAGAAATTATGAAATTTTCTTATCGGTGAATCCTCTCCAATTTCTTTAACTGGAGGTGATTTAGATTCAGTGTCTTTAACTTTCTTTTCTGCAGGTCCCGGGGTCGTTATGCACTGCTTAGAAAG